>JAEQBA010000597.1:219934-606497 GCA_019434445.1 Phalangium opilio
AAATAACTCTCGAGATAGTCAAGAAAAAACATGTGAAAATCTTAAAAAATTACCATTGAATAAGGAGGAAGTTCGCGAGGATCTCCAAACTGAGGATGAGGACGCTTTACTTAAATGAAACTAATATTTGAAAAAAGGAAAATCTTTTAAACAAAAATAGATTAAAAAAGTGTTAAAACATTTAAGCAAAAGTGTTTAACTTTCAGAATAAGGTAAAAATTTAAAAAAAGGTTAAAAACTTTAAAGGAAAAGTGTTTAACGTTTAGAAAAATTGTTAAAAAATAAGAAAAAGGTTAAAAACTTTAAGGAAAATCTCTAGTAAAGGTTAAAATATTTAAGTAAAGGTTTCAATTCTATGAGAGCGGTAGCTCTCTTAGATAAGACTTCATACTGCTCTTAATATATAAGGAGGGTTTTTTTGTTTGGATGTTGTTTTTTTTGTATTAACTGTTTTGAAAAAATTCCACGAACTACAATTCGGGCCCTCATATGTGTTTAAAATGTCAAGAGATCCATCATTTAGTTTATTTTATAAAAAATAAAGTTGCTAAGGTGGTTTTCATTTCCATAAAATTAATCAGCCCTTTTTTGACGAATATCTGGAAATTTCCTATAGAAATAACATGGGATTTTTTTCGCAAACAGCCATTTTGTCCAGGCACATACAATTGTTAGACTTGAAAACGGTTTTAAATGAAAGGTACAACATTTTACTTGGCGCTAAGCGATTTTCATTACCTGTGATTAAGTCAAAGAGTGTTTAATTTAAAATTTTTAAAACCATTCCAATCTGCGATTTTTAGTAAGGATAAAGAGTCAGTTTTCGATGTTAGCACATTTAAAGCTATTTGTTCAATTTTCGCGGTGCTTGAAAAACAAGGGGACCTTGCCTTGTGTGAGCTAACAAGTTGAGTTGGAAAAGGACCACCAACCCTGGGCTATCCGGTATAACATATCATCTTTAAGTATATATAATTTTGACGCCTTTCCATGTTCCAAGTCCTGTCTAACAGCCTGCCAGTACGGATCATTAGCCTGTGCTAGCTTAATATCAGCCTTAGTTGCTACGTCTAGCGGGAGAACTAACGCTACCGGGTTACACGATACCATATTGACCCGGACTTCCTGGTCCTCCGAACCGGGCGACTGATCTAGGTCGTCCGTTTCTAAAACCTTTGGACTAACGGTCTCCAAATCTGATACCGGGCATCGAGATAAGGCATCGGCAACCACATTTTCCCTTACGGATTTATGCAGGATTTCGAACGGCATAAATTCCTGTAGTTCCAGGGCCCACCGCATTAACCGACTTTTCTTATCCTTTAAGCGTAGTAACCAGCATAACGCTCTGTGATCCGATAAGACCGCAAATTCCCGGCCCTCTATATAGTGGCGAAATTTACGTACGGCTTCTACAACCGCTAAGGCTTCCTGTTCAGGAGTACTATATTTCAATTCCGAAGGTCTTAAAAGACGACTGGTATATGCTAGGGGGACTTACTTCCCCCTTGGATCTGGGTTAACATACCCCCAATACCGATGCCACTAGCATCCGTGGTAACTATAAATTTCCCATCCGGGGTTCTGGGGCTGTAGCATAGCTGCTCCAGCTATCGCCTGTTTTAAAGCCTGGTAAGACTTCTCCTCTTCGTCCCCCCCCCGCCATCGCTGGTGTTTACGTTTGAGGCGATTAAGAGGGGCCGTCAGATCCGCAAAATGCGGGATGAACCGAGAATGAAACCCACACATTCCCAAGAAGGATGAACCTGTTTCATGGTTCGTGGTCTGGGAAACTTCCTAATAGCTTTCACTTTCTCTGGGTCAATCTGTACACCCTGTGCGCTTACTACATAGCCGAGTACTGCTACCTTGGAGACTCCAAAACTCGATTTTCTTAAATTAAGTGTAAAGGTACGTCCGCACTAGGCGTAAATTTTCACTCGCCACGCTACGCTCGCCACGCACGCCGAGAAAAACCACTGTCCACGCTTGGCAAATTTTCGCGCCAACCGCGCTGGGCGAAGGAGTCGTAGAGAGAAAAAATGTTCGCCAAGTTGAACTTTTTACGTCGGTCTCGCCGGCGTTGGTGGCCTACATCCAATCAGCGAGCGTCTCTGGCTCACGTGCGAATGTCGTCTGCTTAAAAAAATATATACGGTGTTTATTTGAATAGTCTATCGTCGTGAGTGACTTAAATATGGCCATGTCCTTAATTACCCTCGATATTAATGACAAATAGTCAAATTGGGTTGGTGTATATCGACAGTATTCCACAAAAAGATAATCCCTGTATCTTTGGAAATTAGGTTTTTAAAATCGCCATCTATTTCCCTATCCTTAAAAACTTCTCTAATCCGTATTCTTCGTTTATTTACCTTGTGTTTACGTTTCTGAATTAAAAGCAGTGAAACTATTTAATTAAATGCCTGAGCTAATCGTTCTACTCTGCTACAAACAGGCGCTATTTTAATATAGAAGGCAGACAACATTCTCACGTGAGCCAGGACGCTCGCCGATTGGATGTACGCCACCAACGCCGGCGAGACCGACGTAAAAAGTTCAGCTTGGCGAACATTTTTTTCTCTCTTCGCCTCCTTCGCCCAGCGCGGTTGGCGCGAAAATTTGCCAAGTGCGGACAGTGGTTTTTCTCGGCGTGCGTGGCGAGCGTAGCGTACGTAGCGTGGCGAGCGAAAATTTACGCCTAGTGCGGACATACCCTTAAACCGGCGTGTTTTAGCTGTGAAAACACATACCGAAGAGCTTCCAGGTGTTCCTCCCAATTAGCATTAGCTATGACAATGTCATCCAGGTATACACCAACCCCAAATCGTCTAGCATACTTCAGAACCTTATTCATCAACCGAGAAAAGGTGGAAGGGGGCGTTCTTTAACCCGATGGCATTACTAGCCATTCAAATTTCCCTTCTCGTGTGACAAATGCCGTTTTCTCGATATCATCCGGATGCATCTCTACCTGCCAGTAACCGGACTTTAGATCAAGTTTAGTAATGTATCTGGGCTTTCCCATAGAATCTATGATGTCTTCTATACGTAGTACCGGGTAGGGGTCATCTACCGTAACACTATTCAATCGGGTAACATCTATACACATTCGTTTCTCTGTTGTATTCTTCTTTCCCACCACTATAGTAGGCGACGCCCATGGACTATCTGAAGGCCGGATTAACCCCTGTTGCAATAATTCCCTGACCTGATTATCTATTTCTTCATTAGTCATCCGGCTATGGTTATAAGGCTGTCGGTGAATAGGGACAGTCCCCGGTTTTAACTTAATACGATGGCGTAACAGGTGGGTTCTACCCGAACGACCGGAGAAAAGAGATGAAAACTCTTGAAATTCTGATTAAGTCCCCCACCTCTTGTTCTGTCAAAGTACCCATATTTAACTGGGACACATCGACTGTCCCTGTGTCGAGTTCGTGGTTTTGGGTGAACCCGGGCGCATGATCTCTCAAATAAATGAGGGGAAGAGTATTGCCACAATACCGGAATTCGTTACGTTCATGGTCGATGCTAGCTCGAAGCTCGTCCAATATGTCCATTCCCAGGATAAGTGGGAATTCTATATCTTTTAGAACGTGAAAGCGTACCGGTATCGTTCCCATCTGTGTCCCCAAATCTATTTCTAACTCAATATACCCTACAGAAGTCGTAGTTATACCTTTTTGTACACCCCTGACCATTTTCGACTGAGGAACCACTAACGCAAGGACTCCCAATTTATGTAAAAAATCCCACGCGACAATACTGTGGTCTGCCCCACTATTCAAAAAAGCAACACATGGTTGACATGCAATGTGAATGATTATACCCTTAAGTCGACTATCGTTAATATTATCTTCTTTGACTGAATGAATGAGAATGGGGTCTTGTGGGCTTCGGCGCACATCTTGCGACCCTACCAGGATGCGTCCTACGCGTTTCCCGCCCCGGTGCCTGAACTTGTCCAAGGCCCAAGTTGGCGGCCCCTGAAGATAGGCTAAACCTATGCGCAATGACTCAGCTTGTCACAATAGTGACCGAGGCTTAGGGTAAATAGGTAACGGAATCACGGTCCGTTTATACAAACAAACTATCGTCCCTAAGTAAGAATTAAATCCATTGCCTTACCGGAAAATTGTTGATCAGTTAATAAGGCAAGCAGATAAATAATAGTGAAAAACTGGTCTTCGTCGTCGGGCGCAATCAAAAAACTTATGATACGATATAAATCGCTCGGCGGTCAACGTGGAATGGCTTCCGACAGATAAAGTACATTCCGTCACAAGGAGAAATTTAAGCCCCGCCCTATCACGTGGACCCAGAGAGAGAGAGAGAGACCACTGGGGAAGCCTTTACAACCCCTTTGCTCACGCTTACCGGGGCAAACATACGGAGTATACAAAAACCGAGTAAAGAAATACGGAAGATCGACTTATCGTTCGTAGAGGCCTGGTTGGCCGTGCTGGTAGAGTGTTCCCGGCGTCTGCGGAACACCCTCAAAGATCCCCCCAGGCCGGATCAGGGCTCACTGTAGGGTGTTCTAATCCCACGTTGTGCAGAAAGAACACACTAAGATGCACATCAGCCCACAAGTCCAGTAGTATACCAAAAGTTCACTCGGTGAAAAGACGTCCGTGTAAAACGCAAGTCCGTATTAAACACAAACTCCGGGAGATAAAGGCGCGAAATTCAAAAGTTATGTCCTCACTCGGGGCACCAATTGTAATCGCGCGCTCTCGTTGATACCCGAAATCACACGACTACGTAATTTATCTTAATTCAATATATTTATTAATAAAGAAAACCGGTTAGTTTATATTTACAATCCGTTAGTGACATTAATATACATTACAATTCCGTTAGATAATATTTAAACAAGTAAATAAAGTTAATTTAATATAACAAAAGTATTAACTGATCTTGATGCCGGTAACCCTCCAACTGCCCAGATTCCCGGGCTACGTTTGACTATCTACCCTCGGGCCTCCGGTGATCGGCCAATCCCGGCTCTCGAGCAGACGACAGGTCTAACGTTTAGCTTCCTGGGCCGTCTAGCGGGGATCCCTGGTATCAATTATGTCGCTCCCCCTAGTGGTGAACTCTGGTAACGTGCTCCCCGTTACACATGTACAGTCCCCGACAAAAGTTTCTGGACATTTTCATTTGGCTGCCATTTTGTTCCTATTTGAGCTAGAGTAACAAAATAGGACGTTCTAGATAGGTTGCCTTCTCAAGATTATTTTAAAATTACAAATGACACTGTGGCGCTAATAGGGCGTTAGCCATAGCGGAAATAGTAAAGCCCCCCGATAATGACGTTACGAAATAATGCTTCAAATGGATCAATAATTCTATCGTTGCACGCGTCTTGTCACGTAGAATCCGAAACTGTTTTCAAATTGTAAATCGGTTCAGAAAATCAAAAGTTATGACAAAAAACGTGACGTTCAAAACAATAGCAAATAAGCCTAACGATTATTTATTTGTTCTATATCAACTTAGCTCAGTAGTAAAACATTACGATCAGAAAAACAGGATGTTCAAGCCATAGCATAGTTTTACTCTGAAATTATAGAGATGAGGTTTTAAGAATTACGTTCAGTAATGTGGCGATTTATTAGTTAATTGCCAATAGGGTTTCGACTTTAAGAGGACAATAGGGTTCCAACTTAGAAATAACGGTTTTGGATGGCTCTTTGGAAAGTAGAAATTTTGGATTGTGTGCAGGGTAGTGTTAAGTCTGTGAATTTGGAATAATAAGCAAGTTGTGATTGCTAAAGTGGAAGGGTTTTCCAATATTCTATAATGCGCGAAGTTTGCGTTTTGGTTGAATTCTTCTGTGGCTTTTCTGTAGTAAATGTTTTAAGCTCTTAAAGAAAAAATATTTTGTGTAGCTTACGGTGGGTGGGTTTAGAGCTCGGAATTTTCGATCAATTATCCACTTTATTTTATCTTTATCCATACCCGAAATTATCCACAGAATTTACATGTTAAATCGTATTATAATCCACAAATTTGTTTATAAATAATCGGTTATCCACCAATTTGTGGATAATTGATCGAAAATGCCGAGCTCTAGGTGGGTTTTCGATGATTAATGTTTTTGTGTCTTTTCGGTAAATAATGATTGGGCGTCTTTTCGGTATAAAAATGTTTGGTTTGGATTTTCTTAAGAAATGTTTTGAGTGCTTGGAGAATAAATATCGTGGCAGAACTCCAGTTTGCAGAATAGGTGACGTGTCTACCATGGAAATGTAGCGGAGAATCGGGAATGAAGATTCACGATGACATGAATTAGAGAAGAATGTAACAACGACAAATTCTTGAAGAAGGATGCCAATATTAATCCTCATTGTGAAATGGATGGTAATCTCCGAAGATAATGGTTCGAATTATTATATTATTTAAATTAAAAAGACTCACTTGTCCTAATGACATGAAAATATTGATATTCGAATACTTCTCCTTTTGTCTGGAAGTTTAATTTTTCCACCACTTTTGAAATTAGACAATTATCTCTTTAAATTTTAGAATGCCATATATTTTTAGTTAAATCTAAGGTTAATTAGAGAACGTTGTATTTAAAAAAGTAGTCTTCAAACAATGAATGAAATGGATTTTTAATGTGTATATAAAAAACTATATAAGTAGTTCACTGGAAATTACACAGTCATCAACACCATAATAATAATAATAATAAAGGGGCTGGGCTCCATGAAACGAGAAATGAATACCTTTTGTATTTTATTTCCGAGTAGGTAGGCTGCCTTGTTTTTTAAGCTTGCAGCATGGCAATCACTTAATTCATCAGCCACGCCAAAGTGTATAATCACGGTAAACAAGTGCCTGCCTACGTTGGAGATGATGTTACGATTTACGTTTATTCACTAATGAAAATATTCAGGAATTTTATCATGAATATTTGGAAAAATTTAATCATGAATATTTTTGAAAATTTGATCATGAACATTTTTAAGAATTTAATCATGAAAATTTAGAAAAATCAATCATGATAACTAAGAAAAAAATCTATCATGAACTTTTAGAAAAATCAATCAGGATTATTTAGAAAAATCCATCTTGAATATTTAGAAAATCCATCTTGAATATTTAGAAAAATCCATCTTGAATATTTGAAAAAAATTATTCATGAATATATAGAGAAAAATGCATCATGAATACTTGGAAAAATACATCTTGAATATTTTCAAATTATAACGAATGGTATTATAGATGTTAAGCCTAAAAGTGTCTGACTTTTACTAGACGTCCTTAAGATTTAAATTGAAAGTCCCAATGTAAAAAAACTCGATGTCTTAGATTAGTGGTGTCTTAGAAATTTGAGTAACAAATAGGGCATTGTAGAACATGGGTTTGATTTACTGGTCTTCCAGTACTAATTTCTGTATTAGTATACTTACGACGGTTTATTAACTTATGCAAAAAACGCGATACAGGATTGATTGACGTATAAACAGCTGGTAGTGTGTTCAAAACCTGTTCAATATCTCGATTTACATATAAGAACTGAAAAATAGCTTTTAGGTTTTATCGATTCACATGGGTATACGGACTAAACACTTCCAAGACAAAGAACCCCAGGCATAATCTCCCATTACTGAAATTGTACAAAATCCCCCTTCCCCAGACAAAATCCTCGGTTGTTAACCCTATCCGAGAAAAGTGAAAAACCCCCCGATAATTATTCCCATCATAGAAAAAATACAATATCAATATAATCCGAAACACTTCAGCAATCCGGTCGTGCAATAGATCAGGAGTTGGACAATTTCTAATTAATTCGTTGACTTTTATTCATTTCAAGGGAGAAATAAGTTCAACCACTGAAAGAACACTTGTGGGAGTTTTAGAATTACTCATACCATTCACGGGGTCTCAGGAAACTCTTTGCCAAATTTCAACCTTCTGTTTTGGATAAAGAATGCGCGCGAGGAAATTTGTTTTCACGCTATAGGATAGGCAGCTCCCCTATCTCCGACAGCAGCTTATTCTGTATATACTCTATTTTCAGCTTCGGTTGTTAGCACGCGCAAAGCTAGGTCTCTATGTTATGTAGCTTTCGGCGTGCTGACAAGAGACGAAGAAAAAAAGGATTATAAATGTCCGCGAGATTTTTATCTCAAATGCACGGACCTGTAGGCTTTAGTTTCAAATACATGCATAGTCGTATGTAATCAATTGGTGGGTCCTTCAAACATTATCAAGGAACGTTGCGCTATTAAAAATAGCGAAAATTATTTCTTGAGATTCCCAAAAGATTTAGAAACGTAATAAATATTTATAATACTAACTCTAACATCCTTCTTAATAGTCTAAATTAGTATTACTTGAAATTTTAAAAGTCACTGGCTCGACTATGAAGTCGACACTCGACAGTCGAGGCACTTCAACTTTTTTCGAAGCCTACTAGAATTTCCGCCCATACATTTGAGCTAAAACTCGCGGATATTTTAAATCCAGAGAATTATTATTTTCTTCGTCTCTTGTCATCACGAACAAAGCTACGTTACATAGAGACCCAGCTTTGCGCGTGCTGACAACCCAAGCTGAATCAGATTATACAGAATAAGCTGTCGTCAGAAATAGGGGAGTTGCCTATCCTATAGCGTGAATACAAATTTCCTCACGCGAATTCTTTATCCATGCTCCTATGGTACCCAGTAGGATAAAAACCCTTGGAAGGAAAAACAGACTGATGGCGAATTCTACTGGGTCCTCCCGGAGCGCCCCCATGGAGCAATAAAAATGAGAGACCCCAATTACGGAAAAACAGTCTTTAACGATCCGGCAACTACTCCTCCCATGTTTATTGCTCCATGGGAGCGCTCCGGGAGGACCCAGTGGAATTCGCCATGAGATCCGCCTTTTTACATAAATAGAAATTGATTTTTAAAATTTTTAGCGGTAGAACCTTTGGTAAACAATATATTTTACAATATTACTACAATATTTACATAGTAATATACGAAAAGGATTCCTCTAAAATAGCGCTTAGTAAAAATTATAATATTTTAAAAATGCTAAAACCATTCATAATTTGATATCGCAGCTTTTTGAAGATCATTTCATCACCTAATAGAGAAATTATGAAAGTTGAGTTGTAAATAATGGCATTCTTTAACTTCCGTTTTAAGACTTTTACCCTTCTAAACCACATTAAGCCTTTCGAGTGGATGGGCATAAATTGGTGCACATCCATCCTCTAAAAAATTATCTGGCCATCGTGTCCGACGATGAAACGTTTATCATTGGTAAAGACTACACATTCTAACTGCTCGAGTGTCTAATTTGTGTGCTCTGTTCCAGGGTTGTTTGATTTAAATCAAGCGATTTTTTTAAAAAAAATCATTTGATTAAAATCAAGAATATATTTTTATTTTTAAAAAATGTTTTCTAAGATTCCAAGAAGTAGGTTAAGAAACTCGAGAAGAAACTTAACTAGAAAAGACCTATAATTAAAAACAATCATAGTGTTGTTATATTTCAGTTTAAATTTTTCCCAGAACTTCAGTTTGTCTTGCTGGATAGGCTAAGAAATGAAATAACGGTCAAGCTAGTCTTTTTATACAAGCATTTCAATAGCAACAATATCCAATAGCTGCTTAAATGTCATGATTATTTTCCTTTTGGTTAGTTTTGACTCAAGATTTTCATGTTGGTAATTTACTATCTAGTAGTTCAAGGAAAATCAAATAAATTGATTTAAATAAAAAATCGCTTTTTTTGTTTTATTTGAAAAAATCAAAATAATCAACAACCCAGCTCTGTTCCAAATTGAAGCCTCTTTAGACTTTTAGAGAAAAGAAACTTCACGTTTCTTAAGTGCCACACGAAGCATTCAAAAAGACCCTCTCTCACCAAAGTTCATCTTACGGTTTAAACTTATTTGAAGTTGCTCAGAAGTATCACGCTTAAAAAACTTCTCGGTAGGTCAAATCTTTGGTCGTCCTAATCTTTGCCTATCACCTCCATCGTTAAATTAAGTTTTTAAGAATGTCTATTTTCAACCAAAAACTAATTTTTACCTTCCACTCGACGAAAAAATATTTTCACCTATTCACGCTTACTATATAAAAGAGACCGCAAACCACTCTTTTTATCACTTAATTTTATATTCTCCGAACAACTAAAATGGCTGATAGAGTATTAATTCGTCGTCAAATTGTTGAACTTCATGAGCAAGGTTTTTGTAATCGCAAAATCGCTCGGCAGTTAAATGTTTCATCTACGACAGTGGCTACTTGGATTGACCGTGACAGAAATAACGAGTGTAACGGTGGAGCTGATAGGCAAAGAGGAGGACGACCAAGGGCTTTAACCAATAGAGAAGTTCGACTAATTGGTAGGACAAGCAGGGCACAGCCATTTCTAACAGCGTGGCTCGTTAGAACGGAGCTTGCGCTGCAGACAACTGTGAGGACCGTACGAAGAGCCTTGGCAAGTCAAGGCCTTCATGGAAGGATTGCGTGTAATAAAGAAAAGTTGAGCGCCATGAACCGACGAGGGAGGCTGGAATTTTCTCGTTTACATTTAAATTGGACACTAGAGCAGTGGGAAAGAGTAGTTTTCACGGACGAGAAAAGTTTCGTCGTCGGACATAATGGGCAGGTAATTTCATTTATTGAGAGGAAGCAATGAGATGAATGACAGAATAAGATCAACATAGTCTATTAATAAAATTATCAGTGGACTTGAGTATTCAAATATCTATATTTCTGTAATGTTATAAAGATAAGGGTGAGGAGACCTGCCTACACGCGCTACAATGAGCCTTACATCGCCGAGGTCCAAAGCAGCGACCGTTTCTCAATGAACGTTTGGGGCTGGCTATCGGCAACGAATTCCGGGTGTTTGGTTCATATCGAAGAACGGAACAATGCCCAACGATATGTCCAACTCCTGGAGAACTATTGGTTTCCTAGCATATTGGAAAGGTTCCCCGACGGGATCTTCATCTTTATGCACGACCGAGCTCCGATCTTCATACGCTGAAACACGACACAATTGCAAACGCTGAGCTTCTTATCGTTTTTAGGGCCTCTCTCTCTTTTTTGCTCTATGTTTCAAAAACAGCCATCATTTTCAAAAAACCAAATTCTTAAGTAAAGTTTAAAGGGATAATTATCACGTTTAAAATGTGCTGGGAATAAGAAAACTTGCAGAGTAAAGCCGAGAAAGCGGGAAATACGTTAAAATTATCCACGTCGTAAAATATTTTCATGTCATAAGAACTTGCGAATAATTTAACCTGTATATATATATTATTATAATTCAAACCATTCTCATCCACTTTGAATTGAACAATGTCTTCTCAACCATCCTCATGAATTTGCCGTCGAAATATTATTCCCACAATATTATTTTCAGAGCATTTCTCAACATCCAATTCTCAAGCGTCCAAACATTAATTACCGGACGTCAAATAAGTTCTGTTACACCTGTATTTTAGTCATGCCACCTATTTTGCTCCATAAACTATCTCTGTTACATCTGTATTTTAGTCATGCCACCTATTTTGCTCCATAAACTATCTCTGTTACACCTGTATTTTAGTCATGCCACCTATTTTGCTCCATAAACTATCTCTGTTACACCTGTATTTTAGTCATGCCACCTATTTTGCTCCATAAACTATCTCTTTTACACCTGTATTTTAGTCATGCCACCAATTTTGCTCCATAAACTATCTCTGTTACACCTGTATTTTAGCATTCCTCCATATCTCCAGAATAATCTGGGTTTCGGCACCATAATTTTTTCAGATATAAAGAATACCGGGAAACTTGAATGAATACTTGAAAAATTTCATCACAAAAAGCATGTACTTTTTATATAATTCAACTTATTTAAAACGCCATCTGAATTATCCAAATGCGTTTAGGAAATGTATGATATTAATCTTTCTTAAAATTAGTTCCGTTTCATACAAATGAAACTAGGGTTGTTTTCCTACGTCATGCAAAAAATCATATTTTGGGAAACTGATGTTCACAGATTGTCTCTTTAAATTTGTGAGATAAAGCATCTTAGGGTGGGCGGACTTGGGCGAATTTTTACCCTTATCTTATCCTGGAATCTGCTTTCTTCCTCATTCAAGTCCCACCAATGCAAATTTATGAAACTATGAAAGAAAAAACCCGAGACAAATTCAAAAAGGGGGAAATTCTCTTTTCCATTTTTGTGGAAGATTTTCCGTTAATTACTTTCCGCATTAAAAACTCTGTAAATTAGCCATAATTGTTTCGCTTTATTAAAAGAGGAACATCCATCATTGGCTGGCCAACGCTTGTCATCACCCCGACCCCTTTTGTCGATTAACGGAGCGCATCTCAAGGCTGGTTTAGTGATAATGGTCAAATATATCAAAGTTTAATCGTAATGTAATTAATATAAAAACGAATTCACAACCAGACTAATTTTAAAACCTCTAAATTGACCACGTTTATTTCTTTCGATTCCCCTCCTAAGAAGCAATACTTCATAATACCTAGCAATGAAGCCAGAACCGTAACAAAAGTTTTACTTGACTAGAAATTTTACCTTATTTCGGCCTTTTTGAAAAAGTTTCTGAGCCCGAGAATCTTGTTTAAGAGGTCAAGCGCACGCGCATATAAACCGTATAAACGTCACTGATACGCCCGCGGGCGCCATCTGACCCTGGATTATTGGGATGTAGTTAGGCTTACGGTTTTTTTAACCCTTATAAACATATCTTTAGATAATATTTACTTTACACTACATTTTAATAAATAATAAATAACCAAAAGTAGAAAGTTAAATAATTTCTAAAGTTGAAAAATATTTGCGAAACTAACCTTTAGTTTTTTTTTGTCATTTCAAAATATTTATTTTTATTTTTATCAACAGTTTTATAACTATTTTCGCTTATAAATTATTAGGTAAACTAAATTCAGGTACTTTTTTTATAAATGAGAAATCATCACGGTTAACATAGAATTGAGATGTTATAACCATCAATACGTTACTGAAAGACCTAAAAAGTCATGTAGCGCCATCTAAGGCATTTTAAACGAGTATCGGTTTAGTATCATATTAAAGCAACCGATCCGATACCATCGGGAAACCCCGAGTATCGGTACCAATACCGATATGGTATCGGAACCGGTTCATTTTTTTGAAAAAATAGCTTCTCTGCCTTATATTGCCAGTTTAAAAACAAATCCGTTTCCCAAAATATTATGTTATAAAATTTTGCAATATTTTCAAAAGAGCTCGCATCGAAGCTTTACTATTTAAAAAACAAGTGCGACATCGTTAAAATTTGCCGCAAGCATGTCCTATGTAGTTCTTGCAAGGAAATATTGCTGATTAAAAGGGATAATAGCGTTTAAATACAACTTAATCATCTCTTTTATCCAAATTTGAATGAACAATTTATAAGTCATTTTGAATTTCCAACACAAGAAGGGGGAACCAATGGAAGCATGGCCGCGAAGCGAGTCATGGAACGAGTGACGTACAACACGTAGAGGGTCTATTTTTGACGTTTTTGCCAGTCTGTGTGTGTGACTGTCTGTTGGTTATCCCCAGGGGACCGCGTTCGCAGTTTGCAAAATCGGAGCCAATGTGTTCTCATAATTAATACCGAAGGAACATTTATGAAAACTGCCTTTGTAGACAAAGACTTGAAAAAGTAGAAGATAAGTGTAGTAAGAGATACCCAAAGTTTCGCAATTTTGCAAGAAGCGTACGGGATTTCGTGTAAATGTCGGACCTCTCGATTCAACTATGACAGTTTTTATAAATTTCCTAATATCTATGTAATAACGTTCTCATCATTTTGAGAAAAATTATTACGAGGTTGTATAATTATTGTTGTACCTTGTACAAATTAAGTTTTGTCATCATGTCCTGTGGATAAGGGAGTGGCTCAGTTATATTTTTGTATATGAAAATAACGGTTTGTTATTACGTTTCTATAGTTACTAAAACACAGCTTTGCATTATGATCATTACCATTTTTTAACATCAATTTGCGAGATCGATTTGTTTCACAAGCCTAACCCTTATGTTTATGCGTAAATTTGCTAATTTATCATTTTTCTCGTACAATCTCATCGTGTAATTTTTCTGGTGCAATGATTTTCGTGAAAGCATAGATTTTTTTTCCAATTTCGGGTTGTTATTTTGAAGGAAACAAAATCTAGTTTCTGAAGCGTTGTGTTCATTAGTGAGAATTTAAAAGTAATGTAAAAGTTAATAGTTGGAGATTTTTAAAAGGCCTATAGAACAGGACTTTTGAGGTTTGACCTAGAACATTTGAACATAAAGATGAAAATTGGTACATGGGTTGTTTATGACCCTAGAAAAATATACTGAAAGTCCCCTGCTGTAAAGCGTGAGCTTTCACCACCATCTTCGAAAATAACCGTCGGGAATGCCAGTTACAATGTATTCCACACTCTTCCTCAAAAGTTATGAAAATCGGTGTACCTTATAGTTTGGTCGCCATATTGCTGATATCTAGATTCTGTTGTATTCCGTTGTTGTGAATTTCATTTTTCAAAAGAGCACGAAGAAGGAACTTCGCTACGACTCAAATATGTCCATTAAAATTGTCATCGATAGAGTGAGTATTATTTACTTGATCCAGCTTGGGGCAATGTTACGCAACAGTGCCATAATCTTCAGCGCACTTAAAACCACGTCGTTCTACTGATATCTCTCCTTTAATGTCTTTTCCTGACAAAGAGGGAAATTAATTGAAGTTCATAAGATATATTCTATAAGTTTATCACTGGTTACTGGGAGGTTGTCGTGAAGTGACGTAGGTGAAACATCATAGGCCAAGTACAAACTAAACAGGAAGATGGACTGCGAAGCCGAGTGTAGTCAATTCTCGCTTGTCGTTCTCGAACTAGCTCTACATAAGTCTCTATCATTACGAAGTATAGGTATTGTCATACTTATGGAACATATCTTATAAACTTACGCTATCTGCAAAACCTTACCTAATACGTTCCTTGTTAGCTCTATAGGTGAAATCATATATTGTGTTTTACTTGTCGATAATTATGATCTAACGCTAAAACTACGACAATATTTTTCTTGCCGTCTTAAGCAATATTATGACGATGTGCGAAAAACTCTTTACATTACAAAATTCCATCCAGGAGATTTACCAATTCTCGAATTCCTATGCTTTACGAAAGATGGGTAAATTTAGAATGGGTTGCCAGCTCAATTTAGCTTATTAAAAATGTTGAATATTTATTGTAGAATGAACGTAACGTTTATTCCCACAGATAATATATTTTACACGGTAAGGACTGGCATCGGATTAAAGCGGGTGGAATCACTTGAGCTTGAAAAATTTCAATTATATTTAAATTCCGTTTAGGATGGAGATGTTTTTCAGCGTGTGACAACGGTTGACTCTGAGACTCTGACTTATTTAAGTGGATTTAATCGAACTCTAACACACATAAATTTGATTACCGAATATAACATATTGTCATATTTCCAAGAAGCCGAATACCATATATCACTGAGTGGAGTATTTCAGGTCTTTCTTCCAAAGGTGTGTATATATATTCATCTTTGGTAGACTTCTACCAAAACCTTTCACGCTTTCTTAGGTGTGGATGATTATCGTTCTCTTTCTCGTCTTATTCAATTTCTTCGCGATTGCCAATCGAATTGTAACGGGAGCACGCAGGGATTTTTTTGGTTTCTCCGCCATTTTCGAGAACAAATACCAGACTGCCAAGAAAGTTTTAATGTCCACCTATTTCGTAGGTAGTTTCATATTGATGGAAATCTTCAAAGCCAACCTGTCTACGAAATTGACGGTTGATATTGACCGTAACATAAACAATTTTGACGATATTTTCAACTACCCCAACAAACGGATTGTAGTGGACAATGACGCAAACCTAATTTTTTCCTTGGAGGTACAAAAGAGTGTCCTTAATAACGGCGCACGAAGAAAAAGCTATAATAGACCAAGGCTCATATAATTGAATGAAGTTAAAACATGTCTTCGATTATAGTTAATGATATTCCAATCCTAAAAGTAATTTATACAGTTTGGTTCAAAACTAACAGAGTAACATCTCTTTTAGTATGTCGGGAAACACTTCTTGTAGTTTCTCTATACAAATTTATTCAAGTATTAAATTTTCTCGGTTTTTATTTAACTTTACTTCTCAGTTTAAGTGAATAACTGAGGGGTACTTTGTTCATGCACTTGCACCGCAATCCTTCAAATGACTTGAACGATATTTATTGTTTGCGAAACAGCCGAAGTTATTTTCTTCGTGTTTCGATGAAATGGATAAGGAACCTAGTGTCTATTCCGATAGTATTATTGACATACATGTTTATGGTATAGGATATGCGCACGGGTGTTATGGGGGAAATCGCACAAAGATACGTACAATTCTCCAGAAAGGAGGGAGACAACGACGACGTCTTCAATGAAGGGAACGCCATCTTCATTGGCAGAATTCGTCATTTTGAGTACTTTTGTCTTCACAACTACCGAGCTCAAAAAGCTTTACATTACGGTAGCGATAATTTCCTTTCCGTTGCACACGCTTTACAATTGTCCAAGGCGGCTTCGACTTCAGTGAAAGACGCGGTGAATAAAAGGTAATAGGCATTTTTATAAGCAATATCGTTTAGTAACATTTTCTCTACGGGCCAGACTTATGAACTTTTGGGAAACTGGACATGATATCAGAAGCAATTATCTGTTGAACAGGAACGCGTGTTCAAAATATCTGAACGTACAACAAAAGTTGGAGTTCTCGAAGACATCCCTCGGTGATGTTGGCGCAATATTTCTCGTGTACATCTTTTCATTGATGATGTCCTTTTTGTTAATGCTTGGCCACTTACGACACGCTTTCCAAAATAGAAACAAGGAACAAAGACTCAGAGATCTTGAACTGCGAACCTACAGCTTGCACTAAATATTACAAAAACATCCATCTGGAACCGTACCTCACGCAAGAAACGGACAATACTATCAATTTTGAATGAAAAACGCGTGTTAGAATTTAAAATATTTTGTTTTTCAAAGTGTTCGTAGTGACGTATGAAATTTTAAACAAGTTTCAAGTGATGCAAGAGATTTACCAGTTTATAGCGATGTAAAAGATATGGTAAAAGTTTCTGGTAATTTAGGACATCTAAATGACGATTTCCCTTTTGGTAAAGTTAGGCCAGTTATTTAACAAAGACTCAGAGGTCTTGAACTGCGGACCTACAGAATGCACTGAATATTATAAAAAACAAGCTAGAAATGAACAAGGCTCTGTAAACTTTGAGTGAAAAGCCACGTTTCATTTTTAAAATATATTTTTCAAATTAGTGTTTCTATAGTGATAGACAAGATTGTATTGGTGTTTCTATCCAGGTAGCAAAATCACGTTGACACAAAGTTTTAATATAATGTTGAATAAACGTGCCTTTCACACATTGCGCAACATCTTAAAACACGGTATTACCAAATGTGATTAGTTTGTAAAAAATTACGTTAATGTTCCATATCGTGTTTTGTAGAACGTGTATTACTGATTAGATTAACGTGTTTACATAACCACACGGAGTAAAAACTGAGGTCTTATACCTTCAAGTTGTTGATTATAATATGGCATAATCTTGAAATATTATTGCACAAAAATTGTAACCCTAGCGTAGATACAAAAATATATTCCGTTGTATACCTGTACCCCTCGCCTGGTTCTCTATAATGGAATCTCGGGCATGAGTGATCTGGCGAAACCAGGGTGTAGCCACCTAGTTAGATAAAAGTGTTTCAGTGGTGTAGTTTTGGTTTGAGCCACCGGGGACGCCTCTTCGTTAACGACCCGGTATACACCATTCAATCAGTTATACATCGGAAGAAAATTCAGCGAGACCAGAAGTCCATAACATACGGAATCTATAGTGGTATAATTCAGTGTAAGAGAGTGGGGTTGCCTATAGCCTCACGCGATTGAGCTTCGCTAAACGGAGCCTGGGGTTGCCTATAGCCTCACGTGATTGAGCTTCGCTAAACGGAGCCTGGGGTTGCCTATAGCCTCACGCGATTGAGCTTCGCTAAACGGAGCCTGGGGTTGCCTATAGCCTCAAGCGATTGAGCTTCGCTAAACGGAGCCTGGGGTTGCCTATAGCCTCACGCGATTGAGCTTCGCTAAACGGAACCTGGGGTTGCCTATAGCCTCACGCGATTGAGCTTCGCTAAACGGAGCCTGGGGTTGCCTATAGCCTCACGCGATTGAGCTTCGCTAAACGGAGCCTGGGGTTGCCTATAGCCTCACGCGATTGAGCTTCGCTAAACGGAGCCTGGGGTTGCCTATAGCCTCACGCGATTGAGCTTCGCTAAACGGAGCCTGGGGTTGCCTATAGCCTCACGCGATTGAGCTTCGCTAAACGGAGCCTGGGGTTGCCTATAGCCTCACGCGATTGAGCTTCGCTAAACGGAGCCTGGGGTTGCCTATAGCCTCACGCGATTGAGCTTCGCTAAACGGAGCCTGGGGTTGCCTATAGCCTCACGCGATTGAGCTTCGCTAAACGGAGCCTGGGGTTGCCTATAGCCTCACTCGATTGAGCTTCGCTAAACGGAGCCTGGGGTTGCCTATAGCCTCACGCGATTGAGCTTCGCTAAACGGAGCCTGGGGTTGCCTATAGCCTCACGCGATTGAGCTTCGCTAAACGGAGCCTGGGGTTGCCTATAGCCTCACGCGATTGAGCTTCGCTAAACGGAGCCTGGGGTTGCCTATAGCCTCACGCGATTGAGCTTCGCTAAACGGAGCCTGGGGTTGTCTATAGCCTCACGCGATTGAGTTTCGCTAAACGGAGCCTGGGGTTGCCTATAGCCTCACGCGATTGAGCTTCGCTAAACGGAGCCTGGGGTTGCCTATAGCCTCACGCGATTGAGCTTCGCTAAACGGAGCCTGGGGTTGCCTATAGCCTCACGCGATTGAGCTTCGCTAAACGGAGCCTGGGGTTGCCTATAGCCTCACGCGATTGAGCTTCGCTAAGCGAAGCCTGGGGTTGCCTATAGTTTCACGCGATTGAGCTTCGCTAAACGGAGCCTGGGGTTGCCTATAGCCTCACGCGATTGAGCTTCGCTAAACGGAGCCTGGGGTTGCCTATAGCCTCACGCGATTGAGCTTCGCTAAACGGAGCCTGGGGTTGCCTATAGCCTCACGCGATTGAGCTTCGCTAAACGGAGCCTGGGGTTGCCTATAGCCTCACGCGATTGAGCTTCGCTAAACGGAGCCTGGGGTTGCCTATAGCCTCACGCGATTGAGCTTCGCTAAACGGAGCCTGGGGTTGCCTATAGCCTCACGCGATTGAGCTTCGCTAAACGGAGCCTGGGGTTGCCTATAGCCTCACGCGATTGAGCTTCGCTAAACGGAGCCTGGGGTTGCCTATAGCCTCACGCGATTGAGCTTCGCTAAACGGAGCCTGGGGTTGCCTATAGCCTCACGCGATTGAGCTTTGCGAAACGGAGCCTGGGGTTGCCTATAGCCTAACGCGATTGAGCTTCGCTGAACGGAGCCTGGGGTTGCCTATAGCCTCACGCGGTTGAGCTTCGCTAAACGGAGCCTGGGGTTGCCTATAGCCTCACGTGATTGAGCTTCGCTAAGAGAAGCCTGGGGTTGCCTATAGCCTCACGCGATTGAGCTTCGCTAAGCGAAGCCTGGGGTTGCCTATAGCCTCACGCGATTGAGCTTCGCTAAGCGAAGACTGGGGTTGCCTATAGCCTCACGCGATTGAGCTTCGCTAAACGGAGCCTGGGGTTGCCTATAGCCTCACGCGATTGAGCTTCGCTAAACGGAGCCTGGGGTTGCCTATAGCCTCACGCGATTGAGCTTCGCTAAACGGAGCCTGGGGTTGCCTATAGCCTCACGCGATTGAGCTTCGCTAAACGGAGCCTGGGGTTGTCTATAGCCTCACGCGATTGAGTTTCGCTAAACGGAGCCTGGGGTTGCCTATAGCCTCACGCGATTGAGCTTCGCTAAACGGAGCCTGGGGTTGCCTATAGCCTCACGCGATTGAGCTTCGCTAAACGGAGCCTGGGGTTGCCTATAGCCTCACGCGATTGAGCTTCGCTAAACGGAGCCTGGGGTTGCCTATAGCCTCACGCGATTGAGCTTCGCTAAGCGAAGCCTGGGGTTGCCTATAGTTTCACGCGATTGAGCTTCGCTAAACGGAGCCTGGGGTTGCCTATAGCCTCACGCGATTGAGCTTCGCTAAACGGAGCCTGGGGTTGCCTATAGCCTCACGCGATTGAGCTTCGCTAAACGGAGCCTGGGGTTGCCTATAGCCTCACGCGATTGAGCTTCGCTAAACGGAGCCTGGGGTTGCCTATAGCCTCACGCGATTGAGCTTCGCTAAACGGAGCCTGGGGTTGCCTATAGCCTCACGCGATTGAGCTTCGCTAAACGGAGCCTGGGGTTGCCTATAGCCTCACGCGATTGAGCTTCGCTAAGCGAAGCCTGGGGTTGCCTATAGTTTCACGCGATTGAGCTTCGCTAAACGGAGCCTGGGGTTGCCTATAGCCTCACGCGATTGAGCTTCGCTAAACGGAGCCTGGGGTTGCCTATAGCCTCACGCGATTGAGCTTCGCTAAGCGAAGCCTGGGGTTGCCTATAGTTTCACGCGATTGAGCTTCGCTAAACGGAGCCTGGGGTTGCCTATAGCCTCACGCGATTGAGCTTCGCTAAACGGAGCCTGGGGTTGCCTATAGCCTCACGCGATTGAGCTTCGCTAAACGGAGCCTGGGGTTGCCTATAGCCTCACGCGATTGAGCTTCGCTAAACGGAGCCTGGGGTTGCCTATAGCCTCACGCGATTGAGCTTCGCTAAACGGAGCCTGGGGTTGCCTATAGCCTCACGCGATTGAGCTTCGCTAAACGGAGCCTGGGGTTGCCTATAGCCTCACGCGATTGAGCTTCGCTAAACGGAGCCTGGGGTTGCCTATAGCCTCACGCGATTGAGCTTCGCTAAACGGAGCCTGGGGTTGCCTATAGCCTCACGCGATTGAGCTTCGCTAAACGGAGCCTGGGGTTGCCTATAGCCTCACGCGATTGAGCTTCGCTAAACGGAGCCTGGGGTTGCCTATAGCCTCACGCGATTGAGCTTCGCTAAACGGAGCCTGGGGTTGCCTATAGCCTCACGCGATTGAGCTTCGCTAAACGGAGCCTGGGGTTGCCTATAGCCTCACGCGATTGAGCTTCGCTAAGCGAAGCCTGGGGTTGCCTATAGCCTCACGCGGTTGAGCTTCGCTAAACGGAGCCTGGGGTTGCCTATAGCCTCACGTGATTGAGCTTCGCTAAGAGAAGCCTGGGGTTGCCTATAGCCTCACGCGATTGAGCTTCGCTAAGCGAAGCCTGGGGTTGCCTATAGCCTCACGCGATTGAGCTTCGCTAAGCGAAGACTGGGGTTGCCTATAGCCTCACGCGATTGAGCTTCGCTAAACGGAGCCTGGGGTTGCCTATAGCCTCACGCGATTGAGCTTCGCTAAACGGAGCCTGGGGTTGCCTATAGCCTCACGCGATTGAGCTTCGCTAAACGGAGCCTGGGGTTGCCTATAGCCTCACGCGATTGAGCTTCGCTAAACGGAGCCTGGGGTCGCCTATAGCCTCACGCGATTTAGCTTCGCTAAACGGAGCCTGGGGTCGCCTATAGCCTCACGCGATTTAGCTTCGCTAAACGGAGCCTAGGGTTGCCTATAGCCTCACGCGATTGAGCTTCGCTAAGCGAAGCCTGGGGTTGCCTATAGCCTCACGCGATTGAGCTTCGCTAAACGGAGCCTGGGGTTGCCTATAGCCTCACGCGATTGAGCTTCGCTAAACGGAGCCTGGGGTTGCCTATAGCCTCACGCGACTGAGCTTCGCTAAACGGAGCCTGGGGTTGCCTATAGCCTCACGCGATTGAGCTTCGCTAAACGGAGCCTGGGGTCGCCTATAGCCTCACGCGATTTAGCTTCGCTAAACGGAGCCTGGGGTCGCCTATAGCCTCACGCGATTTAGCTTCGCTAAACGGAGCCTGGGGTTGCCTATAGCCTCACGCGATTGAGCTTCGCTAAGCGAAGCCTGGGGTTGCCTATAGCCTCACGCGATTGAGCTTCGCTAAACGGAGCCTGGGGTTGCCTATAGCCTCACGCGATTGAGCTTCGCTAAACGGAGCCTGGGGTTGCCTATAGCCTCACGCGATTGAGCTTCGCTAAACGGAGCCTGGGGTTGCCTATAGCCTCACGCGATTGAGCTTCGCTAAACGGAGCCTGGGGTTGCCTATAGCCTCACGCGATTGAACTTCGCTAAACGGAGCCTGGGGTTGCCTATAGCCTCACGCGATTGAGCTTCGCGAAACGGAGCCTGGGGTTGCCTATAGCCTCACGCGATTGAGCTTCGCTAAACGGAATACGTCCGATGGATTGACATGGTGTCAAATAGTCGTATAACAAAACAATGAATTTACAATAGATTTTATAATTCAACAAAAGGAATAATTATAACAAAAGAGTTGGTGCGTTATTCCATTAGGTGGGGGCTTCTTCAACAATGACATAATGTAAGGAAATAATTTCTTCAATCAATCAAATAGTGTTAGGTCTATTTAAGGAATGTTGGGAATAGTAGATAAATAGGTCAAGTTTACTATTGTGTAATTTATTTACTCCTCAACTGTCAGGTCCACAAAGGTTGTCAGGAATTCGTCGGATCTTGGAGATAAAAAAACTGCTTATTGTGCTATTTATCTTATTGGTCTTTGGAGTGCTGGAATTCCTTATTATCCGGTTTCAAAAACTTACTTAAAAATACGCTTATAATCGAAGAAGGGAGGGGGTTCTTCAACAATGACCTTTAGGTCTTTGAAGATGTTAGGAAAATATTTCATCAATCAATCAATCAAATATTGACAGGTCTAGCTAAGGAATGTGGGTAATAATAGATAAATAAGTCAGGTTTACTATTGTGTTATTTATTTACTCTTCAGCTGTTATGGAGGCAGGTACAGAAAGGTTGTCAAGAATTCGTCGGATCTTGGAGGTTAACCCTCAAAAACTACTTATTGTATTCTTTATATTATTGATTTTGGGAATGTTAGAATTCCTTAATCTATGGTTTCAGAACTTTGACATAAAAATACGTTTACAGTCTAACAATGGAACAGTCAAGGACAAAAAGTCGCTAGTTGACTTAGGCTCTTATGAAATCGCTAATGTAATCATGAATTGGAAATAAATAAATAAATAAATAAATATTTCGCGGCAGCTACGTAGGAAATTTAGTATAAAAACCCTAGAACTCGACAGAGGAGAGTATCATTACTCTTGAAGACCTTAAACGTGCAAGATGGAAAATCAAGAAGCTGGTAAGAATAAGATTGGCGCAACTATCGAATGAAAAATCAACGGTAGATTCCACATTTCTAGAGAGTTGTTCCTGACAACGGGATTCGTGAACGGCACCCTTGACCCCGAGATTCGCTTATGTAGGAAGCAGTCGGTAAAACGTTTCGCCATTTCAACAAGTACATGGGAGAAGTTGATCCCGCGTTTACCCGTGTTAGCAGGGTGGACGGCGGGCCACGAAACCAATAACTTTGAAATCGTTTTGAACGATAACGCAAATGAAAAAACAACTGTTGTGGCGTATCATAATACGTGTCACATTAAAGATTTACCAAATGATGACTCCATTGTTTTGGACAATCTGGAAACATCTACCTTGAATCGAGTTTCGAACGCCGTTAAGGAGCATCTTATTAAGTTAAGTAACCATGAAATTGTATTCACGCACATGGCTGATATTATTATAGAATTTTATAATGATATTTATGATAATAAAAAAAAATTAACTCACCGGAACCCGCGACAGTTGAGGGCCAGGAGGCTAAAAGAGAAAAATTAAAATTTAGATAAACGAAACATAAAATAATGCATGAAAACTTACTCTAGGGGTATAAAAACGCAGTTGTTATACACGACCTGCCGTACTTGATTAAGCAAGTCGTGCATAAAAGTGTCATCCTCCACGACCTCGGCTAGTCCCGCCAGGTAGTTTATTATTTGATAAACTAAGCTGTAAATAAATAAAAATTATAATACCGTAGTGTAACGTAAAACAAAAGGTTCACTTACAATTTCATGATAAAATGTTTTCGGAAAATGTAATTGTTCTTTAAAAAGCGTAGATAAGTAATTTTTTCATTTAATTCAGAGGGACTAGATCGATTAACAGTAAAATCGATTGATTGAATTAAATATTGATTAAGGATTGAGTGGATAAAATAACTAGAAAAAAATTTCAATATCTGAACTTCAGTCAATTGATAAACCTCACAAAAATCGTTTGTTTTTTCGGCCTTGGTCCAAACCAAGACGTTTTTGTTATTTCTACGTGTTCACGGTGGCCTACCCGCGTCAGCCGCGCTTCTCCCTCCACCCCCCGCGTGTCGTTTGGGCCCCCCTACCCCCCCCCACGCGTTTGGGGTTCGCGACCCAGGGGTGCACGCGCGCGTTCGCGTATTAATTGAATACGTTGAAGTACGAATGATAGTTACAAATAAATTTCATTCGAGTATTAGCTATGATACCGTTCACTACACCTGGAAATTTGATTATTTTCGGTCCTTCGGGATCTGGTAAAACAGTTTTATGTAAACGAATAATTGAAAATAAGGATAAAATGTTTGAACCTAAAGTCGATTTAGTTGTTTGGCATTATAGTATATATCAGCCTTGCTACGATATATTGAAAGAAATGGGCGTAATTATGCGTCAAGGTTTACCCGACGTTACTATATACGATGGCTCTAAAACAACATTAATCGTCTTAGACGATCTCATGTTAGAAAATAAAAATAATATTTTATCAGAAATATTTACTAAGCAATCGCACCATAGGAAATTATTCGTCATCACCCTTTTACAAAATATATTTGAAAAAAAACTTGAGAACAGCCTCCTTAAACGCGCATTACATGATTCTTATGAAAACTGTGAGAGATCTTGAGCAATTAGTGGCTCTCTCTAAACGATTGGCACCCAACAATTCTAAATTTATTGTAGAATGTTCTCTGGATGCGACTGAAAAACCTTACGGGTATTTACTTTGCGATTTAACCCAGAAATGTCATTCCGATTTAAGGTTTAGAACAAATATTTTACCGGGAGAACAAATAGTCACCTATACTCCCAAGAAGAAAACGATATAATTAAACAGCATTTCCAAAATTTAATCATTCTTTACGATGTCACCACCGAGAAAGGTCAAGAAAACATCGGGTATTAAAAAGAAAAGTTTAGCTGCTAAAAACATCAATTTAATAGCCGCTTTGGGGCAATTAAAAAAACCTCAAAGATTAGCTATTCTTAAAAATTCTAATCGAGAAATTATTGATTCAATCAGCGAGTGTTGTCACAACGCCTTACAAGGAGCTGTCAATCTGAAACCAGACGTATATAATAAATTGTGTAAGCATAAGAAACATATTCGCAAAATTCCTTGCAAAAATACTCATTGGAAAGCCAAAAGAACCATATTATCTAAACAAACAGGAAGCGGTTTCTTTAGTGTCCTCTTTCCCGCAATTTCAAGTCTTTTAGGCGGTTTATTCTCAAAATGAATAAAACACTAGTTTACGCTAATAAAATGACATTAGTACCCATGGAGCAACAACAACAACCTGAACAAAGTCATAGCCCATCAAATCAATTAATAACATCAAATAATGAGATTTCAAAAAACAATACAGTGTTATCGGAGTTGGATAAGGAGATGAGCACGATTATCTCAAATCAATCTTTAGATGAAAGAACCAAATGGGTTTTTTATGAAGAGGCGATGAAGCGCTACCAGAACATCTCGAAACCCAGCCCATCGAATAAACAAGACAGCTGGACTAATATGCTTCCCCTGAAATATAGAGGAGCGGCGAAGAAAATATTCGACCACTTAGCAAGTAACGTTCCTAGTATACGTTGGGATGACTCGGGGGTTCTTTTCGTGAACGACCTTAAGATCCCAGATTCAGATATAGTTCAGCTAGTTTATTTTACTATACAACCTATCTTCTTCAATAAGTACGGAGTAGCCCCTTCACTCGTAGGTAATCCACCGACGGGGTGGACAGAATTTGAACCCTTTGTGCAAAACTTTCTAGCGCCAAAAAGCAAATCAACGTCTCCATTAGCACCGCTCCCCTCAACCAAGGCATCGCCCAGTTCTGTACCGCTGAAGAATCGGCTTCGACCCCGAACGTATATAAGAGCGAAGAAGAGTTTAACTTTTGACAATAAAACGAGCCCTTTAATTTCGAAGAAACAATCTTTTAAAGCCTAGAGTACATTATGGGAGGTTTATTGAAGCTCCAAAAAGTAGAAACTATAAAGAATACTTATCTCAACAGCAAACACCGGTCAGGGTTCACTGGTTTAAACCCATTGTACAAGGCTGTCAAATCTCAAGGTATTTCGAGAAACGAAGTCAAAACCTTTCTAGAAACCAATGACGTTTACACACTGCATAAAACAGCTATACATAAATTCAAAAGGCGTAAAATCCCCGTCTTTAACATCTCGGATAGAGTCGAAGTAGATCTGGCTGATCTGGGGTCAATCGCTAAATACAATGACGACTACAGATATCTTATGGTGGGCATCGACTGCTTCTCCCGAAAAGCTTTTGTAGTACCCATGAAAAGAAAACACGCGACCGAGGCTACGAAAGCTCTCGAGGTTATCATCGAACAAAGCAAACCTAAAGCCATCTGGTCTGATTTAGGTAAAGAATTTATTAATTCACACACGCAAAAACTTCTTAAGAAAAATAAAATCAAATACGGTTCTATGACGTCAAAAATTCCACTGTCCATTTGTAGAACGTTTAATTAAAACTTTGAAACATCGAATATTCAAAATGTTGACTCATTTCAATTCTCATAGATATATAGATCATTTGACAGACATAGTTAAAGGCTACAATGCCTCTTATCATTCCGTAATAAAAATTACACCCGACAATGTTTCCCCCTCTAACGTTCTGGAAGTGTACAAAAACATTTACAAACCGGAAATGAGTAATAAACCTACTAAAAAAGACGTCAAATTTCGTGTCGCAGATTACGTAAGAATAAGCAAACTTAAACCAGCATTTTCTAAAGGTTATGAGTCAAATTTTTCAACGGAAGTATTTGTCATTTCCTTTATTTTGAACTTCAGAAAACCCGTATTATATCGTTTGAAAGATTTGGACAGCAAGCATATAACCGGGTTGTTTTACTCTGATCAGCTCATTCGAACAGTGGAGCCCAAACTGTTTAAGATAGATACTATACTCAAGAAACGTAAAGGTAAATGGAAATTAGAATATTTTGTATCGTTTATCGGTCTACCTAAATCGCAAAACTCGTGGGTAACAGCCGAAAATGTCGAGAAAATCTGAATTCTATTTAACTCTACCTAGCGACGCTAGTATGGATGTCTACCCTAAAAACACTATGAGTAGTTACACCACTAAACTACCCGATCCTATTAATTTACAAGGACAATGGGAAATTTCTTTAGTAGAAATAATATACAAGCAGTTTCTACAATGTTATATACAAAACGAGTAAGAGGAAGGTGAGCAAGAGAAAAACACTTGAAGATTTAATCGAAGAAAGTAGCTCTAAAAAATTTAAAAACCCCAAGGAATGTGACGTAACCGACCTTGTTGAACGAAAAGATGGGAAACTGACCAGCTACGAAAGCTACCATCTACATAATATACCGGCCGGCCATTACAAATCACTTAACCACATTGTGGAAACTATCAATACTTCCAAAGTATGCGAAAAAACCGCTTCTTTATTTCATATTAACGAGACAACGGGGCATATAAAACTAAAAACCGATGCCACTGTAGATACCAAAATTATCTTCAAGACACACGAATCATTAGCTTCGATTTTGGGGTACAGAAACCCTCTCAATATACAAGGTTTGAGCGATAGACCAGCCAGGTTAAACTACCACGTACCATCTCAATTATATATTTATTGCGATCTGGTCGAAGGACAAATTGTCGGTAACACCCTTGCCCCCCTCTTACGTATTATACCCATCGAAGACAACAAACACGGGGATACCGTGTGCCTTACTTTTGTCTCACCCATTACGTCCCTCTGTCAAAACATTATATTAGCGAGGTTGGCATCCATATAAAGGACCACATGGGTGAACCGGCTTTATTTCAGTTTGGACTGTTGCACTGTAAAGTTCATTTAAGATGCGCAAGTCCAACGCGTTAGATAACAAAAGATGTGTTTACACGGATTATTATACCCAACAAGCGCAGTCAGGATCAGGTCTGACTTTTTACGTCGGGAAACAAGGACAACAAGGTCATGGCCAAAACGGGGAAGGCATTGGCTCGTTCTTGAAATCTTTCGGAAGATACGTATCACCTTTCTTAATTAAAGGGGCAAAGTTCCTTGGTAAACAGTTTCTGGGTACATCTTCAAATATCATAAGCGACGTCGCCTCTGGAAAGGATCTGAAAACTTCGGCTAAAAGAAGGTTCACCGAAACTTTGGATGATGTGCAACAACAATACGGTAGAGGGGTTGCCAAACAAAAGAAAAGACTAGCTAAAAAGAAAAAATACCAAAGAGAAAGAAATCTATAAAACAAAACAACACAAACAAATTTAAATCAGATAAACGTAAACTTTCATTCAAAACGGTTCGTGATATTTTCTCTCCCTAAAAAATGACTGAAGCTTGCAGCACGGGTTTCGATATTTTCGCTCCCCCTCCCCTTCAAACAGCCATCGAAAATTCCAAATGGGTTCAGTATCAACCTTAGACATCTTTGAAAGGCGACCAACCTATTGAATTTGAAGTAACATCTAGCGATAGCGAATACGTGGATACAGCCTTAACAATGCTGTACACCAGAACTAAAATTGTAAATGAAGATGGAACTGCTTTAACAGCTACTGACGAAGTTGGACCCGTAAATAATTTTCAGCATAGTCAATTTGATCGTGTCGATTTGGAGTTGGGCGATTGCGCAACAACACCAGCTGCTAGTAACTACGCGTACAATTCTTTGCTTTCGGCCCTGACGTCATACGGTTCGCAAGCTAAAGAATCCCATTTGGGTGCCTCCTTGTTTTACAAGGATACAGGCGGAAGCATAGATTCGCTTACAGAAAATATGGGTTTTGTTAAACGCCAGAAACTCGCAGCATTATCCGAGGAAATTGAAATGTATTCCAGCCTTTACGTAGATGTGTTCAATATCCCCCGATACCTGATAAACGGCGTTTCTATGAAATTAAAATTACATAGAAGCAAAGCTAGTTTTTGTCTTGTGGGTAAACTTAACGCGTCAGGCAATGGTTATAAACCCGTAATCGTTGAAGCCGTATTATACGTCTTAAAGCTTCAATTAGCTCCTAAAATTCTATTTGCTCACGAACAAGCTTTAAGCATTAAAGCCGCCCAATATAGTTACACTAGAACGGAAACTAAAATATTCACAATTGCGCCAAACATCTTTTAACACATCAATCGGAAACATCTATCTAGGTACCCAGCCTTAACGGGTTACAATCGCTCTTGTAAAACACACCTCTTACAATGGAACGTTGGATAGTAACCCCTTTGACTTTGGACATTGGAATGTCAATCATCTAGCAGCATTCATCAATTCCGAACAATACCCCTCCAAAGCCTTAAAACCCCACTAGAGTAAAAAGCAATTTGTCCGAAGCTATTACACCTTATTTTCGGGGTCAAACAGTCACTACAACGACAAGGGGAACAATATCTCTATGGATGACTTTGCCTCGGGCTACGCCATATACTGTTTAGACCTGTCACCTGACGGTAGCGCGAGTCACTCCGATCATTGGAGTCCTACGAAGCAGGGACAGTTAAGATTAGAATAGGGTTTGGAAAAACCCACGCCCACTACACTAAGCTGCATCGTACTATCCGAATTCCAGGCTTTGTTACAAATAGATAAAAATAGAAACGTGTCAATCGTTTGTTAAGAGATATAATGAATGCCGAACAGATAACACGATTTCTAAGATTCACACCACATTTCATGGGGGTTTATCCAAGTGATTTATTACCCAAAGAAATTGACAAGTTTCCTTCGTCCATTATAATAAATTTAGACAATCACTACAAAGACGGATCTCACTGGGTCAGCGTCTACTTTGATGGCAAGAGACGTTGATATTATTTTGACTCATTGGCTTTAGGGAACTTTCTCCCCTCGATTAAAGAATTTGTTAAAAGAAATTCTAGAAAATGGTCGTTTAACAAAAGAAGACTGCAAAATTTGTCAAGTTCGACATGCGGACTATATTGTATTGCTTACATAATACAGAGAACAAAAAGAAAGAGCCACAAATCATTCATGAAGCAGTTTGGACGAGATGGTTTGAAAAATGACATCATTGTTACAAACATGTTGAAACGCGCCCGTAAAGAAAAATTTAATCCTTTTGTTAAAAAAGACTCTTTGCAATCTCTTTTGTATTTTTAAAAAATAAATGTGTCACCTCTTTTAATACTGTTTTTTTTTATTTCATATATTAAGGAATGTGGGGGGGGGGTAGGAATGTGAGAGGGGATGTAAAAAAGGGGGGATGTTTGGCAGAGGTATAAATCAGATATTTCCATAATCATTTTCATTCCTCATCATGAACTCAGAGCTGCAAAGATATCGTACTTTTAACTCCTGGCCTCAAGACGGAAACTATATAAAAACTTTAAGCAGAGCGGGATTTTATTCCCTACATACCGACGATCTAGTACAGTGCTTCGAATGCGATGGAATATTATTAGCATGGAAACCCGATGATAATCCCTACGAAGATCATTTAAAACATTTCCCCAAATGCAACTTTATTAGAGGACGCCCGACAAAAAATATACCCTTCAGTTTTGATGAAACAGAAACATACACCAAAAATATAAATAACGACATTAAAACCAATGAAGAAACACCAGAAAAACCCATAGAAAACACCGAAGAACTTTATCATACCTTTAAAGTTAAAAGTAAAGATCTCGAAAGACTAGTCCTAGAACTCTACGTTGGAAAACAACTGAACGCTTTGTATATCAAAGAACAACTTAATGCCTTGCGTAAGATTTAAAAATAATATTAAAATTTATCTTCTTCCTTACGAAGATAGAAGAAATTATTTTAGAATAAATCAAATACATTTTAAAATGAAAATTGAAAATGTATCTTTAATATTAAAACCTATACTTTTAAAGAAAATAAATAACTTTGCACTTTATATCATGGTCTTCATTTTTTCACTTTATATTATGGTCTTCATTTATATCTTTAAATAATATCCCCACCAAAAAAAGACGAGAGCGTAAAAAAAAACACGGCTCCTCCGACTTAGCAGTGGCCGCCATCTTGTATGCCATACTGGCTGCATACTCTCTAACTAGCGAAAGGAAACGTTTACAACCAAATGCTGTGCCTTCTGTGATGTTTAACTCACTCTGGTAATTCAAGTCAAATCGATAACCAAGCTGTGGAACAAAATGCCTGTGATATTAGTCTGACAACCACACAAAATGAAAATTTAGCAGATCCATTGTCAGGACCTAGAGTTGTCTTATCACCCGTTACCAACATATAATATCTTCGAAAGGAATTTGTGACTCTAAAAAAGGAAAATTTAAGAACGTGAAGCCAATTTTTAAAAAGAAATGGAAACCGAAAATTCTCAGGATATTCCAAGAAACAATAAGAGTGTATTGGAGAAATCCTATTTGGAAAGAGAGAGATTACCCAAAAAACGCCTTTGCCTAAGTGTGGAACATTTTGGTGATATTTCAATTAAAAAATCTGAAGCTGTTGATTGCGCATCTCAAAATAATGCAATGCTTGCCAACGGAAATGTACCGGAAGACTTGAAACAAACTGACTTTAATGTTCCTACGTATACAAATTTTGAGAAGATTCACTTTCGAAGAAAATGTTCCTAAATTTTCACCCGATGGTATTACTCAAGCTGAAACCAATGTACCTGATGAACTGAGTCAAACTCAAAACCACGTTTCCATTTATTCAAATTGCGACTTTCTTCAAACTCAAAGAACTGTTTTAACAACTGGGGAAATGAGTCTTGGATTGGTATCTACATCTACACCTTTACTTACTCAAAAAATCAACAAGGATGCCACAACACAAGCGTCAGTTTATATCCGCAATTGAATTTCAAAATACTCAACCAGAAAACTCAGTCGAAATGTTTTTAAACTAAGTAATACAATTGTAAAAATGCCAAAGCAAATTTCTACTCTAAAAACTACATCAAAAAGTCTGACTGAAGAAATAAATTGTTCAAGTAAAGGAAATTATCGAAGACGCCACCATTCTCTAACAACTTAAAAGCAAAATTCCTCAACGAGAAAATACTTGCTTATGGAATAAAAGTATTTTTCACCAAGAATCCACGCTGAGAATTTGCGGTGTTATTTTTAAGAAGTCTCCGGCAATGTACACGTACGTGAGGGAGTTAGAAATTCTTCATTTGCCTCATCGAACTACTCTTAAAGATATATTACTCATTAAACTGGAGAAGACGGAATATATTCTTCGGTAGTGGACCGACTTGGAACTGAATTTTCAAAACTATGAACAAGAAATGATTGGCTCTCTGATGTTCGATGAGATGAAGATTAAAGCTAAAAAGCTGTACGATCCTAACCTAGAAATGTTTTGGGCCAAAAGAGTTTGTCCTTTCAAAGAAAACCAAAATGAAGACAAATTAGCAACACACATACTTTGCTTCATCTTTCAAAGACTAAGCACCAATTTTAAGCTCCCAACTGCTTATTTCTTTGTGGCAAACTTAGATGGTGAACAACTGTGTCAACTAATCCTTAAGGTCATAGAATCCGTAGAACAAAGTGGGTTTCGAATATTAAAACTCATTGCGGATAATGCTAAGACAAACACCTCCGCTTTCAAAAAACTTTACAATGGTGTCCTAACTCACGAAACTGTTCATCCGTTAGACAATGAAAGGAAACTTTTTGTGAGGTATGACCAAAGCCATTTAATTAAAAACATACGCTCACAGTTTTTGTCAAGATATATGTTGTTTATTGGAGTCATAATTTCGTCTGACTTTCTCATTGGGTTATATAACAAGCAGAAAGGAATGGTTGTGAAGGCTTTAAGATTCTTAACTGCATTCTAACATCTAGTCTAGCGTTTACGAGGATAAATCATTAGTGAAAAAAGAGGTAGGTGTTTGTCTTATCCATTAACCCCTCTAATAAGAATCGAACACTCCACCTTACCCCCATGAAATCTTAAAGAGCATAAAGAAAAGGCTTATATAGTATATTAGAGGGAATTTTAGGAGGAAGTATCTATTTATTAAACCATATTTACCCGAAACATTTTGGGTACCCACCCCGATAACTTTTCGTCCTAACTTTTAATACCACTAGGCTAAAGGCTAATTACCCGAATAACCGACAAAAATTCGGGTACCCGCACCGATACCGGAAAACAACATTTTTGATTACCCGAACCCGATTCGAAATTGGAAAACCACTACCCACATACCTCTATTAATTAACCAATATTTTGTAAATAAACTTGCTACTTACCTTAATTTTGGAGGGAATAGCTTGTATAGCGGTATCCAATTCCTCTTTCAAAGATCCTGGGGTAGGTACTGTTAAATGAGGTAGAACTCTTCCAAACAGTGTATGAAAGGCGCGCTTCTGAAGAATCTCTAACGGCAATCCGCATTCGGCAATTAGCGTGTAAATCAGCAAGGATCCAAAAGATACTTGCTCCGGTGACTTCAAATCGACCTACGCAACTTTCAGGCGTAAGGGTGACCGGAACACCTTAAGGGCCTTCTTTCACGCGCAGAATCAATTTGTGCGTCTCCTGTCGAGAAGAGAGAGAAACATTTTTGGAGAACATTATACTGTATAATAGTGCTATTATTATATTGAATGAAAAATACCGGGACATGGCGCTCTAAATTAAATTCACAGATTCCAGTAGATTTAATTTTTTTTCCGCATTGCCCGCATTCTCCCCAGAAATTCGACTTCTTTCGCTTTGCGCCAACCGCTGTCTCTGGTTCGTGTCCCAGATAAATAAAATGGTCCTGGATGTTTTGGTGCCAAATCCACCACAATCAAATTTTGCCTCAAATACAGTATTGGGCCACAACTCGTCCAGGCTGCAATTGCTCGACCCAGAATTGGTGGCACTGCTTCTTGGAGACTGATCGTCCAAAGAGGAATCAAATGACAAAGAAGCTTGGCTTGACATACTGAAGAACAAAAAAAAAAATAAAGTCAAAAATCAAAAAGTTCACTTAGAACTCACGAACTAGGAAATCTCTGAGTTTAAAAAACTCAAAGTATTAAAAAATTCAATAAAAAGTATTTCACGTTGAAGAAAATAAAGGTTGAAGTAGTTTTTAAAAAAAAACTGTTTTTGCTAAAATTTAACTTTACAAAGTAAAGAAAAATGAACTCTTATCGTTACAGAAAGCACAAGAAAAGTGATTGTAACTTGAGTTTCTCAGGCGAATTCCATTCAATTGAACGGGGGGGAGTCAAAGGTGAGCTTGCCCATAAACGGGGCCCATTTTCAGCGTCCATCGCGCCCCCCGCTAAATTTTCAACACAAAACCAGTGAAACCCCTTCTCAAAAACTATCCTTTCCCCCAAATCGAAGTATGGAGGATACTTGGCGGGAAAATAAAGTTTCTCTACGACTCACAGTGGTGGAATCACCAGAACAATCTTCTTTTGGTGCCTTCTTTAACCTCTTTTCCGTGAACACTAGAGAAGCAGAAGGGCGCCTTCTTCGATAAGAAGCTTGGGGAGAGCAAGGTGCACACTCACTGCTTACTACCCTACCTTCCTTCCCAAAACTGAAAAATGCCAAGGCTTTCAATATTAAGCATAAAATTGCATATGTTAAAAATGAGCATCAAATTAAGGTTTTTATATTAAGCATAGATCTTTTAATCTTATAAATATCGGACTTTCATCTTATTAATTGTGAGCTTATGTCTAGCCAGTTTTAGATGTATTCGGTTTTCACTCTTATCAAAAGGTAAAGCAGTAGTTGGTTAAAGTTAGTTAAAATAAGTATTTATGTAAGAGCAAAAGCCTCAACTTCGATTCTTATTTCGTGCGAGGGGACAATCATTCTCCCATTGCGAACTCATAAAAACTTTCAATAATTCAAATTTAAAGCAATATATCCAATTGTTATACTGTATGTAATTTGACTTAACCGAGGGAGGGTTCACCTTCCTTTCCATTTCTTAATAGAAATCCCACAAAAATATACCTTCCATTTTATTTTACGATAACTAAACACCGAGGGGCTAATCACTATCAGATTCCCTGAATGTAGAAATTTTAGCATTGCGAAGTGCAGGAATTTTAAGGATTATATTTAATCCTTTACAGTACGCGGGGTCACCGGCCCCTCGGTAAAAAGCGAACTTCGCCCATCCCTTTGAACAGGGGTCATTGCTAGCCCAAGATAAACCTTTTGTCGCCAGTAATTTCCGTGAAGTGGGACCTCGTCTTTTTCAAAGGTTAGGTATTCTGCCGCGAAGCGAATATCAACGTCAGCGAGGGGGGTTGACTTGTATCTAGATTATCAGATAAATGGTGCTTTTTCCTTCTTTTTTTGGAATATCTCGCTATAAACCATTTCGGAAATTACATTCAGAGAAACCAACACACAGGAGCGTGGCCGCCATTGCGGTATTCTCCCTCTCGCTCGGCCTCTTAGTGAGAGGGAGAATACCCCATTGTGTGTTGGTTTCTCTCTATGTAATTTCCGAAACTGTCTATTAAAATGGAACCTGTCAGTATGACGGGGGCAAAAACCCGAGAAAAATAAAATAACAACCAGGCATAGTTTCTTCTCTTGGAAATTTCCTATTGAAATAAGACGATTTTAAACACTTTTATAGTATCTATATAATTACGTCGTTCAATTAATTAATTTATATTTATTTACTATAACTTGAAGCTCATATAAAACTATTAAACAGGCCGGGCTTTGCTTATTGATTCTAATGCTTGACAACGGGACAGGGTTGTAAAAGCAAAACAAGGATTCATGAAATTAGTATTCGTGTTAGTTTGGTATATGATTTCAACAGCTTTCAATGCATTGGCATGAGATTTCGTAAATTATGCCTACACGTTTAAAGGGATGCAAATTAATTGTTAGTTTGTCAATTATGGCTGTCAGTTAATCAGTTTGATAGTAGTTTTTAAGGATTTGCGGAGTTTTTCTGGTATAAGGGAAGAATATTTTTGAAATCCCCTACAAAAATGGCAGCCTCAATTTACTTTTATAACTTTGTTGGGTTTTTTTTTCATTTCTTTTTCTGAAAAACTTTTGCCTATTTCAAGACGATGATGTCAATAGAAAAACCCGTATACCACGATGAACGTGAAGATGGACCAAGCATTGGGTCTCGTGTTTAACACCTGTAGTAAAGAGCTCTCCTATACTCTTTTAGTGGCTTGGAAGGGCAGCAAAATCAGTATCTTCCACACTTGTTTTTTGGTGTTTTTATAAGGTACTCACAGAGTATAGACCGCCTTGCATTCACTAGGTATATGAGATGTCTCTAATCTCTCAACGTACCAAAAAACAAACCGCGAAAATCTGCCCCGTTCCTCGAGTAAAAGCATCGAAAGCCTTTTGTTAGCATAGAAGGGACTATTTCTAGTTTCAATAGCATGATTCACAATAACAGAGTGACAGTGGCGTGCTTTGAAAATAAAGGCGGTAGTGGTTAATAAAAAAAACCGCATCGGTGCAATGAACGTAAAAATGAAGGTTAAAGGTTGCCAAAGAAAAGAAAAAGGTCAATTCGTACACTATGCCCGACTAAAGGGCACCCTACACGTGGGGCCCGTTACTTAAAGCGGCCTTTACACGCTCAATGTTTTGCACAAATTAAGTGGGGGCATTTATAAAATTCATCATCTCATAAATTATTCCCAAGACTTTTCACTAATTGCGCCAAAAAAATCTATCATGATATTGAAAGGTCAATATGTAGAACAAAAATTTAAAATTTTATTAAACAAATATATTGATCATATTGCACACGATTTATTCAATTATATTGAATATATTTTATCACAATAAAAAAGTTGATTTTGAGTCCATGGACCGTATACAATTTTTATGACCAAACATAACATATAAATCGTCACATACACAGAGTTTAGTTTTAATCGAATGCGAAATATTGTTCGTATTTTGAATAACATTTTGAGCAATAAAAACTCACTTAATATATATGTTCAGTTTTTTATGCAAATATTGTCCAAAATTTAACGCAAATGATTTGCCATTTCCTAAAACATATTGTAGCGTTATATTTGAACTTTGTACAAATATTAGTCTGGATAACGTTTCATTTATACTTACTAAGTTAAATAACGGTCCCCACGTTTTTTGCGCAAATCATTGAGCGTGTAGGGTGCCCTTAAGTTACAAAGTATAAATAAAACGTTATCCACACTAATATTTGTTCAAAGTTCAAATAAAATTCTGCAATATGTTTTAGAAAATGGATAATCATTTGCTGTAAATATATCTATAATTAATAATATTTGGTTAGAAAACAAATTCCAATAATTACAAATTAAAAGTAATTAGGCTTATGAAATACTTGTAATATTCACTTTTAAAACCTAAAATATGTGTGATTTCAAGCCCAAATTCCAAATTAAATTTTTCCGCCTTTTAATCTACTTCTGCCATATATATATATGAAAAAAACCGGTGCAGTGAACGTAAAAATGAAGGGTATGCCCGGTTAATGTAATTTAACAGACATTCCTCGTTGGAAACATAATAACACCTATTGGTGGTTGGGGTGTTATTTTTTCATATATCTCACAATAACCTAGTTTGACTCATCTGCAAATTCCCAACCTCTGACCTGGGAGTATGTATACTACAATTGCTCCCAGCTCCGGCCTCGAATACTCATATAATTTGACTAAATATACACACAAACAAACCATTTTCTCAAAAATATACAGGGTTTTCCAAAAAGGGCGTCGAACTCAATTGACTTTGAGTCGAAAATGTAACCTCTATGACATTCAATTAGTTTAAAAATTGTAAGCAACTTGATGGCCTTGGCCAGATTAGAGGCTTAGAAGTTAGAGCCCCATCGCTTGTTAGGCTCCAGCAGTCGAGAACGTTTTACTTACTCTCGACGCGTTACCTTTAATAGTGCTAAAATGATTACTCGAAGTAATCATTAAACCCTTAATAGAAGAGCAGATAGTTTTAGTGATAATCCCCTCTATGAGTTTACAACATAGACTTATGCCAATGCATACTTATAACAAGCACTTATGCCCAGAAGCGTTCGAAAGAGAAAGAATTTGGTGAAACATCCAACTTCAGTTCTTTCCCTTATGCGGCCTTTACATGCTTAATATTAATTAATAAGGGCTTAGTAGAGACTAAGCTGGAAGATGGTATAATAATGATTTTAAAATATAAAGTTTTAATTTGGATTTAGGAGGAGAAACCCTTTCAACTTGTAATATACACCTTCTAAACCAAAAAGATGTGTCATTTCAAGCCCAAATTCCAAAATAAATTTTTCCGCCTTTTAATCTACTTCTGCCATATGATACATCTTGTCTTTCAACCCCCAACCTGAGTTTCAACTTACCTAGTTGGGACAAGCTGACAGTTAAAAAAACCCGCGTTGCCTAGCATATAATGCTACAATATTAAAAGTAATTAGGCTTAGGAAATACTTGTAATATACACGTTTAAAACCTAAAATATGTATAATCTCAGGCCAAAATTCCAACATAAATTTTTCCGCCTTTTAATCTACTTCTGCCATATAATACATCTTGACTTTTAACCCCCCAACCTGAGTTTCAAGCTGACAGTAAAAAAACCGCGTTGCCTAGCACTGCTAGCACTGTTACTTCACCAGTGCAGTTTTTTTAGGGGGAGAGAAATCGACTATAAAAAGAGAGAGAGGGTTGTCGAAAAATATCATTCCTTAACTAGCTGCGAAAACTTAAACATGGGGAATCAACTACGATGTAACCGCCGGCCCTTCGCCGTAGCCGATGGTCCTGCCGTAGCCGATGTCCGCCCACTTACCAAGGGACGCAGGAAGGTCCGGGGGAGCGGTACATTTCAAATCAGAGACCTGCCCCCCGGACGCGGAGCCGAACGAGCCATCCGCCAGCGGCCCAACCCGGAGCGCCAGCCGCCCAACCGACCCATCCGCCTGTGGCCCGAACGAGCCGTCCGCCAGCGGCCCAACCCGGAGCGCCAGCCGCCCAACCGACCCATCCGCCTGTGGCCCGAACGAGCCAGCCGCCCAACCGACCCATCCGCCTGTGGCCCGAACGAGCCGTCCGCCAGCGACCCGACCGCAGGAAAATCGACCCACCACCCCGTCGGCAAAAGCTGAAAAAATGCTTCAAATGTGGGGTGGTGGGTCACTCGTACAACGACTGCGAGGCGACGCGTCCCAAAAAAAAGGAAGGGGAGCCAAATCTTTAATTTTAATTTTTTAAAAAATAAAAAAAATTAAACAAATCTTTCCAATTTTGTTCTTTAACCTATCATATATCACAGTTATTTTCCAAATTAACCGCGAGGTCAGGTGAGAGCTTTAAAGTTTAAATTCTAATTTCTATTTCTATTTCCTGCTGCTAAGCAAGCCACGGATTAATTTTTAAGTTTTGAGTGAGTGAAAAAGAAACTACATGCCGTTAGCCTTGCTATTATTCCTCAAAGTTGTCGCGATTGATACTTTCATGATCTGCACCGTTTATCCATTTATTTCAATTGAAGCTATGCATTGTTGGGTTACTTCACGTCATAAGTTAATAAGATATGTTCCATAAGTTTGAAAATGGTTACTGAGAGCTTGCAGGGCGCCCACCGGTCCTATAATATCCGATATTTTTGAACCAGTCCTATATTATCCTATATTTTTGAACCAGTCCTATATAATCCTATAATTTCATTAAAGGTCCTATAATATCCTATATTTTTGACTTAGTTTAGCGTCAAATTTATCCAAATTTTAGCTTTTTTTATCGAGATCACATTTGAATAGACACCGAAATTGCGAAGCTCGCTTAGGATTTTTTATATATTTTATTATACTATATTTTAATTTCGTTCTTCAGAGTTTGCCTATAAGGAATTTAAATTTAAGAGTGGGCCCCCTGAAAAGTGACGTATGTCAAACGTCATAGATTATCGTAGAACTACGCCTGGTCGAGCGCTTAGTACAGATTAAATACGTATAATAATGATTTAATTTACGGGAACAGAAAGCAATAACTGATTATTGTGACCCGCGTCACAAATAATAATAATAATAAAGGAAAAAAATATAAAAGATAGAATATAAATAAAAATAAGACAACAAACGAAAATTAATTAAACAAAAAGACTGAAACAAAACACAATAAATTAGCACTTGCACAAAGCAAGTTCCCTCAAAAAGGTTACCACGAATCACGAAATTTGTCCAGTCTAGATTTAAAAGCAGCCACGGACGACTCCTGTTTAACCGCGCTAGATAGGTAGTGTAATACTTATGGAACATATCTTATAAACTCATGGTCACGTCGGCGTGAAGATCGCGGGGGGCTAAAAAACGAGTTTCAGGGTATGGCAGCTTTGGCTTATAAAACTCGTAATATAGCATAGACGTAAGCCTGGAGCTGCCATCCCCAAAAAATGAGCCGAAAATCAGGGGAACTCTCTCGTGGCCCGGCGCGCGGACTGAACGTCACCAATCGGACAAGATGACCAATCACACGGCTAGTTGAATTACCTTACTCTTTCCCCGGAGTCGCGTACGGAAACCTAAAGTCGGCACAAGAGAAAACTAAGCTACGAGATTCATAATGAATTCTCTGGAAATTTGTTGCTTTAAAATATTTCAATACCTAGAAATACAAGTCTGTCTTAAAGGGAGGGTGAAGTGGAAAATAAAGTGATTTTTAATAGATTCTTCTACTAGTTATAAGACCTATATGCATAGTGAAACAACCAGGAAATATCTCTGAATGATTTAAAATATCAAAATGGGTTCAGATTTCATCATTATTTAGCACGAGATGTGATAAATATTGCGCGCTATGTGATAACCGCAGCACGCGGCATTGAGCGTGCCACGTAAAATTTGATAAGTGGAAGGCAGGGCGTTACGCGATTGGTCGATGGTATTAGGGTTAAATTATTGATGAAATCTGAATCTATTTTGATTTTTAAAATCATTCAGAGATATTTCAAGGATGTTTGCCTATGCATCTAGGTTTTCAACTTCACCCTCCCTTTAACACCACAAATACGGTGTTTTTACTAGTATACGGTTGAATTCTGAAGAAAGTGAGATGGTTTGTATTTATATGCCTAACATTTAAATAGCAATATTTAGGGTGGCCTACTGGCCAATAGTTAATGTAAGCTTAATATTATGTGTGTTATTTCAATACATTTTGGGTAACAACCTATAAACACGATGGAAGGTGGCCCTTAAAAGGGCCGTTTTTTGAGCAGTTTAATACGTCTTGCCCAGGACCAAAAATTAGCTTGCCTTAAGGTCCGTTTTTGGAAGTTTCTGTTTCAGCCACTGGCCTAAGTGGCCTCCTCCTTCCATTGGTTTTAACCCATTCAATGGCGGGGGGCTCGGTTGGTTAAAATCCTTGTCAAAATCGAGGGACCAAAAGCTTTCCGGGGTGTGGGGTCTTTTTTTGACGGACCTATGTCGTGAACATAGGTTCATCCGCCGCTTCCGCTCATTCTCGGGTAAAGATGAGTAGTACTAAAAATATTTTTAAACACCGCGACAGAATACGATTACTAATAATAAATCCATGTACCCCATCGCAGTCTTCGCAAGAATGGCCAGGTAATTGCACCTAGCCGCCTTTCCCCGCACTGGAAAATTATAATTTTCCTCATCCACTTTCCCTTTTTCTGGACTGCAAAAATAAAATAGTAAAACTATTTTACTGCGCTTACAATTCGCCATAGTTAAATATAATTACTCATCAAAACTGTCCAATCGCGGCATTTTCGCCGCTTTCCTCTCATCCAAAGGTACAGAGCCCCAGCGGCTAGCGGACGCCGGTTCCGATCCTTCCCCTGTTATTGCGCGCGAAAAGTTAGTTTCCGATTCTGCCAAGATATTTTCTAATGAAAAATACAAAAGAAAAAACTTAATAAGAACATTTAATTAAAAATATTTACGCCTTTGTCTAAGAGCTTCTTGCAGGTTCTTTATTTGGGAATGCAAGGACTCATTTTCCACAGTCAATGTGTTCACTTTACTGGTCAGCAAACCATTTTCTTCGGCCAACCTCTCGTTTGCCGTGGACAAAACTGTACAGATAAGGAATATATTTTCTAATTTGCCCAAAATCATAAAAAGTATAAATATAAGCTATTTACCTTCTTGTTTAAATTTATTTACATCTTGCATGCCGCGATAAAAATCCAGCAACTGATTGAACTCATCCATCTAGTAAGTTAAATACATGAATTGGGGATATTAGGGATTTAGTTCACAGAGCAATTGAATTTAATTATATTCTATGTCTAATTGCTAATTGGCTAACTAATTAGTTCATAAATATTTATCTAATTGCTAATTCTAATTCAATTAGTTGTCGGCTAATTAGCACAGCTCTGGTCTAGCCTCTACGGGATAACCACTAATGAATTTCCAAAACATAGTGAAAGTGGATAGCCCCTCGTATATGGCGTATATTGTATCAAAAATTTAAGGTTAAATAAATTACACGGAATATAGTCAAGGGGAACCACTTAAAAAATGCAAAACCATATTTGAAAGTATGTAATTGAATAAAAAATACGGAAATGAGCTTACCTTCTAATCTGGTGGTCCAAAAAAAGGCGTTTGCGCGCTAAAGTTTTAAAAATCTTAAAAAACACGCAACTTAAAACGAATTCAAGTTTAAATTGAATTTTAGCTTTTAAAAAAGGTGTTTGGAAACAGTACTAGGACTGTTGAGGAAATTAAAGTCTTAATAAAACTGTGAAGATTTAAAAAGGCTTTGAAAACGTACTAGTCTTGGAGGAGAAGTCGCAAGAGAATGGACATTGGAGAGCGCCCATTCCTATTTATAGTTTTTGAACGACTTGAAAATCTTTTTTTTTGGCCAATAAGAAGTATGGAAAATCTGAGAGATGCGAGAGAGAGTGTGTTTTTGCAATTTTCCAACCGAAGCCATCTCTCTCACCTGCCCAGGGCTTCTCCGTGAGCATTGCGGTTTAGTTCATGATAACATCGAAAAAGAGTTCGAGGGAAGCTTTGTGGTTCCATTTCTTAAGCACCAAATCTTCCCTTTACATAAGCTTAAAATTATTTTAATCGAAAACAATACACAAAATGCAAAACATTTTGTAATAACAATATGTAGGTTATTTCAAAAATGGGTTGCAAGACAAAAGTACTGTGGGTTCACATTTTATTTTATAGTGCAATTAATTAATTTTATGCCTACTTGTAATTTGGCGCGAAATAATTCTACAAACGTTTGTGTATTTTTGTCCGTTAGAGAGTATTTTTCAAATGCTTTCAAAAGCGCTTTTTATATTTCGTTTTATATTGTTTTCTGGTGGGTAAATTATTAAAAACATAAATTAACCTTTTAACTTTTCGTGGTTTGAAAATTATGACAAATACAGACTTCTTTATACATAAAGCACAATCTTTTTAAAGAAAAGGCTACAGAAAACGAGCTTTAGAGAGTTATTTTTCGATTTCGCTCAATTTACAATTTTGCATTTTAATAGACAGTTTCGGAAATTACATAGAGAGAAACCAACACACATTGGGGTATTCTCCCTCTCACTAAGAGGCCGAGCGAGAGGAAGAATACCGCAATGGGGCCACGCTCTTGTGTGTTGGTTTCTCTGAATGTAATTTCCGAAATGGTTTATAGCAAGATAATCCAAAAAAAAAAGGAAAAAGCACCATTTATCTGATAATCTTGATACAAGTCAACCCCCTCGGGCCCTCGCTGACGTTGATATTCACTTCGCGCCTACCTAACCTTTGAAAAAAACGAGGTCCCACTTCACGGAAATTACTGGCGACAAAAGGTTTATTTTGGGCTAGCAATGACCCTTGTTGAATGGGATGGGCGGAGTTCGCTTTTTACCGAGGGGCCGGTGACCCCGCGTACTGTAAAGGATTAAATATAATCCTTAAAATTCCTGCACCTCGCAATGCTAAAACTTTTACATTCAGAGAATCTTATAGTGATTAGCCCCTCGGAGTTTAGTTATCGTAAAATAAAATGGAAGGTATATTTTTATGGGCCAGCTCAGATCTACTTCGTAAATAGAAAAACCCAAAAGATAGGAAAAGTACCGAAAAAGCCACCTTGTAGAAGGATTAACAAAAGTCTAAGAGGTGAGCGGTCGAGAGAGAGAGAGAGAGAGAGTTTTTACCTTTTCTACATTCAGGGAATCTGATAGTGATTAGCCCCTCGGTGTTTAGTTATCGTAAAATAAAAGTAATAAAAGCCATAATTATTAAAACTAGCTCTAAAAGCGAGAAAAATAAGGGTATTTTCAGGGAGGCTGCCATTTTTGTAGGGGATTCCAAAACTATTCTTCCCTTATACCAGAAAAACCCCGCAAATAATTAAAAATACTATCAAACTGATTAACTTACAGCCTTAATTAACAAACTTATAATTAATTTGCATCCCTTTAAACGCGGAGGCATAATTTACGAAATCTCATGCCAATGCATTGAAAGCTGTTGAAATCATGGACTAATTTAATAATTCCTGGTTTCTCTTATAGGATTGAGCACGATGTTTTCAAATGTTTTGTGACCTACAATTATTAAGACCAAGACTAGAAATAACTGTCTAAACCAACTCTTGCCACAAACGCCAACTCATTACTATCTATAGTATTAGAGCGGGTTATACACTACATTATTACAATATATTCAAGCCCTGACATAATCATGCAAAGATTTAAAACAAAATACATTGAGCTATACACACTAAAAACTAACTGTAAATATTAGTGCAATACCAGTGTTAAAAATACAGCAAGCGTTGATTTTGCTGAAGTTACAGCAGTAAATTTTTCTTTTGAAGGTTTTCGGCTGTTAATCAAGGAAAATATCCTTTGCTGTTAAATTCATAAGACCTTACTGTTTTTTCCACTTTTCTTACCGTTAAAAACAGCAATGCACATTAAACCTAATAACGTTGCAAAATATAATTTATATGTATTTGGTTTCATCCAAGATCCGTCCTTAAAAACTTAGAAATTCTTTATAATTATCACGATATAGATGGCTCGCCCACTTCTTCAGAAAGAGAAATTAAAAGGAGCTGAAGTTTTTCCCTAGGAGGCTAGGAAACCAAAACCACAAAGGGTCACTCACTACTATTATGTAATATAGCTTGGTTAAATCATAGAGGTTATACTGTATAACCTCGATGCAACCAGCAGCCACACTTAACCCAAGAGAGAATAATGTCAGTAGAGCAATCTCAGTTATGATGTCAGGGTTTTGGTAAACGTCACGAGATTAATTTTGGCAGTCAGCGGTCATTTTTGGTAACTCTTTAGTTCTATGGGAAAATAGCATTAAGGCCTCTGAGAAGGCTCTGTATTGAGGAAAGATGACTGTCCCCCCCTCTAGATGCTCTTTTGTATGCCTATGCGCCTATTAGGGGGATGAAACTGAGCTTAGAGATAGGAGGGAGTGACGTTGCTATACGAAGCAAAGACACTACTCTACTCTCACAGAGGTTGCAACTGAGGAGGGGCAAGCCTATATATTGAATTTGAACCCCATTATCATTGAACGGAAACTTAACAACGCAACAATATGGGGGAAACCCGGATGTTTAATATTGTTGAAAAATAAATTATCAAGTCGCTCAAGAACCCAGGAAAAAATATTAAAATTTGGCACAATACATTTTAAGATCAAACCCATATCAAAATTTGGGGTGGCCCTTAAAAGGGCCGTTTTTTTATCGAAATTGATTAATCCAAATACTGGACACCTAGTTTTGGCGTCGGCGGCGTAAACATTCGGGGATAAAATCGATGGATTTTGCTCATAATATTCTTCTCTTTTCTCTCCATTCTCTTCCTTTCTTTCTCCCTAATTAGGGCAAATGACTGATGGTCAACCTGGGCTGCAGCATTCCACATTAACGGCTTTGCCTTTAGCTTCTCAACTTCTTCCTTTAATTTTTTCACTTCCTCCCGAAGCTCTTCAAAATCTTCCGCCTTCCTTTTAATCGCACTGTGGCTCTGGTGGACTGACATATTTTCGTCGAAAGGTTCAAGAAAAATGTTATTTATTAGAGACCCAACGTTGTATTTATACTATATTTGCCTACAAAGAGGGTCGGAAAGGAAATCGCCCCTTCCACTAGACTACTGGGGGAAGATAGGTGTTTACGCTTGTTGAGCGGGGGATCTTTCACTCTCTCCTATATTATATTTCGTTGCATTACTATATTTTAAGAAATGTAAGAACCAACCCAAACTTAAAAGTGAACTTTCCGCCTTTATTTCCTCTGAGCTTCCTCCGTGATTGGTTGGCTATAAGAGTGAGCCTAGCCAGTGAAAGAGAAGTATAGGGGGGGCAAGAAAGATGTGGGGGGTTATGTGGCCGCATATCTATTGAAATTTTGTAAAATCCCTTCAGTTTTCTTGTGCTTTTTTTAAAAGTTTCCCGACTTTTGCTTGAAATAGCCTTTTTAAAGGTTACTTATTAATATAGTTTTTAAAATAATTGTAATTATATTTTCATCGAGAATTTTTTTCCCTCAAACTCAGTAAGTTTTCATAATTTCTTTTACGCTTGTTTATCACGATTGGGAAAGATTTTTGTCGTTGAATGTGAAGTTTGGTTATGTTGGTTTTTGGTACCCGAAGACACCTTCGATCTCGTGAAAATCCTGAACAGATATCTTAAAGGGTCAGACAACCAGTTTTTAATGGATTTGTGTTTATGAAATAACATCCAAATTTTTAATGAAAGTTACCCAAAACCTTTCGGTTAATTTTCTAAAAAAGACTTTCTAGGGCTAACTCTATAAACAGTTTTTTAAATAGAAATAGTAATGATATCATGATTAAATGAATCTCACCAAAAACATCTCTGTAAAAATATGCCAAGTTGTTTGGCCGTAAAAAGAAGTGAGATCTAAAATACGGCCAAGTTATTATCTCCAGGTGAACCAACATTTTATTCGACTTAAAACTTCTCAAGAATGTTTTTCTGACTTGGCCATTTGCATATCAAGGATTCGTTTAATTCCAGATATGGATCGAAATTAAAATATTAAATCAAATTGGTTAAATATTCTTGATAAGCCTTTGTGGTTAAACTTGTAATTTCCGTTATTAACCTTCACGGGTGCAAAGAAGAAGGATGCAAGTTTGGAATGCTAATGGCCAAGTCAGAAAAACATTCTTGAGAAGTTTTAAGTCGAATAAAATGTTGGTTCACCTGGAGATAATAACTTGACCGTATTTTAGATCTCACTTCTTTTTACGGCCAAACAACTTGGCATATTTTTACAGAGATGTTTTTGGTGAGATTTCACTCCTTTTTGTACGTGCATGTTCTTGTAGATTCATAGAAGTAGGATTGTGAAGTGAAATCAACATTTGTACTTTTACATTTTTATTTGTTCTTTCCAAGAGTTTTACTTGGCTTTGCCTTTTTCAACTTTTTTGCATTCAACTTTCTTTTTTTTCTCAGGCTGTGATAATTATTAACCGTATTTCTATTCGAAAAACACAATATTGTGGCAAGGGTATGGTCCCATTTCTCCCAATTCTGTGTTTCCCAAAATACATTTTTATCCCAAACTTTCCGATTCCCAGTTCTCCCAATCTTATATTTCCCAATCGGAATTTTTGTCCCAAACTATTCAATTCTCATTTCTCCCAATCGAATGGTTTCGTCTAATATTTTATGCTGCAAAGGGTTGCTTTCAAAACGACTTTGATTATTTTTAATGCGAATAGGTTAGGTTAGGTTAGGTTAGGTTAGGTTTGGTTTGGTTAGGTTTGGTTTGGTTTGGTTTGGCTTGGTTAGGTTTGGTTTGGTTTGTTTTGGTTTGGTTTGGTTTGGTTTGGTTTGGTTAGGTTTGGTTTGGTTTGGTTTGGTTTGGTTTGGTTTGGTTTGGTTAGGTTAGGTTAGGTTAAATAATTTTCCTACCAATTAATGTGAAGTGTTATTCTAAATGTATTATATTTTTCTGCTAGATCCACGAGAAAGTTCGTGTTTTATAAATCATTTAACTATGGTACGCCTTTTCCAAAATATTAATGTTTTACTTCATTGACTTCTCAAATAATATGCCTTTTCCAAAACATTACTGTTATGTTAGGTTAGGTTTGGGTTGGTTAGGTTAGTAATATTTTATAAATCATTTAACTATGGTACGCCTTTTCCAAAATATTGATGCTTAGCTTCATTGACTTCTCAAATAATATGCCTTTTCCAAAACATTACTGTTATGTTATGTTATGTTAGGTTAGGTTTGGTTAATAATATTTTATAAATCATTTAGCTATGGTACGCCTTTTCTAAAATATTGATGTATAGCTTCATTGACTTCTCAAATAATATGCCTTTTCCAAAACATTACTGTTATGATAGGTTAGGTTTGGTTTGGTTAAGTTAGGTTAGTAATATTTTATAAATCATTTAACAATGTTACGCCTTTTCCAAAATATTGACGTTTAGTTTCATTGACTTCTCAAATAATATGCCTTTTTCTATGTTTGGGTAAATGGGAATTGGGTGTTTTAAATTGGGTGAAATGGGGGGTAACCTGTTCGACCACCAAACAGAAAATACTAGATTCAGGAGGAAAGAATAAAACAACTAAAAAGGGAACTAGATGCGGGGAGAAAAACTCCATTTGAATATCTAGAAATCATAAAATGGAAATTCAAACTAAACTGAATATGTAAAACATATCATTGTTAATAAAACAAAAAAATTCTCTTTGAATTTATTAACATATGTTTTATGCTGAATTGGGAGAATAGAAATTGGGGGAAAAGACATAGTGTTGTGTCAAATGGGATTGGGAGATATGGGAATTGGGAGAAACGGTTTGGGTTAAATGGGAGTAAATCGTGGCAAGTAACACTTTTAATCAACAGAATAGATTTAAGAAAAACTAAATGAATCAAAACACGCTTAGAACCATTTCAGACGAAATTAAAAGGAAATGAGTAAAAAATTTTATTACTGAAACATTATGTAAAAAAAAAAATTTGGAATAATACGAAAGAATCATATAAGTAAAAAATATTAATATTAAAAGACGAAAAAATTAAATTATAATGTCCTATTACGAGGGGATATAAATTATAAAACCCCCATTTCAGGGGCTAACAGGGGAAAATTCCCGCTTTTGGGACTTTTTCCTTTCTTTGTATGCTAAGTCCTACTTGTATGCCAAATTTTATCATTCCCGCAACACCGGAAGTGCCCTAGAGGTTTAGATGATGACTCTAACTCTAAACCCCCATTTCAGGAGCTCAAATGGGAAAACTCCCGCTTTTGGGACTTTTCCCTTTGCTTGTATGCTTAGTGGTACAAGTATGCCAAATTTCATCATTCTAGCACCACCGGAAATGCCCTAGAGGTTTAGATGATGACTCTAATTTTAAACCCCCATTTCAGGGGCTAAAAGGGGAAACTCCCGCTTTTAGGACTTTTCCCTTTGCTTGTATGCTTATTGGTACAAGTATGCCAAATTTCATCATTCTAGCACCACCGGAAATGCCCTAGAGGTTTAGATGATGACTCTAATTTTAAACCCCCATTTCAGGGGCTAAAAGGGGGAACTCCCGCTTTTGGGACTTTTCCCTTTGCTTGTATGCTTAGTGGTACAAGTATGCCAAATTTCATCATTCTAGCACCACCGGAAATGCCCTAGAGGTTTAGATGATGACTCTAATTTTAAACCCCCATTTCAGGGGCAAAAAGGGGGAAACTCCCGCTTTTGGGACTTTTCCCTTTGCTTGTATGCTTAGTGGTACAAGTATGCCAAATTTCATCATTCTAACACCACCGGAAATGCCCTAGAGGTTTTGATGATGTGTCAGTCAGTCAGTCAGTCAGTCAGTCAGTCTCATAATGTGTCATTTTCACATAGGATTATCACAGAAACCAAATGAGTTAGAAAGCTGGAAGTTGGAGGACTTCCTAGGATTAACACTGTGCCCTTGAGTTGAAAATATGAGAGGTGTACTATTCCCCAGTACCGAGTTAAGAAGGGGTCAAAATACCTTTATATTGCACATTATATTGGTAGATTGGTCAAGTTTAGTCTTTGTAGAGATGAATATCAAAAAAAATTAACTAAAAACAAATAAATACAGATTACAAGTCAACAGATGAAGAAATTTAAGATGTTTCACGTTCTTTTGAAAGGAGTACCAGTATTGGCGACTAAAAGCTAACCAAAACTAGAACTGAACTATGCGCGAGTGAAATTCCATTGCCAACAATTGTCTGATTGTCAATAAATTCGGTCCCGTACTCTTTATTAATAAAAATGTGTATATCTTTGAAATACGAATAATTTTGAGTTGACACAAATTTTCGGATAGAAAGGTCTACACATATTATAAAGAACTAATATAAAAAAACGTAAGTATTAATTTCTAATAATAATTTTTAAAAAATTTGCCCAGATTTAGCCCCCCCCCCTTATTTCAAACCCTAGCGACGCTACTGGCTGTATACCACCTATCCAACTTTCAAGTCTCCTCATATCACCCTGACAATTGTTTTACTCATCTGAAATTTCTATTGGTTTCAAACTGTGTATTCTCGATTTTATCAAAAGTGCTTGTAAAAGAGATAGAAATAAAAACAAAATTATTCATATCCCACCGAAATATAGCACACACCGATTAGGGTGTCGCCAACCGTTAATTATTCATTTTCTCCAGGCGATTTTTACCATTAATACATAGGAAATAAACTCATATTCTGAACACTTGTATGCCTCAAAGTGACTACAAAGAGTAATAGGTATGTCTTTGTATAACACCGAGCCTTAGTCCCAAACATATTATGTTCTGTTCTGTGAAAATTCTAAATATAAGTGTAGTGATCTTCCATATATTTATGGTCCCACACAAACCAAACTCGATTGGGATGCCAAGCACAACGCCAACCCCTTGACAGGTGCACACTTCCCACTAAATTCACAAAGACTTATGAATTCTGATCATTATCTTTATTAATTTTCATGAAAAAAGACATGAATTCTGATCATTATCTTTATTAATTTTCATGAAAAAAGCTACTCAAAATATCTCTAAGCTGCAATATCCTTCAAACACTACGCCATTAATGAAATCTCACTGGCCAAATTTTATGATTCATCATTCTTTTATGTGCAATGATTTATCACCCACTCTTTCTTAGATTGATATTAATTAAAATATTTATTTTTTCCCATTAGGAATGCGGTCACATTTATTCATGGCGTCCAATGTTACCCGTGTTTCAGGATTAATTAGGCTCAAATTTCCAGATGGTATTTTCAAAAATAAATAATTTTCTCCTTTTTACATAAATATAACATAACTAACAAGGATTTCAACTCGGAAAGCGCATTTAAGGCTAGCGCACACCTATCGTCATCGGACGGACGGCACGGATCGCACGCTTCGAATTTTATTATTATTAGCACTGTTTCAAATGAGAACGCGCTCATCTGTCCGTATCGTACGTATCGGAGGTCGGCAATGCCGACGAGGATTCCCGATAGGGGCATTCATTCCGTATAGTCCGTACGGAGCCAAGACAAAAATCGCTCCGCGCATGCTCAGATTGTATATGTAGGTGAGACATAAAATGGCGTTCTTTCAAGATTAGGCAAATTGCACTGTTTTTCATCAGGTTTATTACATTTTCTAAAATAATGCTAGTTTAAAAGTTGAAAGGTGTTTATAATTATAAAATTAAATAAAGAATTTTATGCAGGAAAATCTGAAAAAACGCTTAATTTGCATTCAGTAGACGTTTGGTTACCTTTTTTTTTCGTGATTGCGTCAAGAAAATCGTGTATCAGCACAGTTGAAAAGGTTTACCCTGACTAATTAAAGCACGGTGAGTTGAGAAATATTATTAAAAATTTGAATCACAAAATTATTCGGAATCTCGCTAAAGAATACAAAATTGATGTTATACCGGTAACAATAGTTTGCTTTTTATTTCATTTCGCTGACAGCCAGTAGTGTGTTCGCGACGACAGTTTAAGTATAGTAATTTGAACATAGTGAATTTTGCCAGTCTTTCACATGGATTCAGCGCGTTTGATCAACATTGTTCAAGAGCATGAAGAGTTATACAATTTAAGACACTCAGAATATTCAAACCAGCAGCGAAGGGATAACATTTGGGAGGAGATTGGCAAGAGAATGAATCAGCCCAGCGAGTACTTTAACAATTTATTTATGTATATTGAACAATACAGTGGTATATTTTAATGAAGTAACGATAAGACATTTCCCAACAAACTTGACATTCAATGTAATATAAAACAAAATCAGGTTATTTAATTAAATGAAGGCAGGCGCTGTCCTGCTCAAACCCTTCTTTGCTGCCGTTCAACTGAACCCAGATCTGAGTTGAAATATTGTTTGAAATTGTCCCTAACTTCTAAAGCATCTTGACGTGAGGTACCACCAATTCTTCTTAGACAAACCTTGAACGTTGGTAAGAGAAACTTTGAGATCCGACTCAGTCCAATGAAAGGTGTCGTCTCTTAAAACGTTATGTAGACTACAAGCAGCCGCAATAACAGCAACAGAATGCTCATGGGAAACATTCAGTTTGCGTTCAAAAAGTAGGAATTTTCGAGCTAAGATCCCTAACGTATTCGCTACAGTATTTCTTGCACGACTTAACCGATAGTTGAAAATCTTTTTCTCCTCGTTTTGGTGCACGTCATCACGCGAGTAAGGTCTCATTAAGTATGTCCATAATGGGAAAGCCTCATCCCCAACAATGACATGTGGCAAGATAGTATATCCTCCAGGAGGTAGCTTTGACTGAGGAAGTTATAAAGTTCCATCCGCTAAACCCTTACCCATAGATGAAGTTCGAAATATGCTAGCTTCAGAGTTCTTTCCAAATGCACCAACGTCGATAACTAGGAACTTATAGTTAGCGTCGACTAACGCTAGCAGAACAGTGCTGAAATGTTTTTTGTAACAAAAAATCTGAGCCGGAGTTTACGGGTGCTTGAATTAGAACGTGTTTTCCATCGAGGGCGTCCACTGCATTTGGAAAATTCCATTTTTCTCGGAAGCCTCTTTCAGATGAAATCCATAACTGTTCATCGGGTTCTGGCATAACAATAGGCTTCAAAACTGTCCAAAAAACATCACATGTTGAATACACAATTTCTCGAATTGTACTCTCACCCAGTCGGTAGGAAAACGCATGTGATCGGAAAGAGGTCCCAGTAGCAAAAAATCTTTGAAAGAGAAAAGTATTCATATATAAAACGCAAAAAATGCATATTTTGTTGTTGTTAGCGTCTATAATGATGATCTCTTATGGTTATAAATTAATCAGTGCATTCGTGGTACGTGTTATAGGCGCTAGTGTGTAGCATCTTTGAATGTATTGCCTTTTTCAGGTGCAACTTGCAAGTCCCAATGGACGAGAATCAGGGACAATCAACGCAAAGCTTTAAATTTGCGCAAAACGAAAAGTGGCCAGGCAGCTTCAAAAATGAAGCCCACCAAATATCATATGGAGCTGCAGTTTCTTGCCCCATACCTTAGTGACGACGACGATCGTTTGTCAAACGTCACATCTTCAACAACACAAGAGAGAAGTAATGTGGAGGAAGAAGAGTTCGCAGATGATCCCGAACAAGCCCCTACAACAATCCCAATTCTGTCAACTACTCCATTAACAAGCGAGACACAAAGGTCATCATCCGCCACGGCCAACACAAACGCTCGTCAAAAGAGAGTGTCAGGGAGCTCTACTCAACAAGCGACTGCCGTAGCAGTTCTGGAAAAATATATGAATTCGAAGGAAAATTGTACAAGTTTTTTTGCCAAATGGCATACTCACCTTAAGCGCACAGCTAGCTTTTCTTGAGTTTCAATTGCAAGGCGGTATTTAGTCATACGAACGTATTGAAAAAACTTGGCGTTATCATCAACCAAATCAAGAAACAGAGTGTTATACTCTCCAAAAACCAATCTTTTCAAATTAATATTGTGAACCCAAAATTTTCGCCTTCGTGAACGTTTCCGTTCTTCTTCTTCTGCCAGTGAACAGGTTATTACTACGTTTTCGTCATCCATCGCAACAAAAATAAGGAACTTCAAAAACAATAGTTTTCACTGATCTAAACCAACAACAAAAAAAAAACACATCTACCCACTGTATTAAGCCTAGTTTAAAATTTCGCGTCTTTTGAAAATCCCCGAGTATTCAGCCGCGCTTGCTCAATTGCTTATACGCGCTTTCGGAATTTCGGAAATCCGAATGCTCCGAATTTAGTGTGCGCAGTTGATAATTGAACCGGGTTTCTTCATATCCACCCCCTCATTTAATATTTAGTGGTGTTGAAGGTGAAAGCGCGCCAGAATTCCTTCGGACTTTGACGGAATTCGCTGAATATCACAGCATGACTGGAAATGACATTATCGCGCTTCTCCCCCAAAATATTAAGGGGCCGTGCATTAATCTGGTTTAGAGACATGAATAGGCCAAATCAAACAATTACGTGGGGTGGCGTAGCGGTTAGAGTGGGGTGGCGTAGCGGTTAGCGCTTTCGCCTCGCAGCAAGAGGATCCCGGGTTCGATCCCGGACTGTGGCACCGGGTGAAAACCTGGGAAGAAATCCTTCTGCGTAGAGTTTGCAAGTTCTCTCCCCGCTTGCTAAAAAAGGAGTTTTCCTCCGCGGTCTAACCCGGTTTCTCCTTTCCATCAAAACTTGCAGAGGTTAACGGTAATAGTTAGTGTAGGGCGCTGTAGGTTAGCTGTGGCATAGGGGCTAGCCACCACCCCTCTATGCATTGTAAAGGGACCCACCTGTAAATAAGTCGCGAGTTGACTTAGTGTGGATATCCCTTCCTAGACCAGGCTTAGATTATTATTATTACAGTATGAGGCGCGTTTCGAAACCATTTCTATTCGGTACGAGCGGAGGAATCCCTTCGCCTTGAAATAGCGCAGTTTAAACAACCTGCCGATGTATCTTTTGACGCGTATATCGCCAGTATTACCGCGATGAATCAAAACCTACGCGTTCCGTACACTGACTCAGAACTTGTTGGTATTTGCAAGAAAATATCCTCCCCGAAACACGCATCCACGTCTTTAACGACAACATAAGGACAATGCGCAGTTTTATAGAAAAGGGCCGCGTGACAGAAGAAATTTTACGAGCGACCCCTTCTAGCTCGTTGTATCCTACCGAAAGGGCAAAGTCTACCTAGCGTGAAACCAGTGGGAGAAGAAATTTAACTAAACCGCCGGGGGGAGGCACGAAATCAAAGGTTGCGAAACCTAACGCAAGCAATGCCAATAGATCAAAGACTCCTACGCCCGTGAAGCCAGCGCAAAACGATTTAAGACGCGTAGAATGCTACAAGTGCGGACTCTTAGGGCATTATGCCACAACCTGTCCGGACAAACAAGAAGTCGCGCAAAGACAAGCTTCGGAAAACGCGAAACCAGGAAGACTAAAAAGGGGATCGTCTTCCCGCCGCGCGAAGTAAATCCCCCTATGGAATTTGGTTCTATGGATGTGCGTTGCTGTGAGGTTGATCCTCCCGTGGCCATAGAAGCCGTGTATTCGCGTGGCACTTTCGCGTCTAGACTAGATTCAGGCGCTGATGCTTGTTTTATCAGCTTATATCAGTGGCGTAATTTAGTCAGAACTCTGAAACCAGACTTAGTACTTCCGGAAGAAGAAGAGACTCAATGTATAGTGTTAGGCGATCGACGTTATACCTTCACAAAGGGACGCGCGCGAATAGACTTCCGCTTAGGACAATTGAACCTAAAGCAAGAATTTCACGTAGTTCCCTCACTGCCAAACGATTTTATTTAAGCGAAATCGAAGACTGCTTTTATCACGCATGCGGGGAAGTACGAGTTCGAAGTACTTCCGTTCGGTCTATGCAATGCGCCGTCATCGTTTCAACGACTTATAGACGAAGTCTTCAGGGATGGACATCACTTTTCCATCTGTGTCTATCTGGATGACATCGAGATTCCATCCAGTACGTGGGCAGACCATTTGCAAGCCTTGGAATATGTCTTTCACCGACTGTCTTAAGCGGGACTTACGCTTCAGACTAAGAAATGTCGCTTTGCGCAAAACGAAGCGACCGTGTTAGGGCATATTGTAAATGAACGAGGGATTCATATTGATCCTTCCAAGACTAGGGCTATAGTAGCCTTTCCCGTCCCAAAGAACGTGAAAGAAATTCAAAGATTTCTGGGCATGGCGGGATGGCACTCACGATTCATCCCGCAGTGTTCCAAAATCGTTGCCCCCTTAAACCATCTCAAGAAGAAAGACGTTCCGTTCCAGTGGAAGAAAGAACAGCAGGAAGCGTTCCAGGCCATCAAGGATGCGATCTGCATGGCGCCTCCTTTAGCGGCTTACAACCCTAAGTTGCCTTATATCCTGAAAACGGATGCTAGCGACGCCGGACTTGGAACTTTCCTGTCGCAAATCCAAGATGACGTCGGTGCCAGTGGCATCAGATAACATTTGATTAGGCGCTGCACCTGGCGCGGGGGGCCTTATCAGCGCCCCCCCAAACGTCTATCATCATTGTACCCAAATGGAACCTGCGAAAGCACCGTCAAGGCACGCGGGCTACAGCCAGCGGACGAGACAAACGCCCCTTAAGCAGGTGACGGGAGCGCTACACCGTCGGCGGCGACCCCAAACAGGAGGAGGTCGGTGACAGGGCAGGACTAAGGCAGCAGAAGGCTCGAAAGGACGGGCGATTTCCCACCGAGCACAGCAGTGTCATACGGTCGAAGAATGTATCCGCGGCCCCCAGAGGGTTGCCAAGAGCTGGGGTGGGGATGAACCACAGCAACACCCGGGCGGGGGCGAAGCGGCCGAGCAAAACGTTTGCGGAACGGGGCAGGGAAAGGTCCGAACCAAGGGCGAACCCAAGGAACCATCCTAACCGGCACACCGAACTCAGGCCCCCCTCCGCCAAGACAAGGCCTTTTGCTCTGCTCCAACGACAAGGGGGCGACGACCCCAAGGGAGCGGGAGGGGGCTGCCAGTGGCAGTAAGCAAACTGACCGACGTCCAGAGAAGATATACCACCAAGGAAAAGGAATGTCTTGCCATCTATTGAGGAGTTGGGAAGTTCCGGCCATACTTGGAGAACATACCGTTCACTGTGATGACGGATCACAAGGCCTTACAGTGGTTATTCACTTGGAAAGAACCAAATTCTCGACTTGTTCGTTGGGCAATGTACCTGCAGACGTATGACTTCAAGATCATACACAAGAAGGGAGTTGAGAACAAGGTTGCGGGCGCCTTATCCAGAGCGCCTGTCTCTCTATTAGCCATGTCTTTGGAAGACATGACTTCACCGTCCTCGTCAGAAGATTCCAGTCCAGCGGAATCCTCTTCAATGACGTCGACTTCGTCCTCAACCAGTAGCGGATTAGCTCCTCCCGCCAATCACGCATAGTACCACTCTTTCACACTGGACGAAGTCCGAAATGCCCAACAAGATGAACAAGTCACCAATGACATCATAGTCCAGTTATCAGGAGATAATCCTCAGGGACGTCGGTACTACGAGATGAAGAACGATGTCCTATATCGAAAGGCTTATGGTAGATAGTAATGAGTTCGCAATTAATAACTATAATTTAGTACAAACAAGTATCTACCAAAATAAAAATGATGGCATAGTTATTTATATTAAGAATGATTTAAGATATATAGAAAATAACGTTAGTATTAATGGTTGCACAATAAAATCGATAGATATTATCTTACCCAACATAGCATCGACCAGATTGAATACAAAGTAATAGGGTGCTATAGGTCTCCTAGTTTGGATACTCAGGATTTTCTTAATAACCTAAATATATATCTTCCTAACATTGTTGGTTCGGGTAATGTAATTTGGGTTGGAGATATAAATATTGATATTTTAGACCACTCAAATGCCACAGTTGATGAATATTTAACTATGTTATATGAAAACGGGTTTATTTCTTGTATAAATGGTCCAACACGTGTAGCTAATAACTCTAAAACCTGTATCGACCACATCTTTATAAAACAAAGAATCCATTATGAAATACTGGTAAAAATTCTAGAAACAAATATCACTGATCATTTTTCTACAATGATAAATATTGCAAATACTCGAATGAATAAAAACGTTCCACAAATACGTAAGCATTGGAAACTGATAGAGGAAATAGATTATGAATTTTTTTTAACTTTACTGAAACAAGAAACATGGGCCGCAATATTCACTGAAATGAACTGCAATTTAGGGTGTAAACAATTTATTACAATTATACAAAAACATTTAATATCATGCACGACGAGACGTACGATAAAATTATCACATAAAGATTTAAAATTAAAACCCTGGATAACTAATGCGCTTGTAGTGTCAATTAGGAAAAGGGATTCTCTTGCAAAGCAAGTTAAAAATGAACCATTTAACTCTACTATTAAAATACTATTTAGGCTACCGAAATAAATTAACAAAATTAATTAGAATAGTTAAAAACAACTACTTCAAAAATAAAATAAATATGTGCAAACGTGATACTAAAAAAGTCTGGAACACAGTCAATGAAGCGATGAGTAATTGTAAAAAAGAGGACTCAATTGAAAAAATTATCTCGAAAAATCTTACCTACACGGTAAAAGAACACCCAAAGGAAGTAGCTAACTCTTTTAATGAACATTTTAGTCTAGTTGGGTCTAAATTGGCCCAAGATATTCTGTCAAAGCTAAAAGTTACAACACAAACACATAATTTCAGGAACCCTAAAAGTTTATTCTTGACCCCAATATCCCCTCATGACATCGAAAAAGAAATAAACTCTTTAAAAAATTCCAATGCTAAAGGGCATGATGGAATTGGGATCAAAGGCCTAAAAAAAGTAAGCAAATTTATTAGTCAACCACTAGCGCATCTCGTAAATCTATCGTTCACAACGGGCATATTTCCAGATATTCTTAAAAGAGCTATAATAACACCAGTTTATAAATCAGGATCCAAGCTAGACATGCAAAATTACAGGCCTATATCGCTGCTTAGTAACATCTCGAAAATCTTCGAAAAAGTTATAAAAAACCAACTATCACAATTTTTAGAAGTCACTAATTATTTATCAAAAAATCAATATGGCTTTCGAAAAAACTTAAGTACTAAAGATGCTATAACAGAAGTTACCGAGCGGCTGTATAGGGCGGTGGACAAAAACCAAAAATTAATTGGAGTATTTTTAGACTTACAAAAGGCCTTTGACACCGTTTCCCATCCAATACTAATAGAAAAATTAGAAAGAGCCGGCATTCAAGGCATTACTTTAGAATGGTTCAGGAGCTATTTGTATGGACGTGATGCAGTTGTTAGAATCGATGGGGTACAGAGTGACCCCTTAGTTATAGAGTTTGGTGTACCTCAAGGAACTGTAATTGGACCTATTCTTTTCCTAGTATATATAAACGATTTATGTAACCTTATAATTGATGGAAAAATAGTATCCTTTGCGGATGACACCGTGCTCCTAGTTGAAGGTTTAAACTGGGGAGATGCCTTCTCCAAAGCGCAAGAAGTTCTAAACAAAACAATACTTCAACTAGACAAAGATATTCTAACACTTAACATTAAAAAAACTAAATTTATTTGCTTCACTCCTACACCAATAGATTTGGCTGACGACCTAATAATCCATACAGATATCTCTTGTTCAACGCGCCGAGAATGCGGTATAAAATGCCATACACTCGAAAAGGTAAATACAGTAAAGTACTTAGGGATTAAAATTGACTCTAACTTAAAATGGCACAGTCAAATAAATTATGTAAAAAATAAAATAAGATTGAGCTTAAGTAAATTCCACGCTATTCGTAACTTTCTGGAACTTTCATGGATTAGAACAATATACTTTGCTATAACACAATCAGTGATATCTTATGGCCTAATTGGTTGGGGGGGAGCTTATGGTAACTTAATGGAACCATTAGAAATCCTCCATAGGAAAATAATACGTATCTGTTTGAAAAAAGACAATTTATATTCTAGACAATTATTATATAACGAATTTAAAGTTTTCTCGGTAAAACAACTATATGTAAAAGATATTTTGTTATACACTTTTAAAAACAGAGTAAATTTATTACCAAGTCATACGTATATTACACGTTTTACCACAGAAGGTAATCTTTCTAGTGATAGAACCTTCAAAACCATTGGTCAAAGACATGCTTTCCATTTGGGTCCCAAATTATATAACTATCTAAACTCGGACATAAAAAATATCGATACTTATCAAATGTTTAAGAAACAAATTACAATTTGGATAATTAACAAAGGAATATCAAATATTAATGACATGTTAAAAACATAAATCGCAATTATCTTCCCTCTTGAAACTATATATAAACACTAATTTTCAATATATAAAGCTCACCAAAGTGATTGTTGTAGAAATACTTGAACATAACCTGTAAATTCAACTTGATATATTATGTGAATAAGCCCTGCCACGCACAAGCGCTTTCAGCTCCTGTGGCATATAGGGCAGTGAATTATGTAATTGTACAACTCTGTAATAATTATGAGCACTAATAAATTAATAATAATAATTAATAATAATAACCAGCGAAAATCTATTTGCCACAGCGGTTCCGGCGGGACGCCATCCGCTTGTTCCATGACCACCCTATCTGGACATCGAGGTCGAGATCGTACCTTCGATAAAAAACGGGCCAGATACTGGTGGCCATCGTTCCGGCAGGACGTTACCCAGTACGTCCGCGGATGTCCTCTGTGTCAAATGCACAAGGCCCGCAATAGAAAACGTCCAGGTCTTATGCAGCCTACGGCCATTACTGAGCCTTTTGATTTGTTGGGAGTGGACACAATGGGACCTCTACAAAGAAGCCGACACCATCACAAATACCTTCTGGTTTTCACGGACTATGCCACCAAATTTGTCGAACTGTACCCAATGAAGAACATTACAGCCAGAACGTGTGCGAAGAAACTCGTCTCCATGATAGTTCGCTACGGATGTCAAAAAGCCATCGTGAGCGACAACGGGACACAATTCGTTTCACAAATTAGGAAGGACATTCTCAAGATGTTCAAAGTCAAACCACGATTAATAAAAACTGTCATTGTAAACAAAGAGGCGAAAAAGTAAAAGATAAGTGTAGAACATGAATTGTCTGAAGGAACAGATATTAAAATTTTCTCTTTTGAAGACATGATTATAAAACATCAATTATTTTAAAAAATTCTTATCTTAGTATCATCCACGGAGCAACATCGTGGAGCGCACAAACAGAGTTCTGGGCGAAATCATTTCGATGTTCGTTGATCGAGATCACCGAAGATGGGACGAGAACTTGCCGTTTATCCAGTTCGCCATCAACTCGACTACACATACAACAACAGGAAGAACTCCTTTCTACATGAACATGGGTAGGGAACCGAGATTTCCCTGGGACTTGGACGTGGGTATGCCAGTAGCGGACTTTGTTGAAAGGTCCGCATCGCTCTCAGCTCTAGCGAAGCAACTTGCTTTGTCTAAAGAACTTGTCAAGAAAGCGCAAGTACACCAGAAACGCTACTGTGATCAGAGGCGGGAAGGAATTGAATTTCCCGTTGGTGCGCTTGTCTGGAAGGAGACGCATCCCTTGTCTCAAGCGGCACGTAATGTCGCCGTTAAGTTTTGTCCCAAATGGGATGGTCCCTACAAAATCGCAAAGAAGATCGACCGATTGCGATATCAATTAGAAGACCCAGAGAATGGAGAAAATAAAGGAATTGAGAATATCGCTCATTTATAGCTCTATTGGTCAAACAAAGATGTCTGCCAACCGGACGGAAGCCAGTCATCTTCAACGTCAAGTAGTTCATCTTCAAGTTCTACAACGTCACAGGCTGTACCTATACTTCAGGACGCTGGAGTCAACACTGGTGACGAACGTCGTGAGACTCGACGAGAACGAAGACGACGACTGTTGAAAGACCAAGAAGCGCAAACCGAGTCGTCTGGAGAAGAAACGAGGAGAAGTCAAACCTTATCTTCATCCACTAATGGATCCTCTTATTCCCCGTCGGAAGAAGTTCCAGAGTCCTTCCCCGAAGTCTCTGATCTACCTGCGGAATCTGAGCCAGACGCATTCGCCTTATTCTCAGATCCTCCTGCAGTTTTCCGAGTGAATCGGATACCGCCAGACCTTTCTCCTCCTTCCTCTCCTGATAGGTGCTCGAGGGAGAAGTCTCTCCCTCTACACTCTCCTCTATCTCACCCCGACGATTCCAGTTCTTCCTCTGAATCTGAGGAAGACGAAGTGGAACTGTCCAACCCTGTTCCCATCAATCCTATGAGATATGTCAATCCTTTCCGTAAAGGATGGAAACGTGAGATAGTACTGAGGAAGAATCCAAAGCCTGGAGGTCCTGAACTGGACATAAATTATCACCCTCCAGCTAATTATACGCGTCAGACTCTTCGGTCCCGCGCAGACGTGGAACAGTATCTACGCTTGCATGCAATCAGAGATGTGACTTCTCGTGATTTTAACTTTTCGCGTCAAGCAATCTCGCGAGAACCATGGGAGACTGTACGGGACGATCATTGACAGTATCTATGCAAGGGGATTCAGCATCGGCAACGCCATTTCCCTTGGAACCCTCGGTGAGGCCCAAGACTACTCCATGGTCCCTGATGAAAGGTCCACTGCGAGGCGTACAAAGGCCCGCCGAAGACACAGGCCAAATCAAGACGGCGCCGAATCTGCGCCGCCTGACACACAGGGTCCAACTCACCTTGCAGAAGACGACTTTTCTTTGGGGGGGAGGAGGTATCCGTCCACACCAAGCATCTCCTTCCCGGGGAAAAACCGCGTCGTCTGCTTTACTCATTTTGTATTTTTTATACTAAATTTTGTATAATGTTAAATTGTCCCGAAGTGGCGCCTTAAGCGCCACTGCTGTCAACCTTGTTAAAAACATTTTTCGCGGGGATAAAAACCCCCGCCTACAATCTGTAAGAGTAAATTGTCAGTTGGAAGTCAGTTTTTTGTACTCGCGATTTAGTACAAACGCGTTTTTGTTCCATAAATAAAACCAGTATTATTGTTTCTATCACTTGCTGCGTTTTTCTTTCAATAATGGACTACTTGGTAAATATGGGTCATGGACTATTGTCCTTTAAACGGGAACCTGGAAACTTCTTAATTTGCTAGTTTTATTTAAATTCTTTGTGAGCCGTGAAATTAGGCCCCCTTTTCTACATTTAAATTTTACGGTTACACAATTACTGGCTAAATTATGCGGCATGCCTGATTTTGATGCAGAAATTATTAGGTACAAAAATGTTTCCTCTGAAAGACGCTTAAGTCACCCAAACATCATGTACGACTACGATGATGGAGAGAACTACCAGAGGAAGTTTGACAACAACGATGATCTAAGGCTGCATTTATACTCAGATGAACTTGAAATCGTGAATCCCCTTGGTTCCAAGAGAGGAATACATAAAGTGACATTGTTTTATTTCACGATAGGGAACATTTCTCCAAAATACCGAAGCAAACTTTCTCAAATCCACTTGGTGCTGGGTTGCCGAGAGAGATTTCTGAAACTTTATGGAATTGAAAAGGTTTTGGAACCACTTCTAAGCGACCTCTTAAATTTGCAAACCGAAGGAATTACTGTTGGAAATGGGGATACAGTCAAGGCTCGCCCTGCAACAATATCAGCCGACAACCTAGCAGCCCACACACTTGGTGGATTTACAAGGTCTTTTTTAGCCGGCAGAATTTGTCGTCTGTGCATGGCAACAAAGAATGACATATCGGAAAAATTTCGCAAGGAATGTTTCATCCAAAGAACTGTTGCAGTCCACAACCAACATTTAGAGGCTGTGAAAGAAAACGATCAGAATAAAAGCATCTATGGTGTAGAAGGCGAGTCTGCTTTCTCTATCTTGCCAGGATTTAAAGTCACCGAAATGTTTCCAGCTGATTTTATGCATGAATTGCGCGAAGGCGTAATACAGGAAAATTTAAGGGTAGTGCTATCAGATTTTATCAGCAAAGGTCTAATAAGCCCGAAGTACATCAACACCAGAATATCAACGTAGAAATATGGGTTTTTGGACTCCAAGAACAAGCCAAGCATTTTGAAAAAGAGAATGGTATCTGGAGATTCGCACCTCATTGGATCTGCTTCTCAGAAATGTTGTTTGCTATACATGCTGCCTTTCCTTGTTGGGTCCAAAGTGCCAGCTAATACTCTCTCGTGGGAATTGCTACTGCTTTTGAGAAAAATATCTGATATCGTTGAAGCACCAGTAGTTGATAAAATGTGGCTGCCAGAACTAAACGAACTTTTATTTCCAATTTTCCCATTTGTTCAAAAGTCTCGTTAGTCCTAACTACAAACTTACCCCAAAAATGCACTACCTTTTGCACTATGGAACGTTGATGAGGGAGTATGGTCCTTTGCGAAGGTTATAGTGTATGCGTTTTGAGGCTAAACATCAAATCTTGAAGCGCATTGCCACTGGTGGACGAAATTATACGAACATTTCTAAAACAATGGCGGAGCGCCACCAATATCAACAATGCTACAACTACAGCTCTAATTGTGCATTTGAAAATGATGACTATGCCAGGAAATGCCAAAAGATAAAATTTTCGACCTTGCCTCTAAGCCTGCGTGAGCACTTGGTTCAAAAATATGGTGCGCAAGAAACATCTTTTCAACAGTGTTCAGAGTTAAAATACAGCAGCTCCATTTACAAACCTGGTGTTGTTATTCCAATTGAAATTGTCCACGCGGAAGAAATCCCGGTTTTTATGAAATTGAGCTTTATTTTGAAAACTAAAGATCATGAATATTTGCTATGTGGGAAACTTCTGAACAGCACGTCATATAGTCATCATTTTCACGCATATGAAATTATACAGACAAGCGACTGGCTTTCATTTATCCCTGGACAAAAAGAATTGGATCATACTTTTCTTCACATTTATAATGCAAACGGGCAAAACTTAGTTTCCCCTAAATATCGTCTTGTAAATTTACAAAAAGCCTAAAACACGCGTAAAACCATATTTATTCCATTCAGTCAATATATTAAGTCTAAAACCAAATATTTTTTCAATATTACTTATGGCAAGAATCACTATCTAACGTGTACGCCCATATTTCAAAGTTGCATGCCTGACAGTCACAAATGCAAGGCCCACTACTCCCTACGCCAAAGCACATGGTACTCATGCTTTTTTTTCATTAACAAAAATACTTTTAGGTTGTGCTTCCACCAATTTACATTCATTTCAAGCCATGTCAACTGACAGCAATTGGTTGTCCAAGGATCATCCCGTAAGAGATTTGCTTTCATTTCATTTTAAAAATTAGAAACATCGTCCAATTAGAATTTATTCTGTTAAATTTTAGAACAAATCTTTAAAAAGGCCAAGAAAACAAAGTGAAAGTGGAAAACCTTTGATGAACATTCTCCTAGAAAAAGTCTATGAAGTCCATAAAAAGGAAATTAGAGGTTTAAATACATTATTTTCCATTTAATTTATTATTACGGTTAACTTTCTTAAAATATCAACGTCAATTTCCAAGTCAGGCTCTATTGCGAGCGTTATTTGGCAAGAGATATGTTAAATATTGCGCGCGATGTGATAACCGTAGCACTTGACATTGAGCGTGACTTGGAAATTTTGTTCACTGGAAGGCAGGGCGTATTAACTGATTGTATAACAACTGGCCATCGACCTTCTAGAACTCAATGAAGCGGATGGGTTGAAACGGAGAGGGGCCTATCACGCGTGGTAACTAATCAGAAATGACCCAATTTGTATCTTCACTTTTGTTACGTGATGAAAATGAATGTTGAAAGTCTAGTTTGAGCACAGAGTATTTTTATTAGGAAGACCAAAATTGCAAAAGCAATTTCATGCTCAGTTCATGCTCTTTTGGCACTCACAATTTGGAGCTTATTGATATATCATAATCTCATGGAATGGCATGCTGAAGACTGAGGTACACACTTACCCTTTTATCAATATTTTAATTGTCCGTTCCTCATTCAGGTGTTGACGCACTTGAAAATCCTGTCTCCGACCTCTTCCATCTGCCGACGAACAAGCTTCTTCAGACACTGACTGTCAAGCCATTCGCGCCTTGCAAGTAACTGTGGAACTCGCAGATCACGCGCTTTGGCCTTTACGACTGGTACTCGAGATAAATTATGAAACATAACAAGTAACCAATGAACTCTTACTTCCATTTCAGCATACAGCAATTGATATATTAATCCCTCTGTTTCTCTCGATATGAATATCATAAGTCTGAAATAGGTAATTATGTGATTAATGACAATAGCATAGTAAAGTATTATGTAGAATAGGTGTGAAGACTTCGGAGGATGTCATTTGAAATCGGGCTACAGAAACTAGCACTGAACTCCAGATGGTCAGATGGATGAAGTAAAGTTTAATCCACCTGTAAATAAGTATGTGAATATAAATAAATTGCAGAGTTGTTGGGTTCGGTAACTGTATGCTGGTTATAAATAATATCTAGAGTAAAGGGTAGTCGTCATTAATATACGTGAAAAGCAAAATACCCGTGAACAGAATAAAAGCACGCCAGTAGCGGTATTGAATTGATGCATTAAAGCAGGGGGTAACCGACTTTTCGTTTTTTTTTAAACCCGCCCGGCAGCACTGAGATCTATGTCCGCATCGAATCAAATGAAAATCAAGTGATTTTATGAAGAATTCGTCTACTAATTATAAGACCAATCTGCATAGTGAAACATGATCCATGCGAGAATTAAATTAGACTATATAATGCATGCGAGTATTAAATTATACAATAAATGCATGCAAGTATTAAATTAGACAATAAAATGCATGCGAGAATTAAATTAGACTATATAATGCATGCGAGTATTAAATTAGACTATAAAATGCATGCGAGTATTAAATTAGACAATAAAATGCATGCGAGTATTAAATTAGACTATAAAATGCATGCGAGTATTAAATTAGACTATAAAATGCATGCGAGTATTAAATTAGATTATAAAAAGCAAGCGGGTACGCAAGCAATAAATTAAATTCTAAAAACATGGAAGTAACGCATGTAATGAAGGAAACGAAAATTTTGCACGCCAAACTGAGCGTGAAGAAAATAATAGTAATAATAATAATGATAGAATGGAAAGAGTGCATTTGAAAAGAGGTCAATGAAATATCTACAATGAGTACAATCTATAAATGACAATGGAGAATATAGTAATTGGAAAGAGTTCATGCCAACGTGAACATGAAAAATAAATGCCGTGAAGATAAAAGTGCATGCCTCATTGAGCATTGAAAATAATAAAATAAATCAGAGACGTTGTTTTGACGATCTATCACGGAATTAAGTAAATGAATATGTACAGGATAATGGATTATGCTGCACTTGAGCATATCATAAAAAACAAAAACGAAACTAATCCGTATTTTTCCCTGGCTGAGATTTTTCTCCCAACCTTCTCAAAGCTTCGGCCATATTGTTCGCTTGAATTCGCTCAGTTTCTAGCCTGAACCTCTCATTTTCAAGCCTTAGCCGTTCATTATCATGTTTGGCCCTTTTATTTTCATTCCTCACCCTTTCATTTTCATTTCTGACCCTTTCATTTTCATTTCTGACCCTTTCATTTTCATTCCTGACCTTTTCCATTTGGGTCAGTTCCGTCATAGCAGACGCGAACATGCGTAGGGCCTCTTGAGTTCTCTGGTCCGACTCCAAACACGCATCTGCCGAATCCAAAAGCCTATTGGCTGTTGGCAGGGGTCTTTTCTTGCTACGCAGGGACTCGGCTATAAGAAAGTTTACCCGATTTATAAATACAACAAAAACGGAAGGCCATGCATGCAGAAACAATTTCAAGAAGTGATGAAATAAAGAACAACGAAATGGACAATTAAAGAAAGACATTAACCCTCTATATTCAAGGTTTGCAGAAATGTCGGGGTTGTGAATATTTACATATACCTTTTATAAACCATTGTTATAACCATGTTTATGTCATACTTACAAGTAGTAGGTGGATGACAGGCATCTTCTTCATCAAAAACGCAAGGCGGAACGGCTTCTGAATGGTCTTCAGAGAAATCTGTAGGAACGCTGTTTGAGCAGCTTCCCGGTTCTGTAGAAATAATATCAAGGACATGGTAAATACATAACTAATCATTAATGAAATGTCATCTTACCATAATTTGCCAAAAAATCCGATATTTGTGATGACAGTGATTTTTCCCTATCTTCCCTTGAAAAGGGAGTAGCGCTGTACGAGCAGCTTGCTCCTGGATCTGGTTCTGAAAGAAATGATGATAATGACATGGTAAATACATTACGAAACCTTAGCAAAATTTAAACTTACCAAAATTTGCAAAACGCGAACCTACATCAGTTGCGACAGAAGTAAATTTACTTCTGGTTGCGATTAAAGGGTCCGCACAGTCTTGTTTATCAGGTGTGGGATTATTGGCTTCAGAAGGTAGGCTGCAATCATTTTAAATATAATTGCACACACTGCAGTTTGTAATAATAGTTCACTATACTTTCTCGGGCCATGGGGCCTATTTCTTAACTTGTTTAGCGAAATATTGCAAGTGACCAAAGTTGCATACATTTTCGAAGGCTTCTTGGACCATTTTTGAGTGCGACGTGCAATATTGCATACCCTCTTAATTTTATATAACATTCAAATACTTTCCATAAGTTCAATGTACATTGAAAACTGAAATAGTAGAGAGTGTGTCCGAGTCGTTACCACCTCTGATAGAACAAAACTAAAGTTGCATAGATTTTCGAAGGCTTCTTGGACAATTCTTGAGCGCGACGTGCAATATATGTATCTGTAACTGTATACGCTCTTAAATTTAAATAAAATTTTAATATTTTGCAAAAGCTCAATCCACATTGCAAACTGAAATAGTTGAGAATGTGTCCGAGTCGGGAACACCTCTGATAGAACAAAACTAGAGTTGCATAGATTTTAGAAGGCTTCTTGGACCATTCTTGAGGGAGCCGTGCAATATATGTATCTGTAACTGTATACGCTCTTAATTTTATATAACATTTAAATATTTTGCAAAAGTTCAATGATCATTGCAAACTGAAATAGTTGAGAATGTGTCCGAGTCGGGACCACCTCTGATAGAAAAAAACCAAAGTTGAATAGATTTTCAAAGGCTTCTTAGACCATTTTTGAGTGCGACGTGCAATATTGCATACCCTCTTAATTTTATATAACATTCAAATATTTTCCAAAAGTTCAATGCACATTGAAAACTGAAATAGTTGAGATTGTGTCCTAGTCGGGACCACCTCTGATAGAACAAAACCAAAGTTGCATAGATTTAAGAAGGCTTCTTGGACCATTCTCTAGGGAGCCGTGCAATATATGTATCTGTAACTGTATACGCTCTTAATTTTATATAACATTTAAATATTTTGCAAAAGTTCAATGTTCATTGAAAACTGAAATAGTTGAGAATGTGTCCGAGTCGGGACCACCTCTGATACAACAAAACCAAAGTTGCATAAATTTTCGAAGGCTTCTTGGACAATTTTTTGAGTGCGACGTGCAATATTGCATACCCTCTTAATTTTATATAACATTCAAATATTTTCCAAAAGTTCAATGCACATTGAAAACTGAAATAGTTGAGATTTTGTCCTAGTCGGGACCACCTCTGATAGAACAAAACCAAAGTGGCATAGATTTTAGAAGGCTTCTTGGACCATTCTTGAGGGAGCGGTGCAATATATGTATCAGTAACTGTATACGCTATTAATTTTATATAACATTTCAATATTTTGCAAAAGTTCAATGTACATTGCAAACTGAAATAGTTGAGAATGTGTCCGAGTCGGGACCACCTCTGATACAACAAAACCAAAGTTGCATACATTTTCGAAGGCTTCTTAGACCATTCTTGAGTGCGACATGCAATATTGGATACCCTCTTAATTTTATATAACATTCAAATACTTTCCATAAGTTCAATGCACATTGAAAACTGAAATAGTAGAGAGAGTGTCCGAGTCGTTACCACCTCTGATAGAACAAAACTAAAGTTGCATAGATTTTCGAAGGCTTCTTGGATAATTCCTGAGCGCGACGTGCAATATATGTATCTGTAACTGTATACGCTCTTAAATTTAAATAACATTTTAATATTTTGCAAAAGCTCAATCCACATTGCAAACTGAAATAGTTGAGAATGTGTCCGAGTCGGGACCACCACTGATAGAACAAAACCAAAGTGGCATAGATTTTAAAAGGCTTCTTGGACCATTCTTGAGGGAGCCGTGCAATATATGTATCTGTAACTGTATACGCTCTTAATTTTATATAACATTTAAATATTTTGCAAAAGTTCAATGTTCATTGAAAACTGAAATAGTTTAGAATGTGCCCGGCGAGTCGGGACCACCTCACCAAAGTTGCATACATTTTCGAAGGCTTCTTGGACCATTTTTGAGTGCGACGTGCAATATTGCATACCCTCTTAATTTTATATAACATTCAAATACTTTCCATAAGTTCAATGTACATTGAAAACTGAAATAGTAGAGAGTGTTTTAGTCGGGACCACCTCTGATAGAACAAAACCAAAGTTGCATAGATTTTAGAAGGCTTCTTGGACCATTCTTGAGGGAGCCGTGCAATATATGTATCTGTAACTGTATACGCTCTTAATTTTATATAACATTTAAATATTTTGCAAAAGTTCAATGTTCATTGAAAACTGAAATAGTATAGAATGTGTCCGGCGAGTCGGGACCACCTCTGATAGAACAAAACCAAAGTTGCATACATTTTCGAAGGCTTCTTGGACCATTTTTGAGTGCGACGTGCAATATTGGATACCCTCTTAATTTTATATAACATTCAAATACTTTTCATTCACCCTTGATCGCTAACCTAGTTCAATTAACCTTGATCGCTAACCTAGTTCAATTAACCTTGATCGCTAACCTAGTTCAATCACCCTTGATCGCTAACCTATTTCAATTAATCTTGATCGCTAACCTATTTCAATTAATCTTGATCGCTAACCTAGTTCAATCACCCTTGATCGCTAACCTAGTTCAATCACCCTTGATCGCTAACCTAGTTCAATTTACCTAGATCACTAACCTAGTTCAATTAACCTTGATCGCTAACCTAGTTCAATCACCCTTGATCGCTATTCTAGTTCAATCACCCCTGATCGCTAACCTAGTTCAATTTACCTTGATCGCTAACCTAGCTCAATTTACCTAGAATGCTAACCTAGTTCAATTAACCTTGATCGCTAACCTAGTTAAATTAACCTTGATCGCTAACATAGTTCAATTACCCTTGATCGCTAACCTAGTTCAATTACCCATGATCGCTAACCTAGTTCAATTAACCTTGATCGCTAACCTAGTTCAATTAACCTTGATCGCTAACCTAGTTCAATCACCCTTGATCGCTAACCTATTTCAATTAATCTTGATCGCTAACCTATTTCAATTAATCTTGATCGCTAACCTAGTATTAGACTGACTATCAATCACCCTTGATCGCTAACCTAGTTCAATCACCCTTGATCGCTAACCTAGTTCAATCACCCTTGATTGCTAATCTAATTCAATTACCCTTGATCGCTAACCTAGTTCAATTTACCTAGATCACTAACCTAGTTCAATTAACCTTGATCGCTAACCTAGTTCTATTAACCTTGATCGCTAACCTAGTTCAATCACCCTTGATCGCTATTCTAGTTCAATCACCCTTGATCGCTAACCTAGTTCAATTTACCTTGATCGCTAACCTAGCTCAATTTACCTAGAATGCTAACCTAGTTCAATTAACCTTGATCGCTAACCTAGTTAAATTAACCTTGATCGCTAACATAGTTCAATTACCCTTGATCGCTAACCTAGTTCAATTACCCATGATCGCTAACCTAGTTCAATTAACCTTGATCGCTAACCTAGTTCAATTAACCTTGATCGCTAACCTAGTTCAATCACCCTTGATCACTAACCTAGTTCAACTACCCTTGATCGCTAACCTAGTTCAATCACCCTTGATCGCTAACCTAGTTCAATCACCCTTGATCGCTAACCTAGTTCAATCACCCTTGATCGCTAACCTAGTTCAATCACCCTCGATCGCTAACCTAGTATAAAGGCGCTATAATTGGGGTGAAACGACTACCTAATCCATACCACTAAAAAGTCTTATGTTCCACAGTTCTGGTAAACAACGCAATTTAGAGTATGTAATTAAAATTAAGAAAAACAATACTTCAACTTAATTGTTTTTTAATGAAACTTCAAAAGGCACCAGTTTAATGTTCGACCTTTTATTTAAAACCGTTTTCAGACCTATCGAACAAATAGTCTTCAAAAAATGATCGAGAAACTTTGGCTATCACAGCAAACATTTCCCGTGTTAATCCTATGGGAAAATTTCCCTTTTTTTGCCAAAATGACTGAATCATTTTATGGAAATGAAAACCACCTTTAGCAACTTTATTTTTTATAAAATAAACTAATTAATGGATCTCGTTCAAATTTTAACCACATTTTAAGGGCCTGGATTGTAGATCCGTGGATTTTTTTCAAAACAGTAAACCTAATACGAAAAAGGTTGCATCCAAACAAAAAACTCTCCTTATACATTAAAGCGATAAAGACAGTATCAAGTCTTATCAAAGAGAGCTACCGCTCTCATAGAATAAACACGGTTGCGAATGCGAATGAAAAATCAGTGACTAAAATTTTTGAGTCAGGTTTGAACCTTTGTGATTTTAGAAATAAATTTTGCTCTAAGTCCAACGTGTCTATAACACTAGATGGTGCTGAAATCGTGGTGAGAATAGTTCCTTTCCTGGGACACACGGCTTGTTGCGCTGATAGTGAAGATTGACAAAGCTATTTACGTTCTTTTGCTGAACTGGCTCCTGATAATTGGGGAATTAGAACTATTTTGAATTATATTTATCACGTAAGGGCGTTGCTTAACGCGTTAACAAAGATTTCGAATGAAATTGAAAGTGGTCATTATGATTCTCTCGCGAATGTCATGGTAAAATTGGGAAAAATCCTTGCCGCAAGAGGAAAAAAATTAAATAACGACGAAAACAATGCGTACACAGGAAGCGCAAACGCTCCAAGACCGAGTCTCGATGAAAGTGATATCTTGAGTCTTTACGAAAGTATAATTGTTCGAGCGGCGCTAAATAATAAATGATTTCACGACACTCCCTGTGACTGCTGCTTAAGATTGTACATAAAATCTGTTTTGAGATCAATAGCAACAAGTTGGGAAAACCAAAATTTTACCTCTCCGAGTCAAGAAGTCTACTACTTCAAACTAATTTACCTAGATATGGAATTATTTCTCTTTTTTGAATTAAAAATTTACGAAATATTGAAGCATTATTCCAAGCATAGCGAATAAACAGTAAAGCAGACGACATTTTACATCCAATAAGGATAAATCTTGGACACATGGAAATCGGTCAATGGGGAAAATAACAGGAATTGAAGTCTACGCTTCACGTGTTTACCCTATATTTTGATAGCAACATTCACAACTGGTTTTGAGTGTAAACACTATCGTCTCGTCTCACCTCTACAATATTCTTAGTTTGCCAACATGAGTGTTAACGTTGAATAACACTAAAGCTAAATTGTAGCTAGACGCACTGATAGTCAATGCGCACCATTAAGAGAATAAAAACTCTGTAGCTACTACCCGTTTACCACTAGCCCTTTTACTAATCTAATTGCCACCATGATCTTTTCTTCTATTATAAAATCTTAACCTGATTATTTAATAGTGTATTTAACTTTCGGCTCACTCTGAGCCGTTGATGTCGCTTCATTTCAGACACGAAAATCAAAACCCAAAGTTTACTTCACCTCATGCCTCAATTATTTACTCTTTGTTTCACTAAGCCTATTGCGGATAATACTTCATAAACCTGCCGGATTCTAGGTCTTAGCTTTCTTCCTGAAATCACTAAATCAAGGATTATTCTATATACTGATGTAGTATAGCTTAAGTAATATATAAACAGCCATTTCAAATAACAATATTAAAAAAAATCTTTGGAATATCAAAATGAAGCGGAGCTTTCAAGCTACAAAACTACTAAAGGCATCGTAATTACAAAAAATATTTCCACATATTCACTCTATATTGTGGAAAATTGGAATATTAAGGTTCTGTATGATTTCCTTACAAATCAACACAAGGCAAACTGCTAACGCAGCGCACTAGTGTAACAATGGACGGCCACACACAGTGTAAGCTCGGTTTGGTGACAAAAACATAGACTGCTTTTTAACTCTTTCCGTATTAACTTTGAGTTGAGAAACAAGATTATATTAAATATTAAAATAAATATAATTAATATTAAATATTTTCTTCGTTTGTTGTTCGCCTTATTGAGACTTGACTAATATTGGCGTTTGAAATGAAGCACACGCCGGTTGCTCCGCCTCACTCAAATAGGTAGTATTTAAAGGTTTCGAATCGCAGCTATAGATTAGAACAGCGCAATTGCGTGAACCTTTGGTGGAAGCCCCGCCATTGGGAGGCTAGACGTTTCTCGTAACCCTAGCCGATCGCCGCGTCTTAATCTTCACGATGATGATGGAGTAGAAGCCAGGTGTACAGACTAGTGTCCATGTGGGATGGACAGAAATAAGGACCAGAAGATGGTGGTGTTAGATGCCAGGTGTACAGGCTGGTGTCCATGTGGGATGGACGAAAACAAAGACCAGAAGATGGTGGTGTTAGAAGCCAGTTGTACAGACTGGTGTCCATGTGGGATGGACAAAGACCATAAGAGGGTGGTGATTAAAACAGCAGATGATGGTGGTGATTAGAGTTCAGTGTGTACAGACTGGTGTCCATGTGGGATGGACAAAGACCACAAGAGGGTGGTGATTAAAAGTCAGTGTGTACAGACTGGTGTCCATGTTGGATGGGCAAAGTGGAGCAGATGATTGTGATTAGAAGCCAGTGTGTACAGACTGGTGTGCATGAGGGATGGACAAAGACCAGAGGCTGGTGGTGTTAGATAAGCAATGGAGGAATAGCCTGTAAATGTAATACACTTTTCGAAATTTCCGGAAATTGAGAACACGTTTGCTCCGATTTGAAAACTGCGAACGCGATCACGTGGGTGTAACAACAGACAGACAGACAGACACACAGACAGACACGTCGAAATTAGAACCTCTCCGTTTTGAAAACTGCGAACGCGGTCACGTGGGTGTAACAACAGACAGACAGACACGTTGAAATTAGAACCTCTCCGTGACATACGTCACTCGGAGAGGTAAAAATGGTAGACAGAGCTGTTTTCGATAACGAGGCCTATCAGATTTTAACAGCTGGCTGGATAATTAACAATTCAGAAACGAGAGAGGCAGGCAAGCTTCTATGTCGTTACTGCTTTACTGATTTACGAAAGGGAAAAGTTCCCATCAGATGCTTCCTGAACAACTTGTTGGTTGACAAACCTCCGGCAGATGTCACTGATTTAAACATGTTTGAGAAAGTTTTAATTCAGCTTGTCAGACCCTTCCACACTGTGGTGCGGTTAGGTACTAAAACCAATTCCATCATGCAGTTCGGTACGGTTAAAGCTTTAAAGGGAAGAGTAATTTATCTTCCAATACCCGTGGAGAAAAATTTGAAGATGATTCCCAAGACGTTGCCCAAAAATCACGAACTGCACATCTTGGTGAATGGCGTTCCCACTGCGGACAAAAAGGTTTGCCAACAGGTTGTTTGCCTCAAAAAAGTGTTGAAAGCGTTCACTGTGCTCAAAAAATTAATCCTTTGTATAAGGACATTGATACTTCGGCAATGAAGGAGGATTATATTTGTGGGACGCAAGAAATCGATGCAAATGAAAGTTCATTGACTCCCCATGAATTACTGAGCGTAACAGATCCACTTGCGTTGATCAACGATGGATCTGATGCGGTGACACGCGCTTCGGCTGCGCTTCAAACAGGAGGGCCAGCGGATAGTCGTCACGAAGTCTAAGTTGACCAAAACGCTTCGAACATGCAGGAGCAAGACGAAAATCAGTCTAGCCTTGCACCAGTCAACGTCTACAAAATTTTAACACAGCCCGAGGCTTTGTTGCGAAAACTTTCTGAGGATGAGGCCAATGATCTGTATGATGACTACTCTATTCATCCGGTGAACGTCTAACCACCGAAAGATTTATTGACCGCTTACCAAAAGAAGAGCGTCGAAGCCGCGCCGATTAATACTTGGGACCAAAACTTGGAATACGTGAGCTTCGTTCATTTGTTCCCCAAGGGTCGCTACGGCAAGAACGATGATAGACCATTTGGGAAATTAACTGAAACAGAGTATCGTTTGAACAAAAGTCCAATTTTCAGACGAGATTACGCCTATATGTTTCAATCTTATCAAGAATGCGAAATGAAGGCGATCTCAAGCAGTTTGAACTACGTTCTTCGTGTTAAAAAACCCATGGCAATTGGGGTTGAAAACTTGCTCAGTTGCGTTGAATCTGGCGATAAAGAACTTGACAGTAATTTAGCCACTTTCTTGGGTCATATTCGCGGAACTAAGGACTACTGGTATAAACTCCTTAGATCCGTTCTAGCAATGATACGGGAATTTGGTCCTCCCACCTGGCTTTTGACTTTTAATCCGGCCGAATACAATGACTTGGAATTTCACGATCGCATGAGAAAAGTGAATTGCGACGTTGCTGGAGTAGAGTCGATGACGGTTGCTGAATTGTTGAATTTCGACCCACTTAGCGTCAATTTGTACTTTCACAACAAAGTGCGGTCGCTCCTAAACAACTTTGTCTTGTGTAAGCAATATCCAGTTCTTGGCATGATAGAACATCATTTTTGGTGGGTTGAATACCAATCTCGAGGTTTACCTCACTACCACAGGTTATTGTTGGCCAAGGACGCTCCAAAGATCGGAACTTCCTCGACCGATGCTATTTTGTATAACGTGTAAAAACACGTCACGTGCTCGATACCAAAAGCATCGGTAAGTCCGGAACTGCACCGGCTGGTAAAAAAATTCCAAACTCACAAATGCACCTCCAGTTGTTATAAGAAGGTCAAAAATTCGAAAAAGAGATCAAAAGTGTGTCGTTACGGTTTCACTCGAAACGTAACAATCGTTGCCACTATGAATGCCGTTTGATCAGTTACTCGACACCGTCAAATGAAAAAGGTGCAGAAACGACTATACCACTTGCCGAGAAAACATCACGAAGTTTTAATCAATGATTACAATTCCGCGCTACTTTTAGCTTCCAAAGCCAACATGGATTTACAATTTGTCGCTGACAAATCGCAAATAGTGGCAAACTATGTCACTGCGTCCATGGCAAAGGGAGACCGAGCTAACATGGACCAAACTTTTGCCGAGTTAGGGAATGAAAGTTTGTCCAAAAAATTATTTGCCTGTAGATTCAAATCTTTGACGTGCAAGCAAATAAGAATTTATGAAGCTCTCGATATGATGCTGGGCCAAGACCTATACAACAAGTCTGTCAGCACTAGATTTATAAACACTAACTTGAAAGAAAACCGATCGAGAGTTTTGAAATGTTACAAGGAACTCGAACGTTTGAGGGAAACTGACCCCGAAAGCAAGGACACTTGCCAAAAAGGGTTCGTCGACGACAAATATCCGAATCGTCCCGACAGCTTGGAAAATCATAGTTTGCGGGAATTTGGTCAAATTTACGATTATGCGAAGCACCCTAAGGGTGTCGCGAAACATACGAGTGAAATCGTGTTGAAAAACAACCTGGGTTTCATGAGAAAGAGAATTAAGCCCAACATAATAGAGCACATTATTCACCACCCGATAGAGGAGAAAGAAAAGTATTGTCACGCTCTACTGATCCTCTTTAAACCGTGGCGCGACGAAAATGAGCTATTGGTCGAGTTTGAAACCTTCGCGGATGGTTTCGAAAACTCGCTTTCGGTGTTAAAAGATATGAGAGAATACCACGAGAAACTCTCGGTTTCCAAAGAAAATGAAAAGAAACGGGAGGCTTATAAATAGGCGAAAGAGCCAGAAACCATAATTTCAGAGACAGAAAGTGATGACGATGAAAATGCGCTGGTAAGGGAAAGAAATTGTTATCGAAACTGAACACGCGATGCCTGATGTGGAAGCTACCATGGAAATGAATTTAGAGACTGATGTTGACAATGTGGCGTCACTAAACTCGGATCAAAGGAGAATTTATGATCACATCATGGATCACTTCTCCCAAGAGGGAGAAAAATCTGGAAACAAGTGCCTTTGGTGTCGGGACCTGGTGGAACTGGCAAGTCGACACTCTCGCCAAAGCCGTAAGGCGACGCTTTCAAAATCCTGCTAGCGTGGCAATTGCCGCGCAAAGGGGTTTGGCAGCGTTAAATATTAATGGCGTAACGTTACACAGATTACTAATGTTGCCGATAGATCATGGGCGTATCGCCGAATACCATTCCCTGAGTTCTGAGAATATAAGCATTATGAAAGAAACTTTGGGTAATTTAAATCTGTTAATTTTTGATGAAATTTCTCATCGGTTTTACTGACTCACGTTCACTTGAGGCTGAACGAATTTGGGAAATGAAGCTACCATTTGGTGGAGTGGTCTCTTTCCTTGTTTTGGGAGACTTTTTCCAATTGCCTCCGGTTCAAGGGAATCCCGCGTTTATCAAAATCACTTCCGAAGAAGCCAGACTTAGATTAAATTGCATCGGAGGAAGTGATCTTTGGAAGTTTTTTAAATATGATGAACTAACGCAAAATGTTAGAGAAGCCAACGACCAAAGTTAAGGCGACATTCTAAGCAGAGTTAGAATTGGAAATATTTCCGAAGCTGATGTTGCAACCTTAGGAACTAGATTGGTTGAGGGAGGAAAAAACATCGAGGTGGCTATGGAGCTTTTCATTAAGCTGTCCAATGAAGGGTTTCGCCCAATTTGTTTGATGCCTAAATTACCCATGTGCGTAAAATTCAACTTTGATATGCTGCGAAAAAACGGCCCGAAAGTTGAAGTCATTCCTTGTCAGGATAGACTCGCTGACTATGGCAGAAAAATGAATAAAAACATTCTCAGGAGACTGCAAGGGCTAGAGAACGAACCGTCCAAAACAGGCGGTTTGGAGAGCGAGTTGGCTCTTTGCGTTAGCTGCCGGATAATGGTCAGAAGGAATATCTGTTTTGAAAAAGGCGTTGTAAATGGTACGATGGGTTTCGTAACTGGGTTCAAGAAGGACGAACATGGAAACGTTACTGGTATTTTTCTAAGAGTAGATCGCGAACCGAATAACGACGACGCTAACACTGACTTTTTAGTTGAGAAAATTTGCGTCAAAATTTTTGCTCATGGCAAACATATACGTTAAACGCTCCCAGTTTCCTGTCATCCTGGCGTACGCTATTACGATACACAAAAGCCAAGGTATGAGTTTAAAATGCACCATTATGGATTTGGGTCCGAATTTATTCCGAACGGGCATGGCGTATGTGGCTTTATCGAGAGTGACGTCCTTGGCCGGACTTCATCTATTACAGTTCGATCCGACTAAAATTAAGGCGGATGGACGAGCCATAATGGAGTATAACAGGCTTCGGAAAAACTATAGGCCAGATCTGCCTCTTTTGGAAATAACTTAGTTGAAAGAAAGTCGAGGTGGCAAAAGAAGTGCACCTACACTATCTAAAAGCCTTTTAGAAGGCAAGGAAGAGAGATGTGAAGAAACACCGAAGAAGAAAAGGAAAGCCCAACAGAGTTTGGATAGTTTTCCCTTGAAGGATTTAGCTACCGATGATCAAGTAACATGCTATTCTAATAGCGTTTTGCAAATACTCTTATTAGTGCCGGAAATAAGAGAATTGGTTAAATCTTACAATGGGTCATTCATTGAAAAACCAGTTTTACGTTGCCTCCAAAACACGATAAACGACATAGAGAGTTCTCAAGGAAGTTTCAGTCGTAAAGGGTTGGAACTGAGAATGGCTGTCGGAAATCATTTTACGCAAAACTATCAACAAGACGCCAGTGAATTTTTGATGGTCCTCTTGACGACACTAAGCCAAGAAATGGAAGGCTATTACTCTAAAAGCTCTAAAAGATCTTTTTTGGTCAAAGTCGCGAAACATTACCAAATTCCCCAAATGTCAAGTTGAACAAAATTCGGAAAATATTGTTGAAAGCAACATTTTCAATCTTCCACTAGAAAACCGAGATAAAATTGATTGGAAATCTCTAGAAAAAAGGATGAGATTAACAGAGGTGCCATGCGTATTTTGTAACAACCCAACACACACCACACAGGCACCATGGTAGTAACGACTTGAAAAGATTTCGCACGCTGAATCAGTAACTTCTCATAGTCGTTGAGTTGACTTATTTGAGGAGGGACTTCACTAGAGGTGGGAATCCGAATACCAGAAAAATACCATTACCCACCCACAAAATGAAAACCCAGTTCGGATATGCCCGCCTACTCCGTAACAGTTAGAACTCAACCCAAACCCGCCCTGGAAAACCCGCCTAAGTCCATACCCACCCTCGGGATCCCCATGAATGCCCACTCAATTTTTGAGAAATTATATAAATCAGTGGTTTGGATCTGAAAAACACATGTTTTATTGTTACTATTGAGTATAACGGAGGTAGTTTTTGTGTACATATGTTAGATCCGATAAGGTTGAACCACTGAGTTCAGTACGTCTAATGTTTAACGTTGCCCCAGTGCTGGAAAACGTTCTTTCGTCAGTTGCCTCTGACGCAGGAATGGCCAGTACCCACGAAGCTACTCTTCGCAGTTTTGGGAACTGAGTCGATTTCCTCCAGAAACCCAAGAGATCAAACTCTTCACCTGCTATATAATACGGGAAAAGAAAGAATCAGCATGGTAAATGTACAAGTATGCTCGAACAGCTTGTGTATTTATGCCATTTAACTACCGAGGCAATTGAGCATCGTAAATAATGGCAGCATAGCACGGGTCTAGTGGATTACAGATGCATTCAACTGAGAGGTAGTTGCACGGCAACGCTTTAATGTTTTAACCTGAGCGTGGTAGCGAGTGCCCAATATAAATGCTGAGTTCATCGTCGTCTTCGTTATCTTCAAATCTTTCCAGTAAAGATAAATCTCCAGACCTGGGCACCTTTGTGGGTGGCTCTTTTTCGAGCTCATCTATGTCCGCCAGTTGCTCTCTAACACCATCAGTTTGTGTGTCCGATTCCATCCAGGAGTTTAATATATTCTTCGCCGCTTTCCGTTGATCATCGCTGGCAAATTGTAACTTTTTATATCTAGAAAAGGAACGCCTCATGTAATACTTTCTTACTAAAATTAACCCGGTGGCTCACAACGATACATCTGACCTTAATATGGCGGACAACAGCCAAACGGCAAGACGTAAAGCTAAAGCTTACATTTGTGGCCATCGTAAATGAGTTTTACTTTGGGTGTAACATACATGCAGCGTAGTAGATATCGTTCAATTGACAGTACTTATTGAACCAAACCAGGACTTTAGTTTTAAACTGAGCTATCAAGGTTGAATCTCTCTCTTTTGGAATTAATTCTTGCCGTAAAACCTCGTACCAAATGGCAACAATGTTAATGGTCGGGCTTTTTTCGGCGCTCATCTTCATTGAACAGGTTAAAAAGGGACGTAGAAGTTGCACAAGTTCATCAACGAGGGTATCATTGACTTCTGTAATTCTATGCAATTGATTGTGCTACAAAAGAATTTCTTTGACCGGTATGGAATTTTTCTGGTACGATTCCAGCATAATTAACGGGTAGTCACGTCTTGTTTCAATGTATATGGAAGCTTCGAATTTAAGCCGGATTTTTTAAAATAAGTTACGAGAGCCTTTATACCATCGATCGTACTCTTAATAGCCGGAAAGTGTTCGACAAGAACTTTATCTTTAAATGAATGTTCCAGTACCAAGTTCAAATTGTGGCAAGGTAAACGATGTGGGAAAACACCAACCATATTTGACCCACCGTCAGTAACCGACATAGAATTGGCAGTGTAAGTATCTTGCTCACGTCATGCGAGGGAAAATAGGTTTGCAATATTCTTGCGCACTCACCCCTGATATTTATGGTAGACTTTTTCTCGTCCGGAAATTCCTCTACCGCTAGAAGATTGCTGTTGAGCGCAAAGTGTTCATCAATAAAGTGAACATTCAAAGAGAGGAAATGGCGTTGCTTATATTTTTCAGTCCACATGTCAGTTGTAAAAGCAAATCTTGGGTAAGATAGAGACTTCTCTAAGGATTCCATGATGTTACTTTTGATGGTTGTGACTACGCCATCAAGTTGTTTTCCCTTTAACGTTTTACGGTTTTGCATGACGTTTTGTACATCAAGAGTTCCATGATCAGCTCCGAAATCGGCGAAAGCTTGAGCGATGCGTAGGAACCCTTTCAATTCTACACTGTATAGTGGTCGTAAATCTTGAGCCAACCCTATTACGACGTTCCTATTGAGTTCTTCAATCGCACACTCTGATATTGGTGTCCTCGGAACGTCCGTCAGGATAGCACTAGATGACCTTGACAAAGCTCGCAATACTGGACGTTGGGTTCCACAACCGTTGAAATGGTGTAACAAAGAATGTGTGCCATTCTTTGCTTCCCAGGACAAAAGATGAGCACATTTTTGACATTGAACGTAACTCGTTGCTTCTCCATCCACGAAAATAATCCGGAATGATGTCCACACAACAGATTTTCCTCTTTCATTAACATTAAACGTAACGCGCTTAGTTACCGAATTGTTCGCGATTACATTCTTGATTTCTTCATTAGTCCATTTTACATCACGCTGGGCCTGATCCATATGAATATACGAGACAAATATCTAATACAAAACACGATCAACAACCACTTACGGTCACTGGGAAATAAATAATACTAAATGTTGTCGCACAACGCTTGTTGATCGTACTATTCTGATGAAATTCAAACGTTATCTTTAGGGCTGCGTTCAGTAACCGGCATCAAGAACATCGATGACTAAAAGATGACATCGATGTCTTACTGAACGGGTTTTCGCGTCTTTGGGCCTGACGTCACGATGCTCATCGGATGCCCATCAGAAATATCAGCTGTGAGAGGAGGTTTTTTTGATGAGCATCGGATTCATGACGTAAATTTCGTCATTTTGCGCCGCGATAAAAAAATGGGGTGAACTTCATCCCATTCTCCACCAATTTTAAATAATGAAGAATGGACAAATATTATCCTTATGGATAATAATACTAAAAGAAATATATTATTTCGGTAAAAAAATGGATTCTGACAGAATTTTGATTTAATTGATAAATTGAAGTACAATATCTTTGAAAATAGTTCGGATTTATTACTTAAGCCTCTGCCATAACGTTATCATAACATCGTCGCTATTAAGAAAAGCATCGATTACACAAAATTGTGCCGTTGAACAACTGCAACGTCATCATGACGTCAAAAGAACACCGAATTAATTTTCCCAAACATCGATGTTTTTCCTGATGAGTGTTACTGAACGCAGCCCACATATTGGGTAGGGAAAGATTACTACAGAAACTACCCACGCCCACCGTTAAAACTGACCAAAACCCGTCAGACTACCCACCCGCGCATTCTGATATCCACCCACACACACCCGCCGATGGGTGGGTTTTTTATGGGTAACCCATTTTTTCACTTCGGGTTCCCACCTCTAGACTTCACTGACATAGAGGTCATTAAGGACACAAGTATGTGGGAGTTGATTTGCTTGGATCTTTTGAAGACATAAATGACACACATAGTCATTGTGGGGAATTTTAATCGAATTGAGGTACTCTAGAAGTGTTAGCCAAACATCTGTATTTAGTGGTTTTCGCAGTCGCCGTATGGATGACCCATCTCTTGATGTTTTTTGCATGATATACATGCTAATTTTGGTGTATCCAGACATATTTTAGTAAACGTTTGAAACGATGATTTGTGGTTTTCAATAATATTATTTTCCACAATTTTCACCATGTCCTCAGATGCGATGGTGACTCCTATAACCGTTGGTCGGTTCCCCAGAGCTTTGATTTTCTGCACATCGGCGATTTTTACTACTTCATCGAATTGTGTTAGTAAGTTACAATCGCTCTGTACATAATATATGTCTCTGACAATGCTCCTAAGTCTGGGGAAATGAGATTTTACTGTATTGACGAGTGCAATATTTGAAGATAGTTGTGTAGTTTCAGTTGACATCGAATATAGTTGCGCTGGTGTTTTGATTGACAAGTCTTGGAAGATCTTCGCCAATCTGGTCAAAACCGCTTCGTCTAATGCACATAAAATGTCATTACATGCCCAAATTAAACCTGATGCTTCTTTCTCAACTGTATTAAAAACGGCCCTTCCGCTTTCATCAATTTGTATTGGTATATATCTTTATGTTTGTACAACTTGTACATAAAACGCCTGATATTCTCAAAATATTCAAGAATGAGCAAAATTGTTTACGTTAGAATACCCATTGAATGTTCCTTCCTACACTCTAAGAAAAAAAGTTCAATGTATCTCATTTACAAAACAACACAAAACTTTAACATAACTTTCGTTAAAAATCCAATAATATCCAATAATATTTCAACAATTTACTGTAACATGCTTATATACCCTGAATTAAATGTAAATTGGTCTTCACAAACATAATTTTCCAATGTTATCATAGGAAATGATACGGATTGCTTATTTTACCTTTCCCTTATATTCACATAAGACTCAAAAATTTAATTGTTTGCTACGCCTTTATTATCGGAGAAAAAAACATTGATCACTTTCGGCTAGCGCAGTCCGTGGAGGCTATTTACCACTTTTCCTTAATCGCTCTAGGTGCGGAAGTTTGATCTAATAGAATCTTCTCATTTTGGTTCCGGTCTAATGGGAACTCGGTCCATTGGAAAGGAATCAACAAAAATATCAAGGTTGGCATTACAAGAGATATAATGATCCGCTAAACTATTCAAAACTGCCACCTAAGTGAGCCAATTTGTCACTAAAGCCATTAAAAACTGCCACTATAAACTTCCCAAATTGTCATTTATATCAAGAATGTTGAGGCTTTGCACAGATATTTAATCAGGTTGGAAAAATATTTCTTGGAGTGCAAGAGTGTTGTTTTAAAGCCAAAATACTCTTGTTTGAACGCCAAAAACACTATCGTATGAAAGACCATAACGCTTTTGTTTGAATGCCCATAACGCTCTCGTTTGAACCTTAAAAAATAATCTCATTTGAAAGCCAAACATTTCTTATTTGAAGCAGTGAATCTAGCCAAACGCTTTTTCGTATCATGGGGATCAGTTTGGGCTGCCTTAAGAGGTCATCGATATTATTCACGTATTTCGAGTGTTCAGTTGGCAATTCACTCTTGAGTGCGGAGGAATACAATTTTAAGAAAACAAAGGAAAAGAATAGCCAGCCACATTTAAAAAAAGGACCAGTTGTCAAAGTTATTCGTATCTGTAAAAATTTAGATTTAAGTAAGAAGTTCTTTTATGATTTAATTGTAAGGATTCAATACACGAAGAAATGAGTTCAATCAAAATAAACGCGAGCTTGCTTCGTAGAAAACTTCAATTTTAACGCAGAGCTAATGTATGCTTTCAAACATTCCCCCAGTTCTGGCTCAAACGGATGCGAGCTTATTTAGGAGGGAAAAAGTGTATATAATCAAAGCCGTGTCTGGAGTGTGGCCAAGTATTTGGAAATCTATTTCTCTTATTCAAAATTTTTGTATTATTCCCTTCTGTTTCAGTGAAAGAAGAAAAAACTGTCTAGGTTTCACAGTAAACTTTTATGCTTTCTCTCACATTTTAATTTTTATTAGCTTACTCAGTATGAACCCTACGATATCAAAAATTTAGCTATTTAAATCTGCTACAAAGTTTTTAGCAAGAAAGAAAAATTATGAAATAACACTATAAAAAGAATGGAAATTCAATTATAAATGCTAACCGTGCTGCTATGTTTATATTAATTGCCCTTGTTACAGTATTATTTTTTTCTCATCGTTTCCCTCTTCGAAAAACCTATGCTTTTTTCTCATCCCTTAGGATGTGTAAATATTTATAACTAAGGGACGAAAGTTTTTAAATATCTATGATTTTGAAGGCAAGTATGTTTGAATGATTCTTTAAACCGTGCTTATTGTGGTGAATTTGGTCTTTCAAGCTGGGAAATGATTCCCATCTTCCAGAATGCTTGTGACCAGGAATTCAATTTTTAAGGTATACCTATTTGCAGTTCCATGGTTTTCTAGATTTATTTGGTTTGAACGCTTATATATAGATAAATAAACCTTCCGTATTTGCCGTAGTCATCGATAATTTTTCCTTCCGACATATACCATTCCTTGAGGACGTTTTGTCTAAAATTAGTGACTCTAAAGCCGCGTTTTCAAATCAGTGCGTAGCTCGTAAAATACCAGCGATAAGGCAAAAATCGCCCTCTCGCTTGTGACAGAACTGTTTTTATGGAAGCTATTTTACGAGTAGAGCTCGGCATTTTCGATCAATTATCTACTTTATTTTATCTTTATCCATACCCGAAAATTATCCACAGAACTTAAATGTTAAATCGTATTATTATTCACAAATTTGTTTATAAATAATCGGTTATCCACCAATTTGTGGATAATTGATCGAAAATGCCGAGCTCTATTTACGAGGTCATAGCTCAAAATCATTAAAGAGCAAGTACAAAATAAAATATCGTGCCCAGCTATCTCAGTTTAATTTTATCGCTCCGTTATAAAAAATCGCTTGATGTTATTCACTTTTCAACGAATGAAAAGGAGCCACCGGTCAATTGTAACTTTTAGATTCTGCTCTCTGTGAAAGTCATAACGTGTATACGACAAGGCTTAACAAAAATTTCTCGGAAATAAAAAAATCGTAATTCCTAGAGACAAAAGCCGAGCGTTGTTTTAGCGATCTCATAATATCTAAAAAAATAAGCAATTTTTCAATTTTAACAACAGGCGCATTCGCCAACCTATTACCACCATCTAGGTACAAATCGGTCAAATCTGCAAATCGTACTGGAACTACAGAGCAATTGATTCTTTGAAAACCTTTCAGCGAGAAACGAGGCGTGATTTTTTTAGGCAATTGTGACAAACCAATAAATTGCTCCAGCTTCGAAAAATATCTCAACCGAAACTTTGGGCTTAAACCGTTTGCTATGAAAACGAGACTTAAGGGGGAAGACTACTGAAGACTAATCAAAATTAATCAAAAATGTCTTGATTAGAATCAAGACCTAAAAAGTATCGATAAGACTGAGGTTATCACTTGTCTGAAGGATCAGATATTAATTTTTCTTTTTAATTGAAACTTAAATGCATGCTTAAGAAAAAACAACGTTCCATTACCGTTTTCCGTTGAAATAAATAATTTTACTGGTAATCAATTTCAAAAATTTACTTATCTCGGCTTTTCGACCACAATTCCATTCCCCGAAAACATTTTATCATTACATTAATTACTTTTGGGAGAGTACGTGTATGGTTTTGCATTTTGAAAGGTTCCTAAAGACGTTACATCCCCATTCGTGACCGGCACGCTTCTCAGTGGAACATTTTAATTATTCTAAAACCAATGGCGCCAAATTCAATAGGGAAAGTAAGATTTTTACTCGCGGTTTGGCAAAATGATGTAATATCAAGTGTACTTTGGTCAACCGTCGTATTGTTCTTTCTCATAGTTCAGGGCATGATCAGTGTTACTGCCCAATTTCTCTCTCTAGTTTCTAACAATGGTTAGAGACTATTTGATATGGCACGGACAACATTTGTAAATTCTTAGTAGCACAAAAGGAAAAAAATCCAATTTTTTTATATTTTGGTTTGAATTAAATAAACTCATGATAGTAGTTATAACGAACAGAAAGTCAAGGGAATGGCACCGGTAATGAGCAGCAAAAAGAGAGGAATGTTTGCTTCAAGTTAGCAGAGGGATATGGTAGTGAAAATGGTAATCTAGAATTTTGTTCGTTCAAACCTTAATATATCATGAAAAATTCAAGTGAGGAGGCGGCACTACCATGAAAGATTGATTTTGGCAGATAACAGCGAAAAAATTATGTTCTACACACACTCGGACTATGGGAGAGTTTCAAGGCCGAGGTCGCACATGAGGAAATTTCAACTCCAGTTTACATCAGTTCTCCCTAGTCGTACTAGTAGCAGGTTAAGCTATAGTTTGCTCAGGTCCTGTTAATCTCGAAAGGGTTATATAGTGCTTGAAACTTTTAAAAGGTTCTTGTCATGGCTAAACAGACCGCTATTACAGTTTTTTATTGTTTTATAGGCTATTTTGACACGTTATCTCCCAAAAGTAATTAATGTAATGATAAAATGTTTTCGGGGAATGGAATTGTGGTCGAAAAGCCGAGATAAGTAAATTTTTGAAATTGATTACCAGTAAAATTATTTATTTCAACGGAAAACGGTAATGGAACGTTGTTTTTTCTTAAGCATGCATTTAAGTTTCAATTAAAAAGAAAAATTAATATCTGATCCTTCAGACAAGTGATAACCTCAGTCTTATCGATACTTTTTAGGTCTTGATTCTAATCAAGACATTTTTGATTAATATCTGTTCCTTCAGTCTTCATTTTAATTAAGAATGTTAAGAAACTGTTTTACATTTTCAAAATCTGCACAAGCACCCACAAGTACCTACAAGCACCCACAAGTACCCACAAACAACCACAAGTACCCACAAGCACCCACAAGCACCTACAAGCACCCACAAGTACCCATAAGTACCTATAAGCACCCACAAGTACCCATAAGTACCTATAAGCACCCACAAGTACCCACAAGCACCCACAAACACCCACAAGTACCCACAAACACCCACAAGTACCCACAAACACCCACAAGTACCCACAAGTACCTACAAGCATCCACAAGTACCTAGAAGCACCCACAAGTACCTAGAAGCACCCACAAGCACCCACAAGTACCTAGAAGCACCCACAAGCACCCACAAGTACCTACAAGCACCCACAAGTACCTACAAGCACCCACAAGCACCCACAAGTACCTACAAGCACCCACAAGTACCCACAAGCACCCACAAGCACCCACAAGTACCAACAAGTACCTACAAGCACCCACAAGTACCTACAAGCACCCACAAGTACCTAAAAGCACCCACAAGTACCTAAAAGCACCCACAAGTACCTAAAAGCACCCACTAGTACCTAAAAGCACCCACTAGTACCTACAAGCACCCACTAGTACCTACAAGCACCCACAAGTACCAACAAGCATCCATAAGTACCTACAAGCACCCACAAGTACCTACAAGCACCCACAAGTACCTACAAGCCCCCACAAGTACCTACAAGCACCCACAAGTACCTACATGCACCCACAAGTACCTTAAAGCACCCACAAATACCTAAAAGCACCCACTAGTACCTACAAGCACCCACTAGTACCTACAAGCACCCACTAGTACCTACAAGCACCCACAAGTACCCACAAGTACCAACAAGCATCCATAAGTACCTTCAAGCACCCACAAGTACCTACAAGCACCCACAAGTACCTACATGCACCCACAAGTACCTACAAGCACCAAATAGTACCTACAAGCACCCACAAGTACCTACAAGCACCCACAAGTACCTACAAGCACCCACAAGTACCTACAAGCATCCATAAATACCTACAAGCACCCACAAGTACCTACAAGCGCCAACAAGTACCTACAAGCATCCATAAGTACCTACAAGCATCCATAAGTACCTACAAGCACCCACAAGTACCTAAAAGCACCCACAAGTACCTACAAGCACCCACAAGTACCTACAAGCACCCACAAGTACCTACAAGCACCCACAAGTACCTACAAGCACCAACTAGTACCTACAAGCACCCACAAGTACCCACAAGTACCTACAAACACCCACAAGTACCTACAAGCATCCATAAATACCTACAAGCACCCACAAGTACCTACAAGCACCCACAAGTACAGTCCCCGACAAAAGTTTCTGGACATTTTCATTTGGCTGCCATTTTGTTCCTATTTGAGCTAGAGTAACAAAATAGGACTTTCTAGATAGGTTGCCTTCTTAAGATTATTTTAAAATTACAAATGACACTGTGGCGCTAATAGGGCGTTAGCCATAGCGGAAATAGTAAAGCCCCCCGATAATGACGTTACGAAATAATGCTTCAAATGGATCAATAATTCTATCGTTGCACGCGTCTTGTCACGTAGAATCCGAAACTCTTTTCAAATTGTAAATCGGTTCAGAAAATCAAAAGTTATGACAAAAAACGTGACGTTCAAAACAATAGCAAATAAGCCTAACGATTATTTATTTGTTCTATATCAACTTAGCTCAGTAGTGAAACATTACGATTAGAAAAACAAGATGTTCCAACCCAAGAATTTTTAGTTCCACACTGACATATGAGAAATGGGAACTTATGAATTAGACTCAGTCTTCGGAAATGGAGGATTGTTGGTGGCGGTTTGTAAACGTCTAAATATTTAGAGATTTGGATATGTTTAAAGATTTTTTTTAATTTACTAGTTGCTTATACAGTGGGTGGATATTTAGGGATAATTCTTTTGACGGATATTTTACGGCAGACGGCGTTATGTGTTGAATTGGTATTAAAAGTTGGACGAGCCGCGGTATTGGATGATGGACAGTGTTTCAAGAATATACTTTGAGATGGTTTAAGGAGCAAAATAGGTGGCATGACTAAAATACAGGTGTAACAGAACTTATTTGACGTTCGGAAATCAATTTTTGGACGCCTGAGAATTGGATGTTGAGAAATGCTCTGAAAATAATATTGTGGGAATAATATTTCGACGGCAAATTCATGAGGATGGTTGAGAAGACATATTGTTCAATTCAAAGTGGATGAGAATGGTTTGAATTATAATAATATATATATATACAGGTTAAATTATACGCTAGTTCTTATGACATGAAAATATTTTACGACGTGGATAATTTTAACGTATTTCCTGCTTTCTCGGCTTTATTCTGCATGTTTTCTTATTCCCAGCACATTTTAAACGTGATAACTATCCCTTTAAACTTTACTTAAGAATTTGGTTTTTTGAAAATTATGGCTGTTTTTGGAACATAGAGCAAAAAAGAGAGAGAGGCCCTACAAACGATAAAAATCACAGCGTTTGCAATTGTGTCGTGTTTCAGCGTATGAAGGTTGCTCTATATATTTTTTAGCTTAGAGTAGAGCAGTTTCAATGATCATCGGAAAACAATCAGACTCAATAGCCTATACTTTTCCTGCTATAATATAGTCGGTAAGCGCCTTGGTTTGTGACATTGAGAATTTAGTATCTCAATTTTTCTATCGTTAATTTGGCAAAAAAATAAATTGAGTCTGCTTCCATTATTAACCTTGACTATTTCCCCTAAAATAATTTGATATTATTCTTTTGTAGTTTAAAGTTTACGTTTCATAATCTATATGGATAGAGGGACACTTAGATTTACACAATAATCTAAGACGCCTTGGATTTTTTACTTGAAATGAGAAATTTAACGGGCGCCCATGTATAGAGTTAAATACCATTTTCTTGCCCTGTCAAAGGTTGAAGCTTCTCCAAGGTTGTTCGGATAGAAATTTTATTTTATTTATGTATTTTTTCGCAGATGAAGTTTTACTGAAATTATTCAATTCAATTTCAAAATATTTATTTTTTACTTTTCACTACATATACATTACATCATGAATATTTAGAAAAGAATTCATCTTGAATATTTAGGAGAATTCCAACTTGAATATTTAGAATAAAAAATCCATCTTGAATCTTTAGTATTAACAGAGTAGAAAAAAAAAACCGGCGTTGCCCATCGAGATATATTATTACATTTCAGGCCGCCATTTTTAACGAAGGTGGAAAATCGAGCTTCAAATGACATGAAGTCAGTCTTACGGAAATTGGGAACCAGTGTTTTAAATGTTATAGATTCGGTTGAAACACGTAGACGCCGCCATTTTTCAAGATGATGAGGAATTGGAAAAATCTAAGAGCCCGCCTACTGCCTTTGAGTACCGTCCCTGCAAAATTTCATACCTCTAGACAAAGCTGTTTGGACTAGGAGTAGAATATCAGTCAAATTGTAACTATAGATGTTAAGCATACAAGTTACTGAGGTTTACGTAGGCGTCCTTGTGATTTAAATTAAAATTTCGAGTTTAAAATTGAACTTGTTGTCTTAGATTAGTGGTGTCTTTCAAGTTTGAGTAATAAATGGTTTAGAGAACACTTTAGGACACGGGTTTGATTTGTTGGTTTTCGAGTATTGTTTCCGGTTGTAGTATACTTTTGACGGTTTATTTACTGTTCTAAAAACGCGATAGAGGTTTGCGTGCAGTTCAATGTCGCCATTTCGGTTATTGGAAGTAATTAGGTTTTAAATAAGATCACAGGACAACTTGTGTAATGAATTTTAAAAGAACTATACGATCATATTTAATGCTTTTTTATTAAAACTTGATCAATGAAAAAACAGTTGACATCGCCAGTTATCATTTCAGTATTTACATGTGTGGACACCTTTCCACTAAAACCAATAATTATCCGTTAGAAATAGTTCCTACGATATTTAAAATACAAGATTTTAAGAAAATTTTAATCAAATCTAATATTAGATCTAAACATACTCTAAAAAATTACACAAAACCAGTTAAAGTTTTTACATGACGAAGTTAACGGTCTAATAATGTGACCAATATCCCTGGATTGATTTGACCTACAGGGAAGTTTTTTAAGCGTGATACTTGTGAGCAACTTCAAATAAGTTTAAAACCGTAAGATGAACTTTGGTGAGACAGGGTCTTTTTGAATGCTTCGCGTGGCACTTAAGAAACGTGAAGTTTCTTTTCTCTAAAAGTCTAAAGAGGCTTCAATTTGGAACAGAGCAGGGCTGTTGATTATTTTGATTTTTTCAAATAAAACAAAAAAAGCTATTTTTTTATTTAAATCGATTTATTTGATTTTTCTTGAACTACTAGATAGTAAATTACCAACATGAAAAGTCGGTATCGTTCCTTTCAACCGAATTCCCAATGGACCGAAATCCCATTCGACCGAATATCCCGCAATGATTTTAGATTTCCAGCCCAATGGCTATATTCCCGATGGACCGAAATCCCAATCGTCCGAATATGCCCCTAAAAAATACATGAATATAACTTGAAACACTGTAGCCGTCAGCGAATCGGTGGTGTAGTGGATACGATGTTGGACTGCGAAGCGATAGGTTGTTGGTTCGAATCTCCGAAAGGTATGTTAATAATATTAAAAGTAAATGTTTCGTGATACTAATTAAAACGCTCACTTTCATTCCTTTCAAGGCAAGATATATATAGAATTAATAAACAAATTGTGCTTAAAATGAAGTACAGTCTTAATGGTAGTTCCAGCAATGTCTTTAAATTTTAAATTAAAATTTTAATATTGTGGTTTCGGGTGGGTTGGGTTGGGTTAGGTTAGGTTAGCATAGGTTAGTTTAGGTTAGCTTAGGTTAGGTTGGGTTAGCTTAGGTTAGTTTAGGTTTGGTTTGGTTTGGTTCCAATAATTCGTTGACACCTTTTCCAAAATATGCTCCTTTTAATTAGCTACCACCTTTTCCAAAATATTCTCCCTTTAAATAGCTACCACCTTTTCCAAAACATTATCCTATTAATTAGCTGCCACCTTTTCCAAAAGATTTTCCTATTAATTAGCTGCCACCTTTTTCAAAATATTCTCCTATTAATTAGCTGCAACCTTTTCCAAAACATTCTCTTACTAATTAGCTACCACATTTTCCAAAATATTCTCCTTTCAACTAGCTACCACCTTTTCCAAAATATTCTCCTTTTAATTAGCTACCACCTTTTCCAAAACATTCTCCTATTAATTAGCTGCAACCTTTTCCAAAACATTCTCCTATTAATTAGCTGCAACCTTTTCCAAAACATTCTCCTACTAATTAGCTGCCACATTTTCCAAAATATTCTCCTTTTAATTAGCTACCACCTTTTCTAAAATATTCTATTAATTAGCTGCCACCTTTTCCAAAAGATTTTCCTATTAATTAGCTGCCACCTTTTCCAAAATATTCTCTTATTAATTAGCAGCCACCTTTTCCAAAATATTCTGCAATTAATTATCTGACATCTTTTCCAAAATATTTCTATTATTGCTAATAAATTGTTCGTGGTAAGAGGCGGGCTTTTAATACTCATATAAATAATCTTTTTACCTCCAAACAAGGTTGGGTTGGGTTAGGTTAGGTTAGGTTAGGTTACGTTCGGTTAGGTTAGGTTAGGCTAGGGTAGGTGAGGTTCGCCGTAATTAAAACGTAGTTAAAATAAGTGCAGTAATACATTTTCAACTCACATTTATTTTAACAACAATAAGTTGTGAAATTAAAAATATATTTAATGCAAAACCACACAGTATGTCTTCTTCCAGTTCAATAGAATTTCGGTCCAATGGGACTATAATAAAATCGCACCTTTGGCTACGTTCGGTCGAATGGGACCCCAAAAAAAAACCCCTTCTGTCGAATGGGAATTCGGTTCAATGGGACCAAAGCGAAAAGTCTTGAGTCAAAACTAACCAAAAGGAAAATAATCATGACATTTAAGCAGCTATTGGATATTGTTGCTATTGAAATGCTTGTATAAAAAGACTAGCTTGACCGTTATTTCATTTCTTAGCCTATCCAGCAAGACAAACTGAAGTTCTGGGAAAAACTTAAACTGAAATTTAACAACACTATGATTCATTTTAATTATAGGTCTTTTCTAGTTAAGTTTTTTCTCGAGTTTCTTAACCTACTTCTTGGAATCTTAGAAAACATTTTTTAAAAATAAAAATATATTCTTGATTTTAATCAAATAATTTTTTTAAAAAAATCGCTTGATTTAAATCAAACAACCCTGGAACAGAGCACACAATTTAGACACTCGAGCAGTTAGAATGTGTAGTCTTTACGAATGATAAACGTTTCATCGTCGGACACGATGGCCAGATAATTTTTTAGAGGATGGATGTGCACCAATATATGCCCATCCACTCGAAAGGCTTAATGTGGTTTAGTAGGGTAAAAGTCTTAAAACGGAAGTTAAAGAATGCCATTTTTTACAACTCAACTTTCATAATTTCTCTATTAGGTGATGAAATGATCTTCAAAAAGCTGCGATATCAAATTATGAATGGTTTTAGCATTTTTAAAATATTCTAATTTTTACTAAGCGCTATTTTAGAGGAAACCTTTTCGTATATTTCTATGTAAATATTGTAGTAATATTGTAAAATATAATGTTTACCAAAGGTTCTACCGCTAAAAATTTTAAAAATCAATTTCTATTTATGTAAAAAGGCGGATCTCATGGCGAATTCCACTGGGTCCTCCCGGAGCGCTCCCATGGAGCAATAAAAATGAGAGACCCTAATTACGGAAAAACAGTCTTTAACGATCCGGCAACTACTCCCATGTTTATTGCTCCATGGGAGCGCTCCGGGAGGACCCAGTGGAATTCGCCATCAGTCGTTTTTTCCTTCCAAGGGTTTTTATCCTACTGGGTACCATAGGAGCATGGATAAAGAATTCGCGTGAGGAAATTTGTATTCACGCTATAGGATAGGCAACTCCCCTATTTCTGACGACAGCTTATTCTGTATAATCTGATTCAGCTTGGGTTGTCAGCACGCGCAAAGCTGGGTCTCTATGTAACGTAGCTTTGTTCGTGATGACAAGAGACGAAGAAAATAATAATTCTCTGGATTTAAAATATCCGCGAGTTTTAGCTCAAATGTATGGGCGGAAATTCTAGTAGGCTTCGAAAAAAGTTGAAGTGCCTCGACTGTCGAGTGTCGACTTCATAGTCGAGCCAGTGACTTTTAAAATTTCAAATAATACTAATTTAGACTATTACAGAAGGATGTTAGAGTTAGTATTATAAATATTTATTACGTTTCTAAATCTTTTGGGAATCTAAAGAAATAATTTTCGCTATTTTTAATACCACAACGTTCCTTGATAATGTTTGAAGGACCCACCAATTGAATACATACGACTATGCACGTATTTGAAACTAAAGCCTACAGGTCCGTGCATTTGAGATAAAAATCTCGCGGATATTTATAATCCTTTTTTTTTCTTCGTCTCTTGTCAGCACGCACAAAGCTACATAACATAGAGACCTAGCTTTGCGCGTGTTAACAACCGAAGCTGAAAATAGAGTATATACATAATAAGCTGCTGTCGGAGATAGGGGAGCTGCCTATCCTATAGCGTGAAAACAAATTTCCTCGCGCGCATTCTTTATCCAAAACAGAAGGTTGAAATTTGGCAAAGAGTTTCCTGAGACCCCGTGAATGGTATCCGTAATTCTAAAACTCCCACAAGTGTTCTTTCAGTGGTTGAACTTATTTTTTCCCTTGAAATGAATGAAAGTCATCGAATTAATTAGAAATAGTCCAATGCCTGATCTATTGCACTACCGGATTGCTGAAGTGTTTCGGATTATATTGATATTGTATTTTTTCTATGATGGGGATAATTATCGGGGGATTTTTCACTTTTCTCGGATAGGGTTAACAACCGAGGATTTTGTCTGGGGATGGCGGATTTTGTACAATTTCAGTAATGGGAGATTATGCCTGGGGTTCTTTGTCTTGGAAGTGTTTAGTCCGTATACCCATGTGAATCGATAAAACCTAAAAGGTATTTTTCAGTTCTTATATGTAAATCGAGATATTGAACAGGGTTTGAACACACGTCAATCAATCGTATATCGCGGTTTTTGCATAAGTAAATGAACTGTCGTAAGTATACCAATACAGAAATTAGCACTGGAAGACCAATAAATCAAACCCATGTTCTACAATGCCCTCTATACCATTTGTTACTCAAATTTCAAAGACACCACTAATCTAAGACATCCAGTTTTTTTACATTGGGAATGTCAATTTAAATCTTAACCACGTCTAGGAAAGGTCAGACACTTTTAGGCTTAACATCTATAAAACCATTCGTTATAATTTGAAAATATTCATGATACATTTTTTCTCTATATATTCATATGATGCATTTTTTCTCAATATATTCATGGAGAATTTTTTTTCAAATATTCTAGATGGATTTTTCTAAATATTCATGATAGATTTTTTCTTAGTTATCATGATTGATTTTTCTAAATTTTCATGATTAATTTTTCTAATTTTTCATGATTAAATTCTTGAAAATATTCATGATGAGATTCTTAAAAATGTTCATGATCAAATTTTCAAAAATATTCATTATTAAATTTTTGCAAACATTCATGATTAAATTTTTGCAAACATTCATGATAAAATTCCTGGATATTTTCATTAGTGAATAAACGTAAATCGTAACATCATCTCCAACGTAGGCAGGCACTTGTTTACCGTGATTATACACTTTGGCGTGGCTGATGAATTAAGTGATTGCCATGCTGCAAGCTTAAAAAACAAGGCAGCCTACCTACTCGGAAATAAAATACAAAAGGTATTTATTTCTCGTTTCATGGAGCCCAGCCCCTATTATTATTATTATTATTATGATGTTGATGACTGTGTAATTTCCAGTGAACTACTTATATAGTTTTTTATATACACATTAAAAATCCATTTCATTCATTGTTTGAAGACTACTTTTTTAAATACAACTTTCTCTAATTAACCTTAGATTTAACAAAAAATATATGGCATTCTAAAATTTAAAGAGATAGTTGTCTAATTTCAAAAGTGGTGGAAAAATTAAAGTTCCAGACAAAAGGAGAAGTATTCGAATATCAATATTTTCATGTCATTAGGACAAGTGAGTCTTTTTAATTTAAATAATATAATAATTCGAACCATTATCTTCGGAGATTACCATCCATTTCACAATGAGGATTAATATTGGCATCCTTCTTCAAGAATTTGTCGTTGTTACATTCTTCTCTAATTCATGTCATCGTGAATCTTCATTCCCGATTCTCCGCTACATTTCCATGGTAGACACGTCACCTATTCTGCAAACTGGAGTTCTGCCACGATATTTATTCTCCAAGCACTCAAAACATTTCTTAAGAAAATCCAAACCAAACATTTTTATACCGAAAAGACACCCAATCATTATTTACCGAAAAGACACAAAAACATTAATCATCGAAAACCCACCTAGAGCTCGGCATTTTCGATCAATTATCCACAAATTGGTGGATAACCGATTATTTATAAACAAATTTGTGGATTATAATACGATTTAACATGTAAGTTCTGTGGATAATTTTCGGGTATGGATAAAGATAAAATAAAGTGGATAATTGATCGAAAATGCCGAGCTCTAAACCCACCCACCCGTAAGCTACACAAAATATTTTTTCTTTAAGAGCTTAAAACATTTACTACAGAAAAGCCACAGAAGAATTCAACCCAAAACGCAAACTTCGCGCATTATAGAATATTTGGAAAATTTTTAATGTCGAAAATCCTTCCACTTTAGCAATCACAACTTGCTTATTATTCCAAATTCACAGACTTAACACTACCCTGCACACAAAATCCAGAATTTCTACTTTCCAAAGCGCCATCCAAAACCTTTATTTCTAAGTTGGAACCCTATTGTCCTTTTAAAATCGAGACCCTATTGGCAATTAACTAATAAATCGCCACATTACTGAACGTAATTCTTAAAACCTCATCTCTATAATTTCAGAGTAAAACTATGCTATGGCTTGAACATCCTGTTTTTCTGATCGTAATGTTTTACTACTGAGCTAAGTTGATATAGAAGAAATAAATAATCGTTAGGCTTATTTGCTATTGTTTTGAACGTCACGTTTTTTGTCATAACTTTTTATTTTCTGAACCGATTTACAATTTGAAAAGAGTTTCGGATTCTACGTGACAAGACGCGTGCAACGATAGAATTATTGATCCATTTGAAGCATTATTTCGTAACGTCATTATCGGGGGGCTTTACTATTTCCGCTATGGCTAACGCCCTATTAGCGCCACAGTGTCATTTGTAATTTTAAAATAATCTTGAGAAGGCAACCTATCTAGAAAGTCCTATTTTGTTACTCTAGCTCAAATAGGAACAAAATGGCAGCCAAATGAAAATGTCCAGAAACTTTTGTCGGGGACTGTACCTACAAGCATCCATAAGTACCAACAAGCACCCACAAGTACCTACAAGCACCCACAAGTACCTACAAGTACCCACAAGTACCAAAGGCAGTTGGTTACATAATTTATTAGTGTGGGGGACCTTTTCCAACTTAACTTGTTAGCTCACACAAAGCTAGGTCCCCTTGTTTTTCAACCACCACGAAATATGAACCAAATAGCTTTAAAAGTGCTAACATCATAAACTGACTCTTTACACTGCTTAAATATCGCAGATTGAAATGGTTTTGAAAATTTAAATTTAAACATACTTAGACTTAATTATAGTCAATGAAAATTGCTTAGCGCCACGTTAAGTGTTGTACCTTCCATTTAAAACCGTTTTCAAGTCTAACAAACGTATAGTTTTTCTAAAATCGGAGTAACCGGAATGTTTTTTTCTTAAAATTTCCCATGTTATTTCTATGGGAAAAATTCCTGTTTTTCATAAAAAGGTGTGAAAAATTTTATGGAAATGAAAACCACCCTTAGCAACTTTATTTTTTATAAAATTAACTTATTAATGGATCTCTTTGAAATTTTAACCACATATTGTGGGCCAGAATTGTAGTTCTGTGGAATTTTTTCAAAACTGTTAATGCAATACAAAAAAATCTACATCCAAACAAAAAACCCTCCTTATACATTAAGAGCAGTATGAAGTCATATCTAAGAGAGCTACCGCTCTCTCAGAATAGCCTGTTTTAGTTCGAGTCCAGTCCCCAAAATAATAGACCTATACGGATAAAATTTTACTGACTTATAGTTCAAACCTTCTCCTAACGATTAAAATATTTTTCATTATTTTTAACTCAATATTTCAGTCAGAATATTTTTTCCCGCTGGTGAAGTTTTGGATGTAGTTATTCGAGTCCAACTCTTACAATTCAATACCTAATGTTTTGTCCAATATGTCATTCGAAAGACAATTTTGAGCTGTATCGATTAAAATAATTTTCAATTAAATCCGTCCACTAATAAAAGAGCTGCACCAGAAAAACTTCAAATTTAGACAGCTTCAATACTTAATTCCTAGAGGGCACCCTATCTGGGTATAGGCTAAACTCTGAACTTCTCATACTATGTAGAAGTTTTCCTTCTATGCTGGTATAAAGACTGGCGGAACGACGGGAAAAGGTAAAACTGGTCGGCTGGCCCCCGCAGCGAGATTTTGAAGTTCTTTTGTTGTACAGAACTACCGAGGGGAGGGGTATAAACGGGAGACTGTGAATGCGATTTTGAAAGGCTTCATTCGCTTCGTCAAAGAATTTTGCTGCTCGTGGATTTCGGGGCTATTCCCGCTTATCACCAACAAAATTATAGTTTATCCTTCTTGAATTTAGGCCTCACTGACCCTCTACCGGGTGTTCAAATAAAATTTACTTTACTAAATGATTTTTAATAATTAAAGGGAGTCAGAAATGGTCATACAACCAGTTTTAATCGATTTAGATTAATTTAAAGCAATTTTTATGTTATTTTATTATTCTAAATATAGATAGCTTCCACTAAAAGGGCTAGAGATATTTCCTTCCCCTCTCTCAGCTTTAACTGCAGTGCAGTGTTGTCAGGCCCTCTGAAATTAGCCGAGTTAGTCAAGTAACGAGTGAAACTGAACTGCTAGCCTTCCTCTCTACATTTTGTGAAAATGGTCTGGCGTCGAAAAGAGATGTGGTCGTTGTCTGATACTTGGTATTGCCGTAATATTTCTTCCTATAATGTCGATGGCGCTTTTTGCGACTACGAACTTTACTTGGTGGTCTTTGTCTTTTCGATTAACTTGATTTTTTCCTAGGGGTGATTAAGGAAGACTTAACTCTGTTGCCATATACATTTTAATTTCGAAGTTGGTTAGAGATATAAAGTCTTAGGAAAAGTTTTGCTGCTAAATAAATTAAAAACTGATCTCGTTGTAACAAATTGACTACTAGTGGCGGTAGAGAGGGGCGTAGACTGTGTATCCCTCCATCTGGGCTCGCTCTTGTAAGAGGGGATACTGTACGCGCCCAGTAGGGGGATGACACTGAGCTAAGAGAGAAGAGTATGACGTTTGCATACGCAACACTGCCATTACTGTATTAAAATGATGCAAAGGTTCACTAACCGTAAACTACGTGTACATTTTAGGAGCAAGACTCACACCTTATCTGACGCTCAAATTATCCCTTCTTTCGAATTGCGCTACATTTATTGTGCATTAGGCCTAGTTCAGACCCTCTTAAATGTCACCATGTTTCAGATGAATACTTCAGTGCCTTCAAAGCTATACTAAATGTACTTTCAATAGGGAAGAGAAGTACAGCTCTAGTTTTATAGGTATTGTAGCTTCAAGAAAAAAAAACTTTACAGATATTACAAGCGTTTCTATTGAAAAAGGGGTAACGGTGTCACGCGAGGGGCAAACCCCTCGCCTAATGGTGGTCAATGAAAGAAATTGTGCTATCCAAAGATAAAACTCCCCGTAACATTCTCAGGTGTTCACAGGTCAGGTGGACGGATTTAATTGAATTTTTTTTAATCGATACAGCTCAAAATTGTCTTTCGAATGACATATTAGGCAAAAAATTAGGTATTGCATTGTAAGAGCTGGTCTTGAATAACTACAGCCAAAACTTCACCAGCGGGAAAAAATATTCTGACTTAAATATTGAGTTAAAAATAATGAAAACTATTTTAGTCGCTAGGAGAGGGTTTAAACTATAATTGAGTAAAATTTTATCCGTATGGGGCTATTATTTTGAACACTGGACTCGAACTATTTTGGGTTGTCTTCAGTGGTCTTCCCCCTTAATGAAAAATGTCGAGGTGAACATCCCCTCTTGTTCAGGTCGCTATCTATCCTTGATCAGTAACGCACGCGCTTTCCCTTTCACTGGTAATCTTAACCGCGCTTGGGAAAAAAAAAAAAAAAAAATTCCCCATTTTCAAAGATGCGAGATCAGGTTCGTCTCACCTAATGTTCAATACATTAAAGCCTTCATGACAGTTATTTCTATCGGCGTTAGTATAGCGTTGAATAATAATAAATAGTTAACTGAATTCCGGTACAGGGATGGTTTATAGAAGGAAAACTTCTAAATATCCACTATAATACCTACTACACGGGGGATAGAATTGTGTTATTCCCCGCAGATCTGAGCGCCATCGTTTGAAAAAGATTCCAACTTTAGGTCAGTCGTCCTTCCCCTTAATATAAATTTTAACATAATAACTCCGTTAGTGCTTTACGGCATGGAAATCCGCCGTAAAAGCCAAAGCCTCTAAGGCCAATATTGGCAAGACCGGTGGTGGGCCACCTCCGGAATCTATTACGGATTTAGAAGGGAGGCTAATGCAAATTTTTGGGAAGGGGTTGGTCACGGGCCTAGAGTCGGTCATTGACGCTGGGTTCCCCGAAGATCATACCCCATCAACTTCATCCCTCCGTTCTCCTGCGGCCAACGGTTCCTCAAAGGAATCCACCTCGTCATTTGTTCCGTTGGATGACAACTTTGAGGTGGATGTGGCACCGATTGTCACAATGGTGGTTGGAGAACCAACCATAACTACTCCAACCAGCCGCGAGATTTCCGGTGGCGAATCTAGCGGAAACGATGAAATGGGTTTTGTGCCAAACTCAGTTGCAGATTCTGCAAAAAGTATTTTTATATAGCAAATAATTTAGGCTAATCCTGACATTTACTAACAAGTATAACAAATTTATAGAATTGAATGAGGCACGAAAAAAGAGAAGGGCCGAAAGCCGCAAAACGCCGTATGAACGGGCCGCAGAGCATTTGGGGGAGACCCAAACTGCCCAAAATATCGAATATGGAGGCATTAGGAAAGCTCTAGAGTCGATAGCCGCGTCCCAATCAAAACTGGCTGAGGCGGTTACGACATTGGCCAATGCCTCAGTTAGGCAGGCTAATGCCTTTGAGATAATTGCGCAGGCCTTAAGGGACAGAGTCTGAGCATTGGCGAAGAAAAAAAACAGCCCTTTTAAGGGCTCCTCGTCAATAATATACTGTCGAAATAAAGGGTTAAATTTTTTTAAAAATTGAGTCGTCACGCATGATGACTTGACCGTCGGATCCCTTGTGACGAGGAGATTAGTAAAAAAAAATTGAACTCTTTATTTTGGCGCTATATTGTTGGCCAGTGACACTTGAAGTTCCGATTTAATCTCATATATAGGCTAATGTCGTGAACATGTGCGGAGTATATTGCCTTCTCGTGGCAAGTGTCGTAAACTTGCTTCGCAAGGCCGAAATATACACGCTTTCTTAGAATAATACAGTTATAAATTTCACAAAAATATAATTTATCATAATATAATATGGTTTTTATAAACTAACCATCTTATTACATTATTACTTCCATTAAAGTAAACTCTAAGTATGAAAACCTTGAAAGAAAAGTTTTATTTAATAACATAAAAGAAAAAAAATCTTAGCCCTACGTAAATTAAAATGTAAAAAATTAATAATTTCTAAATTAACTAAAAAATGTAAACATTTTCAAAGAAATATTTAAAAGAAACGTTTATGAGAAATATGAAAACCTTGAAACAAAATTTTTATTTAATAACATGATAAAAGAAAAAAAACAATCTTAGCCCTACAAAAATTGAAACGAAAAAAATTAATAATTTCTAAATTAACAAAAAATGTAAGCATTTTTAAAAGGAATATTTAATAGAAACATTTTTGAGAAATATCAAAACCTTGAAACAAATTTTTTATTTAATAACATAAAAGAAAAAAAAATCTTAGCCCTACGAAATTTAAAACGTAAAAAATTAATAATTTCTAAATTAACTAAAAAATGTAAGTATTTTTAAAATTAACATTTAAAAGAAACGTGTATATTTCGGCCTTGCAAAGCAAGTTTACGACACTTGCCACGAGAAGGCAATATACTCCGCACATGTTCACGACATTAGCCTATATATGAGATTAAATCGGAACTTGAAGTGTCACTGGCCAACAATATAGCGCCAAAATAAAGAGTTCAATTTTTTTACTAATCTCCTCGTCACAAGGGATCCGACGGTCAAGTCATCATGCGTGACGACTCAATTTTTAAAAAAATTGAACCCTTTATTTCGACAGTATATTATTGACGAGTAGCCCTTAAAAGGGCTGTTATTTTTAGAGGGTACATCAACGAAAACGACGAACCACTCTGTCCCTTAACCTTCGCCCTTCCGGGTTCCAGTTCCCATTACGAGGGGGAACAATGTGAGGATGTGGGCGGTCATCCTCCACATATGGGGCATCGTCGTCCTCTACGTCAATGTCTTCCCCAAGGCCATTCGCCATACACATGTTATGTAAAACAACACATGCCATAACGATTTGTGCCGCGAATTTCGGATTGTAATGGAGAACCCTAGCCTTTAGCAAACACCGAAAGCGTTGCTTTAGACATCCATTACACCTTTCAATGGTACATCTAGCCTTAAAAAAAGCTGACATAAACCGAAATTCTGGGGTACCCTCTTCGGGCCCTATAATGGACCAATAACCATGGAGTTAATGGATAGCCACTATCTCCTACAAAAATAAACAAAAAATAAATAAATAAATAAAATTATTAAAAATTGGGCTTTGTGACTTTAAACTAACCCAACTCAAAATTGAAAAAAAAAAACAGTCACACCTCCCCATATAAAATTAAATTGGTTAAAATAATTTGGTCAATTAAATCCGCTCGCAATGAATATATTGGTTGGCACATACTAGCTCCCTATTATTACTTGTAATTTTGTGGAGGGTCAGTTTTTAGTCATGTTAGAGATAAGCAATATAATTAATAATTACCAATTATCCAAGAATAATTTAATGACCCATTTAAGTATGACCGTTCCAAATGTCTTGAAACGTTTGTACTGCGGTAAATAAATGAGTCGTGCGTTGACCCCGCGAACTTGGCATTAGCCGCAAGAATGTTCAAATCATAGTCGCAGACTAATTGAACATTTAAGGAATGATAACACTTCCGGTTCACATAAGAGCTCTCCGGAAAGTCGGGATCATTATTCGGAGGTGGCACGATTGCAACGTGGGTGCAATCAATTACTCCGATAGTTCCGGGGAAATTGCACTCATCTTGAAACCTCATTTTGATGGCATGTTTCTCTACCTCCGTTACAGGAAATTTTATGTGCCTCGGTACTAGATGACGGTTTATAGCCCTAGTAACGTCTCTTAGACTTCGGCTTACGCTAGATTGGCTTACACCAAGAAAAATGTTTTGCCCAACATCTAACTGGTATGAACCCCTACCGTAAAACCTCAGTGCAATGAGAACCTAGAAAAACAACGTCGATTAATCGTAAATTATAATCAAATTGTGTGGAACTCATGAGATTATTATACATTCATTAATGTAGATCATTAGCCCTCTATCAATAATTTTAATAGAAGCTAAACGAAACAACCTAATTTAATCTAGTAATTCCTAATAATTTATGCAATTGGTCAAGAATAGGTGGTTCTAACCAACCCAGCCCCGTTACAAAAATTATTACAATTGACAATTAAATCTGTGTTAATTAATGTAATTGCATCTAGCGAAATGATCCCTTAAATGTATGATAAATTTAACGTTTTCTTACCTTTAAATCTACTGGCAAAGCCGTCGATCTAATACCTTGTAGAGGCTCGGTCAACGTTTCGCAAAGGCCTTAAGCCATGTCCCGCGTTAACCTAAAATTTTGCCTGAACCAAAGATCATCTAACTCCCACGCTTGATTTAAGTCTCGAAAAACCCTTTGAACTCGTAAGTCGCGACGGGCAAGGCGATTACCACGTTCAAATCGCAAGCGATGAAGCTCGAGTTGAAAAAACAAAGCAGACATACTAACAAAATATGAACCGCAGCCAAGGTGCCAACAAAGAGGTATGGGAAAAAAAACTAGAAAACTCCGGCGGAAGTTCCGCGAATCTAAGATTTATGGAGGGAAGAGAGGCGGTAAAAACTCCGAATGCCCGATTCGGCCGCCGAATGATTCGGAGAGGTTATCACCGTATGATTAGGATAAGGTCCTTACAGAATACGTTTCATTTTCATTCGGAGAAATTGACTCCGAATGAATAGATTCGGATCGAATTTCCTCCAAAAGGACCTTAGAGAATAGGGTCCCAGGGACACTATTCTCTAAAAATTTCAACGATTAAATACCCAAATCCAAATGTAAACATTAGGGTTGGTTCCATAAGGAAAGAGAGCTTAAAACCTTATTCTCTAACCCAAATCCAAATCGACATTTGAATCTCCCGCCAAACATTTCACCATCTCAAATTATTCTCTTATTTCTTTAATCCAAATCGACATTTGAATCTCCCGCCAAACATTTCACCATCTCAAATTATTCTCTTATTTCTTTAAACCAATTCGACATTTGAATCTCCCGCGAAACACTTACCCATATGTACGTCACTTCCTCTTTCATTGCATAATTTTATTTCAGCATAAATTACACTAAGGCAGTAAATTAATTACCTACAATAAATTAATTTATTACTTTAAATTAGAATTTTATTCATTATTAAACTAAGCTTTTCCTGAAGGTTTTGAACCGTTTAATTGAAATTATTTAAACTATTAGTGATGATCAATTGGCCAATATCGTAAATTAACCGATGTCAATACCAATTTATTTAAAATCAATGAAACGAAAATATCAATATCAAACAACTACCCACTGGAAAAGATATCAAGCTATTCTTTAAATTAAATTTCTCAGGTTAAGTTTCAAAAGATGATGAATTTTATTATTTTCTGACACCAAAATTGGCAGCTTCTTTGCATAATTCCCGAAGTTTTTCTATTCCAAAATAGAAATATTAACGTTTTGTGATATTAAAGGAGAAATATAAATATAATTTTCGTTTCTTTTGAACTAGTTTCTATAAAGGAACTTTAATCAAATGGCCATTTGTATGAGTACACTTACCGATAATGGATTTTACCAATCTAGACAATTACTACGTCTTTTAATTAATATTTTATAAATACTACCTGAATATTTTTTTAAATATGAAAGATTATATTTTTATTTTAGATTAATGAGTTAAAAAAATTGGTATCCGTGTTTCAGTTAAGCTTTGTTATTGACATCGGTTAATTTACGATATCGGCTAACGATCCTAGTCTGTTTATAACATTAAATCGGAACTTCAAGTGTCACTAGACAGTATATAACTTCAAAATCGAGAGTTAGGAACTTTAAAACAATCTCAACAGGATATCCGTGGTCAAACTTATCATTATATGTGATATTGTAATAAAATAATGTGACGAAGCGGCTCACTGAACGTTGGGCAATGGCCTCAGAGTTTTGCTTGCAATGATCAAGCTAAAATTCCTCACTAAACGCAATCTTCTAAGGAGCTATTAGTAAAATAATATATTACGAACAAAAATGGTCTCACTTAGACCACAAAAATTATACTTAGCTTGAAAAATCAATATTTAAATCAAAGTAGAAAATTCAGTTAAGCAAAGGCTTAGAGCATTGACGTGGCAATGAAAATACGAGATTCCCGACGGTACATAAGACTCCCGTCTCCACTCTCCCGGAGTCCCGTCAAAACTCAAAGCCGAAAGCTCGCGCAGCTAAAATTCCTCTTTAGTAAATAAAGAACACGTGACGCAATCTTCTAAGGAGCTATTAGGAAAATAGTATATTACGAACAAAAATGGTCTCACTTAGACCACAAACATTATACTTAAATGTCCTAAAATTTTAATGAGAGGTGTATCTAAAAAGGAGATTGACAATTTGACATCCGTTAATTTACAATATCGGCTCGGCTAATGATGCTAATCAGTTTATAAAATTATATCGGAACTCCAAGTAGTAAATAAACAACACTTGAGCTATTAGTAAAAGAATATACTACGAACAAAAATGGTCTCACTTAGATCACAAAAATTATACTTAGCTTAAAAAATTAATATTTAAATCAAAGTAGAAAATTCCGTTAAGCAAAGGCTTAGAGCTGCCGACTGAAAATATTAGCTTCCCGCGTACATTACTATAGACTCCCGTCTCCCGATAAAGCTGAGGCGCCCCTAATAGCGCGGTTCTTCACAGCTGCAATCTCCACTCAGTATCATCTTAAGCTTAAAATACGAGGTAACCTACGTACATAATATCGAATCGCCGTGATAGCGAGGCGCCTAGGCGAACTTCGCGAGCCCCGAACATTGCTCGAAAGAGTCGAAAAGCGAACAACCTCGTCCGAGGGATCAGCCACTGGCGTATTCCCCCGGTATTACCTCTTTGGAAGTTTTAATGCCGTAAATTCGGGCGATATGCCTTTAATCCGTTCTAATATTGAAATAAAAACTGTAAAAAGTAATCCCGAGTGTATTTCCGCGTTAAACGGCGTTATACGCTTCCCATCTTACACCCTCAGATAGACTTTATTACAGAGTGGCTTCTCCCTCGTCAAATTTTCCGTATAGAGTAATATTTTGCAAACGCCATCTAGATGTCGTGTGCAAAATAAAAAAGCGAGCGAGGAGAATGAAGCCAGTCATTGAAACCGATGAACTTCAACGTCAAATCGACCTTCAGCAAATCCTGCAGCAAATCCTGGATGACCCCGAAGACGATTTGGATGTACAAAATCAATAACATAAATATAATAAAAAAAACATTTGAATTTAAATAAAACAAAAGTATGTGAATCCATGCTTATTTTACTGACAGTCATAAATTTCCTTTATAGATAACAGAATTACGAGTGTTGTTCGGGTGGGGTTTCTATAAAAGGCTCGATAAATTTTATTTCATTTTCTTACAAATCCTAGTCCGCGAAGTTATAAACTTTAAATTTCAAAAATGTTTTCGTGTAGTACGTGTGATAAACAATTTATCCGAAAAAATGCGCTGGCAAGGCACATTCGCGAACAACATGATGGGGTTAAATATACGTGCTGCACCTGTGGTAAAAGTTTTGCTCGAAAAGAACGGCTTAAACGTCATACTATCATCCACGAAAGTGTAGCCCATGTATCAACACCAGACCCGGTATCTCCTTCAACTACGGATAACACGTTTTCGGAGGGTGCCGAGGAAATGTTGGCTTTGGGTGATGCGGTGCTAAGTGCGAGATACCACCCCAAGATTTCCAAACCGATTGAGAGCTCTTTATCACACCCCTAACACCTAGTTTAATAACGTATTCGGAGAAACAACTATTCACAAGTTGGGAAAACCAAATTATTACCTCTACGTGTCGAGAAGATTTTATAAACTTAAGTATCCAATGAAAACTTCGACCTTTTTGCCCTTATCCTTTCCCGCGCTTTGCGTTTCAGCATTTCATCCTTACACTCAACATTATCTTCCTCTATTTTACATACATAAATTAAATACTCACAAAAAGAAGCGGCAAAAACCTGCTGGCTCTTTACAACCACTTAATTTGACTTAATATCCAATTTCCAACAACAATAATATACCGGTAGTTTAATTGACAACCTACTAGCATCGAAATTCTCATTTAGAATGGCTCCCGCGGATAAAAAAGGGCAATTTTCAACTAGGTGGGCGTTATCTCATTAGATTTGAAAAATATCATTTGTTTTTTTACCAATGCCTAACCGTTTGGATTTTTTAAAGCAATCTTAGCACCAAAAATATTTTTTGATACAAAATAAATGTTTTATATTCTTATTAAGAATGAAACAAGAGGATAAAAAAGGTCTGTCCTCTCGTAATTTTTTAAGCTTTTATCATGATTACTCTATACAACAGTAACAAGGAGTATAAACCCATTAGTGGAAGCAGTGTTTTTTTCTCCGAAACAATCATGCTTAAGTTTATCCTCTCTAGACTTCGCTAAAAACGTATTACTCCTACGTAAAATATTAATATGCAGGCAAGGATTCATACCATTAAAGAAGGAGCACAATATTATCCATATTTTCATTTCATATACAGAGAAAAGAAATTATTATGTTTCTGAGAGGAGCTTCTCATTTTTGTTGTTGTTTTGAAAAATATATCGCAATGCACGGGCCTTGATAGATATAGGAGGCAATGAAGGAAATATATCGCAAGCACGGGCCTTGGTAGATATAGGAGGCAATGGTAATCTCTCTCTTTGCATGAGAAGTTTATCTTTAATATTTAAATAAATATAATTATTTTTTATTATTTTTAATTATTTTAATCTTCAATAATTAACATTAATAATAGTTAAATCGTTTAAAATAAAGTTATGCCTATTATCTTCTCAAACTTTGCTAATATTGACGTTTAAATTGAAGCGTACCCCTCTTACCCGATTCTTTTAAAATTCTGGTATATATATCAAAATCGTTTCCCTTATAGTTAGGAGAAAGCGCAATTGTGAAAACCTTTGGTGGCCGATCCCACCTTAGGAAGGCTAGACGTTTCTCGTAACCCTAGCTGATCGCCGCGTATATCCTAAAACCAAACGATGATAATGGAGTAGAAGCCAATGATACAGATTATACTCTATGTGGAATAGACGGAAGACCAGTGGATGGTGGTGTTAGAAGCCAGTGTAAGTTCAAACTGGTGTCAATGTGGGATTGACAAAGTACAGAAGATGGTGGTGTTGGAATCCAGAAAAGTACCAGACTGGTGTTCATGTGGGATGGATGAAGACCAAACATGGTGGTGTGAGAACTCAAGTATAGAGTAGCCAACGGAGAGAAATACAATTTTCCTAATTTCTGTGAACTGTCAATGCGGTCCGGAAATTTGGAACACGTTTGCTCCGATACGCAAACTGCGAACGCGGTCACGTGAGTGTAACAACGGACAGACAGACAGACACACAGACACGGCCGTTACAGCACCTCTCCTGGACTACGTCACACGGAGAGGTAAAAATGAAAGGGATCAAGTGGAACATTTTAATTCGGGTACGATACACCAAAGTATTGAATAACGGGGATGAAATCGAGCATATTCCCTTCATCAGAAGTAAAACTGTTTCCACTCTCTTGGCGGTACAGTTTCAAAATCAAATAGATGCTTGCGTGCAACACATTACAGGTCAAATGCAGGAATTCCAAGAGCTAGGCAGCAACTGGGTTATTGATCTATTTTATATATGCAATTAAATGTTATTAAATATCTACCCTTAGTTGGGGCATGTTATATTCCAATGCCGAAAAGGGTTAGAAACACCATGAGTGTAATTAATGTTAAATCCGAAGATGAAATGTGTTTTAAGTGGGCATCTTTGGCTCAATTACACCAAGCTGATGAAAACCCAAATCAGGTGTCGAAGTACACCCGATTCACAGATGAACTAGACTGCTAGGACATTTCTTTTCCTTTCACGCTGAATCCGCATAAACTGCAAAATTTGGAGATGAAGAATAATCTCAATTAACGTGTTTGCTTGGAAAAAGGAAGTTTTTCCTCGTCACATTAGTGAAGAAAGGGTGGATAAAAGCCACGAGATTGATCTACTACTCTTAACCAATGTAGTGAAACAGCCTCATCCGAAGTCTTAGTAGACTTTTGTCACATTTCACGAACCACAATGGTAAACTCGTTATATGTAGAAGATATTTACATAGGTTTACCGGATGTAATGCAGAAAATAATCATTCAGAACACGTTAAACATTGCTCTATACATAAACCCCAACGAATTAAAATGCCACACAAAAACCCCGTTCTATCTTTTGACAAATTTGAATGGATGCAAAAGGTTAGTTAATACAATTTTAATTGTTAACTTATTTAACTTATTTCCTATAGTGTCCCTTCGTTATTTAGGCTGATTTTGAAAGCATTTTAAATCGTTATCAAACTTGCGATAACAACGAAATTTTCTCCTCCACCACGAAGCTTTCGGAACACGTTGCTTGTGGTTTTAGCTACGTAGTGATTGGACCGGATGGTACGTTTCTAAGGTCTTATCGCTGTTTCTTTTGAATTCTAATAGTTTTATCTAGGGAATCCCAAGACACCCGTTACATATCGCGGGTTAGACGCCGTCGAAATATTTCTAGAAAGTTTAATGATAGAAGCAGAGATAATAAGTGAAGCCCTTGAGGAAAACATTCCAATGAATCTAACTACGGATGAATTGCAATCCAGTAAGAAGGCGACGCACTGTTATATTTGTACTAAAATATTAACCGACTCGGACTGGGGCATAAACGATCACTGTCATATATCAGATGAGTTTAAATTCATAAACTACCTAATTTCGTATCGAATTTAATATCCATTAATTTTAAGCCGTTATCGCGGACGTGCTCATAACAGCTGTAACCTAAAGATGCGTCTTGGGAAGAAAATACCGGTAGTTTTGCATAACTTATCCAAGTAAATAACATAGGTGAGGAGCCATAATCATAAATAACATGTCCCCCCCCCTATTTAGGTACGATTCCCACCTGATCCTCCAGAAGATTGGTCTTTTTAAGGAAAAAAATATAACAGTCATCCCGAACAATACTGAGACCTACATAGCCTTTGGTCTCGGGAAATTACAACTTATAGATTCGCTTAGATTTATGGGCGCGTCTCTTGATACCTTGGTGCAAAATCTAGCTATGGGCGGGGTGGATAAATTTCGTATCCTCAGCTCATTTTACAACACTGAGCCAGTTGATTTGACTCTCAAGAAATTGTCTTTCTCTTATGACTACATGGATTCGATGACGCGATTCGAGGAAATTGAACTGCCACCCAAAGAGGCCTTTTACAATATTTTATCAGACGAGCATATTTCCGATGAAAATTACCTTCACGCTCAAAACGTCTGGAAAAAATTCGATATCAAAAACATAGGTCACTACCTAAATTTAATATTAGTATTACAAATGATCACAAAATGAAATTTCTAGGTGATCTCCACGATACATACGTCCAAATTGACACATTACAGTTGGCGTGCGTTTTTGAGGAATTTAGAACAATGTGTCCCGATTATTACCGTCTAGATCCCGCGCATTCCTATACGGGTCCGGGATTAGCTTGGGAGGCTGCCCTTTTGATGACGAAAGTAAATTTGGACTTGCTTTTGGATATAGAAATGCATCTATTTATTGGTATTTTTTTCATTGTCATTATTTGTTATATGGTTTTTTAAATTATTTTTCTTTAGAACGCGGAATTCGAGGGGGTGTGTCTCTAGTTAGCAATAGATACGTCGAAGCCAATAACAAGTATCTTCCTAGCTTCAATCCCTCCAAACCGAGCAACTATATTATTTATTTGGATTTGAATAATTTATTTGGTAACTAATCCACCTACAAATATACTAGGTGAAAACTAAACTTTTAATTAGGTACTGTTATGAGAGACTATTTGCCAATGAACAAGTTCAAATGGGTGGACACAGATGATCTTCTCGGTTACACCGAGCAGCATATTTTGAATTTGACCGACGACTCCACACACGGGTTTATTCTGGAGGTTAGCTTGGAATACCCCAAAAAACTTCATCGTTCCCATAACTGCTTCCCGCTCGCACCCGAGACGAAGAAAATAACGTCTGACATGTTTTCCCCATGCTACAAATTACTCATGGCAAAGAATGGACTCCCTATAAAAGATACTTTACCGAAGCTCGTGCCAACCCTGGATACTAAAACTATGTGGTGCATTATAGGAACCTAAAATATTACGTTTCCAAGGGACTGAAATTAACCACGGTGCATAGAATATTATCGTTTGGTCAGGGACCTTGACTAAGTTCCTACATTAACTTCAATACGGAGAAAAGGAAGAACGCTACCAACGAATTCGAAAAATATTTTTTTAAATTAATGAATAACAGGTATAAATCGGCGTGTTTTCTGTAAGACCTCAACTAACATTCATTCTCATAGTGTTTTCGGGAAGACTATGGAGAATATGCGAAATCGCATTAATTTTACCATGGTTCAAACAGCTTAAATGGCGACCAAAAAAGCTTCATCCCCGACATTTGAAAAATTTATTATGTACCATAATGAATTGGTCGGCATTCAGATGATCAAAAAATCTCTAACCCTGAATCGTCCCATCTACACTGGTTTCTCCATTTTGGATCTCTCAAAATTATTCTTGTACAGATTCCAGTATGACTTTATCAAAGAACAATACGGCAATAAGGCGATATTACAGTGTACTGACACTGGTGAGTTAACAAAATGCAAACAAATTTCAAACTAAACAAGATAATTTCCGCATTTTAGATAGTCTTATGTACGACATAAGAACGGAAGACGTGTACAGCGACATCCAGAAACATAGTGATTGGTTTGATTTCTCGGGATACCCCAAATCATACCCACTTTTCAGCGATAAAAATAAAAAGGTTCTGGGGAAAATGAAGGATGAGATGAATGGAGCGATTATCAAAGGTTATTTTTGACGGGATAATTTCTTAACTTTACGAATTATATTAATATCCTTTCAATTAGAATTCGTGGGGTTGAGATCGAAGCTCTATTCAATATTATCCGAAGTTGGGGAGAAGAAAACGGCAAAGGGGATATGTCGCCGTGTTGTGAAGCGTTCCATTACCCATTCTGATTATCGCGAATGTTTATTCGATGAAAAAGAGACTACTTGCGTTATGAAAAGGATTCTCAGCGACAAGCAGAATCTCTATACAGTTAGACAAACAAAAAAAGCCTTATCACCTTGCGATAACAAAAAATGCATACTCGCTGACGATATCCGAACATTGGCTTATGGTCATTATTTCATTGAAACTTTTAATAAAAAATGTGAAGCAATGGAATAAATGAAATCAAATTATAAAAAATCGGAATTTTATTGAAAATTTTTGTACATAAACTCCTTTAACATATTATGGTTTGTCATCCTACTCTAACAGCCGCTTACGGACACCATTTCATTGACACATTCAATACAAAATGTAAAGCTTTAGAGTTGACAGATGAAGATGACATTTGAAAAAATAAACTTTATTTTGAAAAACATTTCCTTAAATATAATACACTTTTAGATATGCTTCATATTCCTTTTCAGTCTTATTGTATGATTATTGAAGAGCTTCGCGATCTTTAGATCATTTTGGCGTTGGCTCCGGGAAAACCTATCCAAAAAGCTTTTGTACTTTTCCTCCCACTCCTATGTATAATATACAAGGCGCTGTATTGTCCGCAAACTTTACTGTCGAGACTTTGTAGTTGTCTCCTCCCACACGACCATTTCTTAGAATGTTCCAATAAAAACAATCTTATACTAGGTATAAAATATGGCGACAAGCCAAAGCTATCGAAATAGTAACCGACACGTAGGGCGTCTATATAGATGGAAACCCAGTGCGACCCCCTTCTATGGTTCTGGTCAAAGTTTATGATTAGAGACAGTGGATATTTGGAAACCTTATGAGGTAGGCTATCCGAAGCAAAAACTCCTTAAAAACTCGGGGTTTTTGATAGAGCGTAACTTAATCTACTGAATTTGTTGCTGACATTAATAATCGACAATCACGTTTTTATTTTTATCAATTTGAATCAAGCTTTGAAACTCGACGTAAACGATACAAACAACAGCTTCGGGTAAAGCGGTTGCAAAGCCCAGATCTAATCGTAATTGACCTTGTTTAACAATATTCCAAAAGTTTGAATCACTAGCCGAAATATCAGGGGTTAAATCGAAGGGATATAAGGTGTACCCATTGGCGTACTCGAAGGGGGATATATCGATACCGTCGTCCTTATAATGAATATTACACCCTGAAAACAACGTGTGGTACTCTCTCATAAACAAGCTTTTAGTAAAATTCGGAGCTAAGGCTTTAGAAGGTATCTGGTCGTTATCCACATACAAAGCTAAATGATTTAAATTGTAATTTTTAAAGTTAAAGGGGTTATGGATGTTGCTACCCTTGAACGCCTTGTTGGAAACTAGACCGATTATGACGCGAGAAGGGAGGGTGCCTCGATATATATTGTCGAAACTCTGACTCTGCGTGTACGCTGACAAAGTTTTAGTTTTAATCTCTGTTCGCGTAAAGTTATACTGAGCAGCGCCTCTAGCGAGAGCAGCTTCATGCGCCAATAATATTTTAGGCGCCAGTTTAACCTTGCGTACATTTATCCCATCTTCTTTATGCATTATTTTACAACCAGCGAGGGCGCGGTCTCTTTAAACATCAGCACAAATTCGTCTTTGTTTCTCAAGAAGTTCATTTTAAAATCAACGGCATTCACCAGATATTCTGGTATATTAAATATGTCGCAAAATACGGGGCAGTAAAGTTCGATATTCACAGATTTTTCGACGGCTTTCTTTCTAACGAGAAAACCACTATCGGTTAGATCGTCCATCTTTCCAGCTTCGTCTTTAACCCATCCAGCACAGGACAAATGGGTGCTTTTAGCGGCTGGGCCATAGTTTAGAATTGATTCGATGTAGGCACGATATGAGTAATTGTTTTCCGCTGGTGTTACGAGGGTGGAGCCAAAATAGATTTCACAAGTTCGCCATAAAGAGTGAGCTGTGTTATTTACGAGAGCTACCACAGCGTCGTCCGGTAGAATCCCACCATCATATTTGGTCACACTTAGTCTGGTGTAATGCATCGTTTGCGATAAATCCATGTAATGATCCCCGTTTCCGGGGATGTGGTATTCGACGGTAGAGTTGTCATTGAGTGCCGATAGGGGTTTATACCAGGTCCATTGTCTTTGTTCTATACTTGTCTGGGTAGGTGTTGGAGCAAAAATAACGAGTTCACTCTTCAGGGCTTGAACGGAGAGCATTTTATCGTGAGAAAATGTCGCGTGGTTTCTTCTTTGCTCCCTTAAGAGTAACTGATAGTCTTTTCAGCTTGAGCCTCTTTGTAACGCCCGACCCTTTCTGAGGGTTGACGATATTGTCCATAGTCTCGTTAAATCGACGCTTGGCAGCTGATTTTATATTCTGTCCTTCGGCTACATTACCTAATATTTTATACCCCGTCGTAGCGGCTTTAACGCCTAGACATTAGCGAATAACTAATAACGGTCTGGCCCATCTAAACAAGCCCTTGAGCAAGCCCCCTACCCCGTGGCCTTTTTGGTGTGGTCTACCAGAATAAACGCTCGAAACTCCTTCACACACCTGGTCAAGGTAATACGACCGGTACTCGCAACGATGACCTAAGACGTCTGGTTTGGGCATGGTCTAAAATGTAGTTTACAGGTTATCTGTCCGAACTCGAATGCCGTCGGTTGACCTAAACTCCTTCATATATCTATTTCTAACGTCTCGAAATAACGTTTAGCAACTTTAATATAGTGAGGTGAATCGAACGTTTTAGTGACTATAGAGCCATGGGGTTTATCTTCAACACCAACAATACGAAGTATTGGCGCTATCGTATCGCCTACCAGTTCATTGCTTACTATATCGGAATAGACAAATAGCTCATCCGGTATGAAGTAATTTAATCTGGCGGGTACGTCGCTTCATGAATTTATCTCGGATTGATCGGGAGGGAAACTAAGGGGCATAACATCCTCGTTATAACCGAGGAGTTTAGATAGGACCGGGGAAAAGGCTATCGACGTGTTTCGTCTTACAAATACAACCACCTGATTGGTGAGAGGGTCGCTGATAAAAGAAAACCGAGATGCGTATTCCCACGACTCGAGGCTGCGGTACAGCTGTTTCAATAGCACGGGTAAACTGATATAATAACCACCGGGTATGGTGAATATATCCCCTATGGGGGTGGGTTTTTCTACGGTATCAACATAATTCACTACGCCACGATTCTTAAAAACAGCTCTGGAACTAGGATCGGTAGCTTGAGGATGAACCTTCGGTTCTTTAGGAGATATTTCAGTAACCGCTAACTCCATGTAACCTTCGCCTTCCTTAACATTATGAAAGGATACTGGATATATTATCTCAACTAGAGCAACCTCCCAATGTCCCCCCTCCAATTGTATACATTTTGATAGTTTGGTAAAGTAGCAGGCAGTGGTATTTCGTAAATTTGCATACTAGCGTTGCTAGGAAGCGTTAGGTAGAAGGAAGACTGCATCTTGTGCGTAAATCCAACTTGACATAGACTCAGGGTAACCCAACAACTTTACAAAAATCTCCTTTTGCTTGTTTCGAGTACGTCTACGTAAAACCTTCTCGCTCCTGTACATTACGGGTTTATCTATCGACTGGAGCTCCTTAGCATAAAACACGCGTTTTATATAAGGTTCATCCAAATCTTCCAATCTGAATACACGAGGGAATCTATCTATCTTTTCCGTAATCTTAAAGTTATGTTCATACCCTTTCTCATACACCATCTTGTTACGAGAAATTCTAACATAGTCCCCGACTTTCAAGTCTATCGTATTAATACCCGCGACTTTCTGTTTAAAGTATTTTCCGTAGATAGTGTCAAAAACTTGATGTGCGTTAGTTTCCGTAACCTCTGAGGGAGCAATTTTTATGGTTGAGTGGATGGAATTATTATATGCCTGAACCAAAGCCGACAATACATCCACATATCTCTTGGTATTGTTGTGCGTAAAGTACCTATACATATGTCCCTTTAAAGTTTGATTAAAGCGTTCTACTAGACAAGCCTTTATATCGTCCTTCTCGTTAGTGAAAAATGCCACCCCTTTCTCCTTTAAATAGGCCTGAAAAAGCTTATTCTTAAACTCTGTCCCTTTATCCGTCTGTAACTTTGATGCTAGTGTATCCTTATATATTGAGTCGAATGCGGATACTATCTCTACCTCAGTTTTTGTTTTCATGGGTATTGCCCACGCCTTTCTACTGAAACAATCAATCACTGTTAAAATATAATTATAACCATCGTTATATTTAGCTAAGGCTCGCATATCACTTAAATACGCCTGGTATTGCTCGTCTATATGGTGAACCATAACCTTGTTCCGTTTAACCTTTCTAAAAACCTTTTTGTGTAAAGTATAAGAATCCCTACCCTTTAACCAATCTAACACTTGTTGTCTGGAGACCCCCGAGGGTTTCGCTGCCAAGTATAACTTTTCCACCCCTCCATAACTGGCTTCGTGAGATGGATTAAAATAAATTCCTTCTAGGATTTCGGAGACATTTTGTAGGGGAGCCATGGGGCTCCTATCAGTCCAACCTTTTTAATCTTTTTCACCGTAGTCTTTTTCTTAGTGGGGGATTTGGAGATAGCAGATAACGGGTTATTTGCAAGAGGTAGCCGAGTTTTTTTACCGATGATGTTCGATTATGCGGTTGGAACCACTGTGGAGCATGTTGAGCTAGCAAGTTCGTTACGGCGTAAAATCCTCTCAGTTTGGTGTTTGAGTGCGATGTAGGTCTGACAAATTCTAAAACAATATCCCTAATATCCGATCCTGGCACTATAGAATTCTTAACAACTACTTCTCCGTTAGCTAACCACCTAAGCTGACCAGGGATATTTTCAATATGATCAACTAACTTCTGAATACGGGCTATATACTTAAGAGGAATTCCATCCACGCTACGTTTAAACTCGATCTAGGGTTGTTCTCTAACAATATCTGCTTCGGTTGCTTGGCTATAGCATGTAGATTAGTGTACCGTTGTAGAGTCTGCTCGTACAGACGCCATTTTGAACTATCATCCAAATCCTTTCGAACTAGAATAGAATTCATATCACCGTTTAAAGCCGTTACCACCTGCTTTTGAGGGTGGGGGAAGGGATCATCTTTGAGCGTCTCGCTAGGGACGAGTAACATTTTCTGGGCGTACTGCATAGTTATGAATTATTTCCGGCTATCGCGCTGATAATCGTAGAAACGAGGGGGAAGAGGAACGAGAAAAATCCACACCCGTCTTGAACTAGAATGGAGCGTTTACGTTTCCAGGATAGTTTTTTACTGGCAATCTTCCTTAGTTTCCCCGAATGTTTGGCTAACCGAGCTTTTTGAGACTCGTTTAATTTTAGTTTTCCTTGTAATGTATTATGTACACACTCTGATATGGCGTCGATTAATGATTTCTTGGCAGTAAAATTCGCCTCTGACCACGTTTCGATTTAGCTAAGACAGAGAGCAAATCTTTTTGCGAGTGAACAGCGTAAGTCATTCTTGTAGAATGCCGCATCGTTGGAGAGGCTTTCTAATTTATACCCTGGGGACGTACGCGACACCCGACTCGTGAGGAAATACTCCGGTTCTAACTCGGTGGTTCTCCGGACATCGCTGATTTATATCAAGTAGTAGATAACCGAAGGGGCTACTCGTCGCGTCTCGATAGGCGTCGACAACGAAACGCCAGTTTTCAGGGAACATCTGTCTGGCAATTTTACTCCCTACAAGACACAATTGTTGTTTATCACGAGGCGACTTCATTAGTATGATATAGTGCGCATTCAAAGAAATATCTCGAGAGTCTTTAGATTGGTGAAATAAGTTTTGAGTGATGAAAATTACGTTCAGATTTTTGTGATGACTACCTTTAGTAAATAGGGAACCGATCTGCCCCTTGTTTTCAGACATTAGATCGTCGATTATAAGGAGACAGGGTTTACTATCGTTATATTCAGTTAAATTTGGTAATCCCTCTTTGAAAATAACTTTGCCTTTCAATTTATCAAAAAACGGCTGCCATTCTCCGTAATACCAATGAATCTCACTAAATTTAGGTGAGAACATTACATCCCGATACTCAATTAGTTTGAGAACCAGTTGAGTCTTACCGGATTGGGATGGACCAGCCAAGATGGCGTTAAATGTATGGTAGAATGGATACATGACCGAATCTCCCTACCGTCAGCGAATAAATGGCCTAAGTCAAACGGGTATTCGCTTATACAAACCCCTCCGGTACTGGAATTTCTAAACGTTCGATTTTATGACGGTTTTGGTTATTATAAACCATCGTTTTTAAGTAGAGAGTTTAATTTCATCTCCATAGAAGCGGTCATCTAGTTTTGAAAAACTCTATCGAAATCGATCATTTGTGAAATGAATTTCCCATAGGATTAACCCTATTTTGAGAAGATGTTGTCACCTAAAATCGAACGTTTGGTTTTAAAAACTTGAATATAAACGGTCGCTTAGAAAAAACATCTAATCGAACTGTTTCGTGGTAGAAAAATTCGCCGCAAACGATCGGTTTTGAGGAAGTATTTGCAAAACTTCATAAACCTGTAATACCCTTATTTTATAAAGTGTGACAATTATTTATTATCGTGTGATATCTTCTGATTTTTTAATAGTAATTTTTTTGATTTACAAGCAATATTACAAGGCATATATTCGCAGAATTGTTCATCCAGAAATGTATTCGTGGTAAAGTCTTTTGTAATCTCGGAATAACTCATTTTACTCATAGCTAATGTAAAATTCATTTCCACACGTGTATTCCAGTCACACATTATGCATTCGTGTTTTATTTGAGAGGGATTATCCCACTCACATTCATCACAAGTTTTAAAAATTGTTTCCCTTAACTGGTCTAGCACACGTTTCTGAATTTTCTCGTGAACCCGTTTAGCCTCACCTAGAATCGTTGTAACTTCGTCGTATTTATCCAATAATGATAGCCAGAGTGGTTTTGAAACGGTGAAACCGACTTTCGTAGGGAAGTCTTTCCCGTAATTCACACCACCACCTAGACGCATTTCTCGAACACTAACGATCCTAATGCCTTGAAATACGGATAAGTCAACCCGTTTTGTTTGAGATCCCTCGAAAAACCAAGATGACGGGGCAACCGACTCGCTGTCCAAGAAGGACGTGATTTATCTACGCTCTCGGTATAGCTCCTGGAATTCGTCCTCAATCAAAGTAATTAGTGAACTCCCATCCAAAGAGCCTAGCTGAATTTCACAGTCCGATGTTATACTAATTCCTTTTCCGATTGAAATGGGAAATACTTTGGCGGTGAACCTTAATATAAATATCATTAAAACATATCCCAATATCGCTAAATAGCTCGCCTATACTTACATCTTGAATCGTTAAATATCGTTGGTACAATGAATACGACTTGAAACTCACCCCTTTTATATCAGCGTTTTTGTTCACTTAAGTAATAAAGAGTAAGCTTAATCTTTCGAGGGGATAATATACCCTGTTTGTAACCCATGACGATGAAATATTTACTTTCCATAATGAAAATGAGGTATTGAAAATCTCGGAGAAACTGTGCGATCGAGATGAACTGAATAACCGTATTCTCTCTCGTCAATAGCAATGAGAAAGCTGGGTATAAAGGAAAATAAGCCTGAACAACACATGTTAATGTATAGAATACCTCAAATTGAATCGACCGTCGAGTGTAGCCGCGTTAAAGAGAAACACCTCCCGTCCTATTTCTTAAGCCTAATCATGGGGAAACTAAACGTGCCGTCGACGGCACGGCCCATCTAATGAAAGCCTATACCTCACACGTTAATCTATAGAACCTCAAAAATTGAATCGACCGTCGCGTGTAGCCGCGATAAAGTGAAACCTCTCCCGTTCTATCTTAAGCATAACCACTTTGACGGGAAGATATAAACGGCTTCTTCCGGCGAATGACGAACAATCAACGGCATAGATTATCCGGTAAAAACCGTCGAGGTAAAGCCCCATAGGATTAACATGGGATTTTTTCACCCCGTTGTGGGTAACTCTCATTTTACCATTACTTACATCTTAATTTTTAAATGATAATAAAATGTAAAGATAACTAAAACTGACATATCCACGTTGATTTGGAAGTCTATCCTTCTAGAACGGATGTTTTCCAATTAAGGCCACACCAACTCTCTCAAGATAACTTGGTTTAATATACCTGAAAATGTAAATTTTTTCTTAAATACTTCAAGTTAAAATATTGCAATTTTAAAACATACAAGCCATATTGCAGTAAATCCTCAAATAGTACATTTGTTATTAAATTGGAGTTCTTCCGTTGAAATATCGCACTATCTCTGTTTTTGATATGCCTCATTATAGACTGTGGGAAATCCGGCACTTGGTAAACAAGAGGCATTAAAGGTGTTGTCGAAGATGAAGTTTATAAATTCTCAGAGTTGCCCTTTTCTACTTCCATTCATTGAACCAAATCTGATTCTGTCGAAGTGCCTGGAATACTTCTGAAAAAATAATAGTAGAAATACGGAACATAAAAGATAAAATATGTATGGTATACTTAAGTAGTAGGGACTATACAGATTCGCAGAGATCCAAGATGGCCGCCACCCCAAGATGGTTGCCCTCTCCCTCATCCACCAATACTCAAACCAAACTTTCCAGACAAGTCCGGACTAGCCCGACCTCTTGCATATTAATTTCAACCCCCCCATGACATCATCTTCTTAACTCAGACCAAAACCAAAACTATAGTTAACCTTGACGTCCCTGTCTTGCTAACAATGGGTGTTACCCTTTAACCACTCCAGCTTTTATCTCTGTAGGCCTAAAGTTAATAAAAACACAGATTTTAAGACATCAGATATTTACTCTTTATAAGAGGTACAGATATGCGTAATAAACAAATACAAAATATATATTACAAAATAGTCAACAACCAGCAGGGATAAACAAACATGTTTTAATGAGTTCATTTTTCACGTTGACCCTGTATCGTTATTTGACTCGGAAGTGCGATCGACGGAGGGACGTTTGGGTTTATTTTCCAATTGTTTCCTGCTTCGCCGCTCAATTTCGTAAAGAGTTAGCAAAACGTTGACTATTAACCCGTAAACAAAAAAGAAAATGAGACACAGCATATTGGGAGGGCTATGATATTCACAATCGAACTATCAACAATGAACAAGTATCAGGAATCAAAGTCCCTCTCCCAGTCACTTATCGATTCACCGCCAACGTCTCCCGGTGCTCGACCAGGATCGAGTAGCGGTCGTCATTCCTTAGACCATTTTCTAAGACCGGCTGCCCCGGAATTAATCATTATAATTAATTATTAATCATTCGAAAGTATTTTCTGAATGTTTAACTATGCAGAATGGTCTTATGATTAGTATAAGAATCGATAAAAAATCACTTGATTCTATATTGGACGTTTTTCATCTCATTTTTCACCTGATTTTTGTTGTTGTCAAAGGCTGGTTTTTTAGACGGTTATATTGAGTGTACAGGTCTAAATTATTAGGCCAAAAAACAGTCGCTTGCAAGAAGAAGTCACGTGTCATGGAAAGCGTAAGATGGCAGGTTTTTTATAAGATCGGAAATGACTTTTTAAGAATGTGATTTTTTTATTTCTGATTGACCAATGATCGCGGTGATATTCGCGAGAGAAAAATCGAGGCGAAGTTTCCTTCAGATTAAAATTGCAATTCTGAAGTCTTTCTGATTTTGACTGTGCCTCTAACATGTCTAAATTACCTTCCTTTTTGGGTCAGCTAGATAAGGGGAAAAAGTTCAGAGACTTGCTAAAGACTAAAGGGCCCCCGTCGGATTCTTTCGAAATTGGAGTCTTAGAGGTCCGGCCCGCGGTTAAAAGCGCCCCTCTCTCACGAGAGGATGTGGAAATACTCAATAGCCCTGACGGTTGGTATTCCGATACCATTATCGATGTTTTTGCCAATTAATAGCGATTAGTTTTCCTGACAAGCGGGGCTTTCAACCCACTGTCTTGGTCCAGCTGGGTTGCCATTTCCAAACAGTACGTGACGATATGATACAGGTAGTACACTGTCAAAGTAAACCACACTGGATGGTTGTCTCGACAGTTGGTTGTGTCGAGGGAACTGTCCGGATTTTGAATACTCTACTAAGCTGCTTTACAATCGAAGTGTATGACCAGATGCACAATATCGTCATGTATACGGGCCCTGACTTAACGTGGAGTTTGTCAGGGTCCAGCATCAACGAGACGTCCATAGCTGCGGTCCCTTGTCCTTGGGATTTGCCTACGCCTTAGCTAAGGGATTGAATCCCAGCGCTGTAACCTTTGACAAAGCCAAGCTGCGATCCTACATTAGAGCGTGCCTACGGGAGAACCGGCTTCTCGGGGAGCCGCCCGGCCTCTTTGAATTCTCTTCGGAAATTACGGATGTAGTGGTACTTATTCGGGACTCAATTTCGTCCACATTGCCTTGAGATTATTGAGTAGCGACAAGAAACGCGAGACCGGTCCTTCCTACGTTTGTCAGGTTTGCCGGCGCAAGCTTTATAACCATATTGTTTCGAAAATCAGATTAAATTTTCAATTAATCATTAAATTAATAACGAAATACCCTAAATGAACACTATAAAGATAATACTAGCCCTTTAAACTTAAACCTATCCCTTTAAAATAAACTGAAAAGAAATTCTTTCGTACAATAGAAAAGGAACTAGCCCATAAATGTTGACACAGAACTTTCTAGAAATAAAATATACCCCTATATCCACAGTCCAAAATGAAATACCTAGCAACTAAAGTATTTTCCAAGAACCCAGAGAAATGTTTCCCTTATTTAGACCCCAAGCAACAAGACCTTGAGTCACTATCCTGGTACCTGGCCCGAGAAACTTATAGAACATTTTTTTTAACCCTTAAACTGACCCATCCCCATTTGGTCCCAGATTTAAAAGTTTTATCTATTCGTTGATAACATGAATCCGCCCGGCTACGTCATAAATATCGTCCATTATTCGACAAACCAAAGTCAATCGAAAAACGTCATTGTCCCAGAAATCCTTGCGAGAAACTAGAAGTTATATATACGAAGTCCCTCCTGTCCCACCCTCAGTCGCTTCCTGAACTGCTTAACGAAACTCTGTCGGCTCATCCTTAAGAAATCCTAAGAACTACGGAGATTTTATTTTAACTGGAATCTTATATATTTATTCGATACCTTTATTTTTATTCATTTTGATACCTTTATTTTTATTGATTTTGATACCTTTATTTTTATTCATTTTGATAGCTTTATTTTTATTCATTTTGATACCTTTATTTTAAATCAATTTGAATCCTTATTTTTCGGAGAAAACTCGGAGATTATTTTTTTAAACCCCTAAGTTGAAGAAGAGAAACAACACGAGTGCGCGAAATATTAAAAGAAAATAAAAAATAAAAACATAGTTAAACCCTTAAATCGCGAAACCAGAAAAAAATATAAAGTTAAAATATAATTTTAACCTTCGAGCAAGGCGGTCGCAAATTTCCAGCTCTCCGCGGTTAAAAAACTAGCTTTATCTAATCTTATCAGTTTATCTAAACATGCCCCACAAAAACAACCGTTTTGTAACGAATCAACAAGAATGTAGTACTTGTGGTGACTTTATCAATGGTGCCGCAGCTATACCATGTAAAATATGCCAAAAATTAACACATTCAGCTTGTACTGGAGCCAATACTCAAGATGAACTGGATATCCTGTACAATGGTGTTGCAAATAGCTTCAACTGCAACCTTTGACTGCACAACAAATCGGAAAATTCCCTGCTTTCTACACCGACGAAGGACCCTACAGTAGTTGTCCCGGATATTTATACCGAACAGAAAGATGACCATTACTATAACGAGTTCGTGGAGCATATGAACAGGTATCTAAACCCCGACAGTCTAGTACGCGGCAAGAACAATATTAAGGACCATGCACTATCAACCGTGGAGTCACTTGTGAAGAATACTCTCGAGCTTCAAGCAAAGGTTAAGCAGGTATTAGTGGAACTTTCCGTGGTCAAAGAACAAAACGCACAAATTCTTAAACAAAGCCCAGAAGGGCATACAACCAGGAAAAGTGTGGCACTCCCAAATCTGCCAAATGCCTACACATTAGACCTGGCATTTGCATGAGTGTACTTGAGAAGCCGTCGCGCCTCAACGCAGGTGCAGCTCCACACTTCCCAAGACACGCTTTCGCAAGTGTTGCTGAATTAACTAAATCCAAAGCCCCTATTGTACTGGAAACGCAGACCATAAATCCTGCGCTTCCTACTAAGACCTTATTTGCAGAAAGAAATCGAAATCATCGTATGGGGAAAATGCCAGATGTAAAGTTAGCGTCGCGTAAAATCTCAAAATCGGCGGAAAACGCTCCAAATGATTACTTTATCGGAAATTGCGCGCTCTCAGTCACAGAGAAACTTGTGACCACCCACTTGGAATCAAAGGGTTTAAACGTCACTGCCATTCGGATGTCGGGAAGATCTCTTTTCCCAAATGCGGACTACAAATGCTTTATAGTCCAATCAACAGCGGACAAAGCCAGTTTCCTATCAGCGGAAACGTGGCCAGAAGGAATCACGTGCATATGCTTAACAGATAATGTCAAGAATAGAATACAAATCAGGGGTACAGGTACAGATAACGCAGCTTTTTGTTCTCACCATCCTACTACTAAGTACTACCTCTGCAACTGTTCGCCGAATACAGCTACTGTAAACATACTAGAACACCTAGCTGATCTCGAAGTCTTAAACGCAGAAGTAACCTCCAAAGATCAAATCAATAACTGGAGAAAATCCTTCGAAATAAAATGTGACAAACAGTACGATAAGATAGTTCAAGATCTATCAAACTGGCCAGCTCCGTTAACAATAAGTCGTGCTCGACCAGTCGTCAACTCCAAGAAGCGAACAAACTCGACCCCTCTACAATGACATGGTCACATCACAAACCATAACCTACCAAGAGGCCTTAGGATAGCCCATTCAAAAACTCGCTACTAGAGGTACAACTATTGTTGCATAGCCATAACATTGGTGTCCTGTGTTTATTGGAAACATGGCTAGACCATAAATTGTTATGGCGAAAGGGGACTTGGCTCCTCAGCGTCTTTACACACGTAGGTAATGGGCCTGCTATTAACAATCGCTTCGGTTTCAATAAGAACCCGTTCCATTTCTGAATGAGACAGGGCGACCTTACCTAGGATACTTTTTAAGGTGTTTTTACAAGACCGCGCTAATCGTTCCCAGTATCCCCTGTGCCAACTAGCTCACCCAGTTATATATCGCCAATGAATGCCCTTCTTGCCAAAGAAGTTTTGAACTTCTGGGTCCGCAATTGTTGACAAAATTAATTTAAGCTCCTTATAAGCCTTTTTGAACGTTTTCGCATTATCACTATTATAAATATGTGGAATGTCTTTGCGGCCAATGAGGCGTGAAAATGCCAAAAGGATTCATTTCACCAGTTCAAGGTGAACCACGCTTTTAGCCAGCTGCCTACCTGCTAACACACAATAACGTTCTCTACCTTGTGTCATGGTGTCCTGAACACCGGAATGACATACCTCTTCGCGACTCTTCCTCGTAATAAAGTAGCTTAAGGCCTGTCTTTTGTCTAGGATAACAGGGTGCTTCGTAACATATTCTACAGGGCCGGTAGGCCCTTGTAGATATGACTTGATACCGTTTTGTAACGTTAAAGTAATATTCACCCGCTTTTGCTAATTTCCTATGGAGATTAACATGGGTTTTTCGTGATTTTTCCCCACCGATAACTTAAAAACTACAGCGAAGATACTTTTCGGAATTATCTTAAATTAACAATTAAGTATTCAGGGTGTGCTATCAGCCAGTTTGATCAAAACAATTAAGTCTAAGTATGTTAATTTTAGTTAATTACCGAAGTACGGCTTTGACCATCGTGATTGGACATAATAATTAGCTAGATCTCTTGGAAAACTCAGTGTTTTTACGTATCTGTAGTGTGGTGGTTATCACGTCCGCTTCACACGCGGAAGGTCCCAGGTTCGAGCCCTGGTAGATACATGTATAGACCATCGTGATTGGACATAAGAATTAGCTAGATCTCTTGGAAAACTCAGTGATACCACGTATCTATGGTGCAGTGGTTATCACGTCCGCTTCACACGCGGAAGGTCCCAGGTTCAAGCCCTGGTAGATACATGTTTGACCATCGTGATTGGGCGCTTGAATTAGCTAGGTCTCTTGGAAAACTCAGTATTACCGCGTATCTATGGTGTAGTGGTTATCACGTCCGCTTCACACACGGAAAGTCCCAGGTTCGAGCCCAGGTAGATACATGTTTTAACCATCGCGATTGGACATAATAATTAGTTAGATCTCTTGGAAAACTTACCACGTGTCTGTGGTGTAGTGGTTATAATAAATATTTAACAATTATTTCACTTCACTTGGTTTAATAATGTGACATAGGTAGCATACTTTTTCCCTACTTTTAAAACCATTAAACTAAGTAATATTAGAAGTTCAACAGATTGTCAAAAAAAGATGTTAAAAGCCACTATAAATGGTGCTTAAATGCCTAATATTTCCTTAATACTTCCAAATAATATTAGTAAATGGTGTGAATTTATCATAGAAATGGGGTTAAAGTACACCCTAAATGATGTCTTTTTTGGCACAGAAAAAACAGCCAAATATGGTGTTTGAATGCACCATTATATTTTAGAGTGCAAATGTATGACGGTAAAACAAACATAATTATTCAAAATTTAATTACATTAAGACTGAAGTAACAGATATTATATAAAAACGTCTTGGTTTGGACCAAGGCCAAAAAAACTAACGATATGTGTGAGGTTTATCAATTGACTGAAGTTCAGATATTGAAATTCTTTTCTAGTTATTTTTATCCACTCAATCCTTAATCAATATTTAATTCAATCAACTGATTTTACTGTTAATCGATCTAGTCCCTCTAAATTAATTGAAAAAATTTCATATCTACGCTTTTTCAAGAACAATTACATTTTCCGAAAACATTTTATCATGAAATAAATTGTTCTTGAAAAAGCGTTGATATGTAATTTTTTCAATTAATTTAGAGGGACTAGATCGATTAACAGTAAAATCAGTTGATTGAATTAAATATTGATTAAGGATTGAGTGGATAAAAATAACTAGAAAAGAATTTCAATAACTTCAGTCAATTGATAAACCTCACACATATCGTTTGTTTTTTTGGCCTTGGTCCAAACCAAGACGTTTTTATATAATCTCATATTTGATTTGGACAATCTTCCCCCTACTCTTAAGATTCCTTCATCTAAAAAGGGGTTCAATGTGAGAGGAACCTTTTATTTCTCACTTTCATTTCAAAGTTTTTATTTTTGTGCCCTTGATCTAACTTATTTCTGCCCTACCAATCTCGTTTGCTTCTATTGGAACTTGTTTTATTTCCCTTTTTCTGCACTTATCACTAAACATATTTAAATGCACGGTTATTCGCAACAGCTTATAGATGCAACTAAACATTTTAATGGCAATTAGATTATTGAAGTAGGGTGCCTCTCCACATTGAACCACGAGGATATTTTTTCCTCTTCTCCTTTTCAATTTGTCCTAGATCAGCTCCTAACAGGACATCAGGTTAAGTCTCTTTGGGCCAATGTAACCCATCGCCATTGAACCACGCCGGGTCTTCCAACCATACACTTTCATTTAATAACTTCTAGGTGTTTGCCCCCTACGTGGTTCTGGTCTCCTGGTCAGTGAGCCCAGTTTTTTGGCTTACTTATCTAATTAATTTCGCTAACCCTGTGAGAGAAATGTTTTCCACATATCCGCCTTATTTATTCTTACCCAAATTAGTGCTATAGTGGAATCTGTCTATATGTAAATGCGTAAATATTCCTCATTAAAGTTGCCTTTAATGTAGTTTACGAGCCCAGCTCCTAAGCTCGGTAGCGAAATCTCCTTCTTAGGAGCAATTCTAGCTTTACTAGTAACTAAAGATACCCCTACTCTACAATTCTCACATATACCATGGCGCAATACGCCATTTTACAGGCATCGCAAAAACAACGCAAATCTACACTTTCTAAATCATTCAAAGATTCTGCAAAATAATACCTACCTAATGAAATCTTTGTATTATGGGTAATTCTAGATAGCAACTTTTAAAATGTAAGCCAAGTTGCTCTGATAAATTTTCGTCCCAGTTAATTTTCTAAAGCCAAGGCTGCTGGAAAATGAATTTTGCCTTTGTCGTAAAATGTGCTATGAGACCAGTGGGGTAAATATCTGGCCATTTGCACTTAAAACCACGCGATTGGTTGACTTTACGTCCTGAACTGAGTATATTAAGCTTTTGAGATTATAGGAAATTTGGTCCATTCTAGGATTCGAAGCTACCCCTAAAACCTTTTGTACCTTATCAGGTGATTATTGATATCCGAATTGTTTTTTTGAATCTTCTTGTTCCGCTTCTCTCCCCAAATAGCTCTAAGGCTATCTGAATTGGTTTTGAATTTGAGCAGTCTCATATTTGATTTGCTAATTATTTCCGAGGCCCCTGTTGCTAACTCTAGAGCTTGTTCTACATTATCCACGCCACTGCACAAATCATCAACATATAGGTAACTGTTTAAGACCTCCGCGCCTTTGGGAATTGTTTCGTCAAATTTTAAAATGTAAACCTTTAAAATTTTCAGCCAACAAAAATGGACTAGACGTGATACGGAATGGTACACGTGTCATGCCCAGAACACTAAATTGATTTTCGTCTATTTTATCATTGACCTGTTTTATCCAGAGAAACCTTACGGAATCACTGTCTCCTTCAAATAAGGCAATATTCAAAAACGCTTTCTCAATGTCAGCTAGAACTACAATCTTATGCCCCCTAAACCGAAGTAGGAACAACAATAGATCTGGATTTAAAGCGGGGCCACTACTCAAGCATGAATTTAACGATGGGGCTCCCTGAATTTTTGACGAAGCGTCAAAAACTACACGCATTTCGTCGTGGGATGACCCTTTCCGCATTACCAAGCTCCAATTGTTCCTCAATAACCTTTTTATAATGTCCAAATAATTCTTCATTCTGATTAAATTTCCGAAATAATTACTTGATTCACTTAGTGGCTACGGGCAAATTAATTGGCAAAACTTCCTTTTCAGTTCGCCAAGGTAACTTCACGTGGTACCTATTGTCTATAAATTTCAAATCCCTCCTAAAATATCCATAACCTCTGATTCCAGTGGATCCGTTGGTGAATCTCCCTGAATCCCAATTGCCTCCAGTTCCATATTGGGCTAACATTTATTTTGAGTTTATTCAACTTGTAGGCCTAACTGGCAGGTATAAAGGAATGGAAACGAGCTGGGTTTATCCAAATGCGGGCCATCAGCTTGCTCCTATCCACTGCCCCTTTCTAATCCATTGATGAACACGTGGATGATAGAGAGATAGGAACGAGTCAAGGGAAATTCTATACACAACCCTTGATCTCGTACCAAGGGAGATTTTAATTGACAAACTTATACATCTGTCTTATTGGTATTTAGGTTGATGAAAATGAAGAGTTAGAATGCGTATTATTTCAAACCCCCACTATGAGGGATTTATGCTTAAAGTACCATGATGTTGTTTTTAGGATGGAACTTATAAGCTTAATATAGAGGGCTTCCCCCTTTATTATATTCTCTGCGAAGATACAAATCTTAATGGTAGACCAGTTTGCCACTTTAGTTAGAAGGGAAGATTCAGCTACTATAGATAAATGAATTTCAAAATTTGTTCAAGTAAATGGTTGCATTAGCAAAACAAATTTAGTAATGGTGGATAAAGATTTTATAAAAATGAACTTAGCATATTCCTTCTGGCGAAGTCCTACTTTAAACATATCATGTCTTAAATTGCTTTAAGCGCAGGGTAAATCAGTATGCTGAAAGTAGAAATAGTAAAGGGGATTTTATGGGAAAGGTTTATTCTTTTGATAATGAGAGATACGAAAAACATTAGGAAAGTTTCAGATTAATTACTAGTGCAGAATTAAATGGGTATTTCGAGACTAATTGGGATAGCTGTAAGGAAAAATGGGTTATAATGTTTAAAAGTGGATTAAAAACATAAGGAAATAATACCAATAATTATTTAGAGAGGCATAATAGTAAAACTAAACATTATCTTAATTTCTGGATGAAGTTATCTGAACCAATTGGGGAGCTTATTAAATTTGAAAAGCAAATTGAGGATGACTTAGCGGTTAAACGCTACAAAAAACCAAAACCATCATTAATAGCAATCATATGGACGATTTGCACCCAAAAACTAACAAAATTTGTTCAGTTGGCGCAAGTAAACTACTTTTTGATCAGTGTTGGGATTCTAGGAAATCCTAATTATTTTTGAACTATATGTTTTTCATTTCTACAATTTAAAAAAGAAACGCTTGTAGTATTTTTAAACTCTTCCGAACAAAGAAGGACCATATTTTCCCCCAAATTTAAGGTAACATTTAACAATACCAGAAGTTCTAACTCTTTTAACTTACCGAAAGAGAGAGTTTTCTTGGCTTCCAAATTGTCACGAAGGAACGGCAGGGGCAGTAAGACTATAGTGCTCGAGTTGGCTTTTAGCGAGCCCTAACATGGTGCCGAAACCCGGAACCTTTAGCTTATAAAGTTTAATCGCGAGTTAGAGGTTTTAATAAGAAGAAGACGCGACCAATTCGGCGAACGAAAGGATAAGATTATGGCGGACGAAGAAGGTGATCGGGATGAAAACGAGCTTCATCAGAATATTACAAGGAGGACAACCTATCGAGGACAAGTCACAAGATGTGTGAATAAAATAGAAGAAGAGTTAGAGCGGAATGAACCGAACTTTGCTCTCATAGAAGCGTACATGACTCAACTTACGTCTTAATTGAATTAAACGGCAAAATTTCCCCGTTTATAACGGGGGACGAAGAAGAAGAGGAAATCGAAGAAGTCGAGAAATATTTGGATAAAGTGATCATGTGCAGAACTCGCGTAGCGCATGCTGTAAAGAAGATCAACGCAACGGAAACGGTGTCAATATCATCGGGAGGAAACGTCGGGAGAAATACGAATATAGCTTCGACTCAAAACTCACAGAATGTATCTGCACCGACTGTTATTCAGGTACCGGCAATTAATAATTTACCTCGATTGGAAATAGCGAAATTTGATGTAACTCGTAGTGAGTGGGAAGATTTTTGGTCTCAGTTTGACGTCGCGGTACATAGTAACTGTACTCTAAATCCCGTTAACAAGTTCGTGTATCTGAAAAGTTATCTAACCGGCACCACTTTGAACTCTGTAAGAGGTCTTTCGCTCAACGAAGATAATTATTACGGGGCTGTAGACAATTTGAAGAGACAATTCGGTACAAAATAACTACTAGAAACTGAACATATTAACAGATTAATTAACACTACGCCAGTAAGTAAAGGGTTTGACGTTAACGCTCTGCGAAGATTTGTGGACTCGTCCGAAGTTGAAATAAAGAGTTTACAAACACTCTGGAGAAGTGGCGTGGAAGATTCGGATAAATATGGCTCGTATTTATGTCATAATTTATTAAACAAGTTACCGGACGATATTATCCTAGAGTTTTATCGGAATGGTGAAGACGGCGGAGAACTCGAGATAGAGTTATTACTTGAATTTTTGCGAAAGGAACTTAGATGCCGCGAGCGAGCAATGACCTTTAAGAAAAAACATTACGAAGAAGAATTCACCTCGATACCTTCAAAGGGCTATTACAATAACATGACGGCTAACGGCGGGAATCGGATTAAAACGGACAGACAGCAGTCCAACGGGCATAGGACATCATCGGCTTCAATGTTGACAACCGGTGCGGATTCATCTTGTCTATTTTGTGGAAAGTCAGGACATAAGGCGGAACAATGCAAGACTATACGAAGAGTTGAGAAAAGAAAGAAATTTCTCAAAACCAAAGGTCAATGCTACAAATGCGTTTACGGTAGAAATCTTGCTAAATATTGCAACCCACCATTCAAGTGTAACAATTGTGGTGGGAAACATCATGCCGCCGTTTGCGAAAAGGAGATAACCACGTAGGAGAACCATAATGAGAAAGATGAAACAGATAACACTCAAGTACAACAAGCTGTCAAAATGGTGAAAATGGTCGAACCCAAGGTAGGAAAAACAGTCTTATTAAAAACGGCAGCCGTTAGAGCGGAGGGGGAAGGAGGCAGCTGTAATGTAAGGCTGATGCTAGATGATGGGAGCCAGCGCACCTTTGTTAAAGAAGAAATTTCTAAGAAGCTCAAATTTGCGGTCGTGGGGGTAGAAGATATTCAAGTGCATGGATTTGGAGAACCTCCTAAACTAATGAGGTACCGAAAGGTCAAAATTAAGTTGAAGAGTTTGGTCAATAACAACTACATAGAGCTTGACGTGCTAGAAACACCCATTATAAATTCGGCAGAATTCAGAGCCCCCGGAGAAGAAATTTATAAAATCATGGCGAAGAAAAGTTTTCCGTTAGCGGACCACATTGACCAAGTGGGCGGAGTAAAAAGCGTAATGTCAGTGCTTATTGGATTGGATTTCTATTGGATAATAATTAACTGTCAGTATGAAAGATTAAGCGAATCACTAGCGGCCATAGAAACGATTTTTGGATGGGTACTCAACGGGCCTACCGACAGAGTTTACTCAACCCCAACGGTGGGAGCATCAACAATATGCGTAAATTCAGTAATGGTGACTACCATTGAAGATGTTGATCTGATATCAAATGATCTACGGCTTTTCTGGGAACTCGAATCCCTTGGTATAAAAGATGAAGGCTCAGAAGTCCTATCAGAGGCTGACCAAGTAGTTGTCCAAGAATTTAAGAAGAATATTCAATTTGACGGAAAAATGTACCGGTACATTTTCCATGGAAAACTCAAAAGTCGGCTCTATCGAATAATTACGTTAATTCAAGAAGAAGATTAATTGGTTTGGTTAAACGCCAACAGAAGGACCAAGTTCTATATGAAGAATACGATCGAATTTTAACAGAATATAAGAGCAAAGGAATAATTAATCAAAACGTCTTGGATTTAACCAAGACCTAAAGGCCCGTTCGCAAAGGCGCTTTTAGCTCAAGCTGATTGCTGATTGAACAGAATGCAGTTCCCGCTTCCAATTTACTCGATAAGCGTCTGCTTTACGCCGTCAGCTTCAGCGTCCGCGAATTCGTTCACATAAACGCTGGTTTGGTCACGCTGATTCTTGAATCTAGTCACTGGCGTCAAGAAAATAGAGGACGAACACAGGGAGCGCAGCCAAAACTTATAAATTCTTTGCATGAAAAATAGGATTTTATGGGAGAAAAAATAGGCACTATTGGAATAATAATGCTTATATATAATATTATTCTCGCGTACATTATGTGGAAAAAATCTCATAAGAAAAAATACTATACTTTTGAAAGAAGGAACGTAATTAAAATATAATTTAAAAACAATTTAAGCTAACAAAGAAAGCTCCGCAACTTCGGTGTCTTGTCAAATGTAATCGCGATAAAAGAGCTAAATATTGACAAATTTGATGCTAAACCAATGAACCATAGGAAATCTTCAAAAAAGTCAAAAATATCGGATATTTAGTTCCTTTCATGTGAATATAGGACATGATCAAAATATAAGATTTGAATAGGAATTGTGAGAAGATGGAAATTGAGCTCAAGTTTTGCTTTTATTGTGAAAAAGGAAAAAAAGCTAAACCAAAATTATCGCTCTATGTTCATGTTTTAAAGCCTTTTCAGCTTATTTCTTTTATTTTAGAGACATATGTTACCCGCACAAGCACGAAACGTTCGCTTCTGTGAGTTTTAGCAGACGAAACAAATAACGCTGATCAGCTATATATCTAGCAGTGATAGATCGAGGCTAACTCCGACAATCAGCCTCTGCTACCATCGTACGCCCGTATGAAATCCGCCTAAGCTCTTTTGAGAATAGTCATGGAAGACGCCGAGAGCGAAGCCCGCCTACTCTCTCAGCAATCAGCTTGAGCTAAAAGCGCTTTTGTGAACGGGCCTTTAAGAGTATCGATAAGAAGAGAGTTAAGCAAGTGACTGAAGGCCCAGATATTAACATGGCGGGTGGGTAAAAAAGGAGAGGGCGTCGGACAGCCCCTTTAAGAAACTAATGTTCCATCACCCTATTCCATTGAATAAACTTAATTTACTGGTAGTCAATTTATTCCCTCTAAATAATTTGAAAAATTTACTTATCTCGGGTTTTCGAGCACAATTCCATTCCCCGTTTACATTTTATAACTACATTTATCATTTTTAGGAGAGTACGTGTATGACATTGTGTCGTTAATAGGTTGCTAACATATCCCCGTTCATGGCCTGAACGATTTACAGTGAAACCTTTTGTTTTTGCGCAAATTTCAACAATGGCGGCAAATTCAATAGGGACGTTATGAGTTTAGGTCTTGGTTCAACTGAATATATGTAAGAGGGAAAGACACGGGGAAAATACTTTGCCTTCCATCTCGCTCGATGGAAAGATCATAAAAAGAGTAGAGACGTCGAGGGGTCAACCCCCTGTATATCCCGATACTGAGGATTGACATCTCTCTTTTTTAAGTAGAAAGGGTCTATAGCAGCGGTACGACAGACAACGGTCACACGGTTCTATGCCAGGCCCATGGCGTCTCTATCGTTTCTATGGTTCGCAAGCAGTAGGGCGGTTGTTGTAAACGTGTAATTGTCAACTTAAGGGCGCTAAGGGTGTGAGAGTGTCAGCTGGACTCAGCACGGTCGTAGCCAGAAAATTCTGACTTGGCTATTTTGCCAGGGATATGGGAGTTGAGATGGATTGGAAATGATGATGGGCGACCTGCGGCACCGTATCTCTCCCAATGTACCTCGCGCACGCTCCTACCCTTCGGTAGGCGATTACTAAGTGCTGCCGCGTAGCGCCATTTTATTTGTATGAGAGCTATTTTTAAGATAGAGGGAGCGCCCTATACATTTTCGTCCGGTACGAGTACGACCCTACCTAACCGCTGAGGATGCTGGGAGGACTACGGTGCCGTAGGTGGGGGTACACAGGCAACGCTATAGGTATGGGGGTTTCCACTCCATTGAGTCCATTCCTCTCTCCTTCAAGATTTTGCAATATAGTATGCGTTCACCGAGTCGCGTGATCTAGGAGGCTGTGACTCGACTCTGCTACTTAGTCTGTATATCTTCAGGAACAAGGTTAATGAATGTATTAACGGTTTTTAAAGGAATATGGGATTTATCAGGGATAGCCCTGGATTTATATACATGTCGCTGCGAATCTTCCTATATAAATGTAGTATTTCTAGTAGGCGCAGAGACTTCTGGTAGCACTCTGTATGCATTTGGTAGAATACTTTTATAGAAATTGAAATTATTATTATTTACAAAATAAACTTTGGTCGAATTATTTCGTAGTTGTCCTATTTCAAGCCGAGGAATGTTCTCAAAAACAATTACTATTTGGTGACGAATACCTTAAAAAGTACTATTCACACGGAATTTTGGAGCAGCTTAACGCGTAATTGAGTGGGCTATTGCCTTGGTGACGAGGCCAGCGAAAGAAGGCATGAGAGTGGCACAAGGCGTTCTTCTAGCCAGGACGATGTATACAACTATGCATCCTCCTTGCTCGTATCGGGCATAGCAAAGGCTAAAGCAGACTACAACTAAATCGTTTTGTCATTGTTACGTGTAGTTTTATAATATTTTTTATCACGAAATCCCCTAAAAATGATAAATGTAGTTATAAAATGTAGACACGTTGGTGATTTTATCTTGATTATTTCAACGCTTATTTCTGCATGCCGTAGAATAGCGAGCTATAGATGTCAATTCGATATTGATATGAAATACAATAGCAGGCACACATTCAGTCATTCAGTTTTAATGTTATTAGCTCCGCCCTTATGTACAATTCTAATTGGATTCAGCCTTTGGGAAATTGAAGTTGGTGTTTAAATGATTTGCCAGAATGCTAGGAGGTCAGGCAATGGAAGTATGCTTTGATTTATCATTAAATATAGGAAATAACGGGATTAAATTATTATTTACTTGTACTCCTGAAATTAATGGTATTTTTATGCGCTGTAAACTATTTTACCTTTAATAAATAAAGTTAAATGACAGTTACGGTAATTTATTGATGTCAAAATTTAGGGTTAATAATATTATTTCATATAATAGTTAAAATACAAATAGGAATGTAATGGCTGTTTAATAATTACTTTCAAATCATTGAAGTACTAAATTGCATTAAGAATGTTTTTGTTTGACTATTTTCAAGTTTTTAAACACGCATGATTATGATATTGGAAGGCGCAAAAGATTTATTTAAATAAACATTTGGTTTGATACTTGCCACGTTTATTTACAGCGTGTAATTTGGGCTTAATTTCCCAAGTTGTTATATAATTATGGTATTCATTATAAATTTATTCCAGTCAATAAATATATTGTTTTTTACGTTTAAAGGTAAAAGTTGCATATTTTAAAGGGTTTTTCCAAAGAAAATTGTTTTTGACTCCAGAAAGGCTTTTGAGGATAATTAGCGATTGCGTCCTGCTGCCAAAAAATAGACCTTAACAGGGAAAAGCTAAGAGTAACTATAATTAATTTTAAATGAATCTAAAATGTAAGTTTCACAATGAATGCGCTAGAGGGATTAAAAAAATGTTCAAAGACAGTCATACGTGAAGGTTGGATTTAAAAGTGTGAGAGTTAAACATTATCGTATGAATGCCTATAATAATTTTGTTAATCTCTCAAGTGAACAATTCAGTGATGAAAAAATATCTACACACATTTAATCCTAGGATTGTCAAATTGAGACTATATAATTGCCAGAAAAATAGTAAGCATGTGTTTCAATATTATATTTTTTAAGGTATAAAAAAAGGGAAGGGGAGTTTGTTAAATTACTCCTAATATACTCTAAGATGCTTTTTAAAATTGGTAGCGATTTGTTGGTGTAGAATCTGCAGTTTAGTTCAGAGAGTTAATGAGGTGCCTTGTATTTCGTTAGTGACATCTCCAATCCAGTTGATTTTAGGTTTTTTTCTATATTTATTACCATTGAACTCAGATGGCATTACTGCTTAACTTCATTAATTGGCAGCATTTTTTACTGGTTTCCTCGACCTTGTTTTGTTTGGCAAACGTCCGTTAAACAATGTAATATACCATCATGGTATATTACCTTTAAAGCGTTTTGACGAAAATTGAAGCCCAAGGTTAATCAGTTGGTATTTTAGAGTAACGAGTGAAGTAGTTGAGGTTTAATCGAGTGGTGAAGGAGGGGGGATTTGGGGTATTTCACCACCCGCGGACGCGGGGTAGTCAGTTCCTGTAGGGTGGGCATGCTGACAAGTCCCTTATTCCCTCAAAACTTTGTTGCCCAGAAGCTTGGCTTACAGGAGTGCGCCCAACTCCCAACATAGTCAAGCACATAATTTTAGTAACAAACCACTGCTGTTCTAAATTTTAACAACGTTGAGGCAACTTTTTGCCCGAAAAAGGTTTTTTTGCGAATCTATTCTAGAGGGCCGGTAGGCCCTTCTAGATAAGATCCCACACCCTCCCGTAATGTTAAATGAAAATTCACAGATTTTCACCGATTTTCCCATAGGAATAACATGGGGTTTTTGGTGCTCTAGCACATCGAATCATTTAAAAACTAAAGCGAAGTTACGTTTCGGAATACTTTCAAAATAACAAGTAACTATTCGAGGTGTGCCTTTTTCAAGTTTCATCAAAATTCATTAAGTCTAAGTATGTTAATTTAATTAAAAATGTATGTACTTCAAAATATTATTCTACAGCAGACGACGCTAGTTGTTCATTACTCTACAGTAGACGACGCTAATTTGCCATTTCACCGCCTTGAAACTTTAACTGGCTATTTTTCAATAAATATAACACTATATTTATTAAAAATTTCTCTGGCGGGTCTAATTTTCATTTAATTATGTGTCACGGTTGAAATTCTATACTTAAGATACCTTTTTAATTTATATTTTAGATGTTAGTTTCGACCAAGGCTTAAGTTGCCTTACTTAGGCCATGGATTTATAATAGAAGCTTACGCTTCATGGACATTTCACTGTAGCCTTCAGTAAGGCATTTTAATTTTAAACACATTTATGTCATAAAAATTCGCAGGGGTGGGGACTGGGGGGCTGATGACGTAGAAATTAAGGCAAACTTTTTTCTTTCGGCGCGCGCGCTTTTCTAAAAATAATTTCGCGCACGCTATTAAAAATTAGAACTCGATCAAGTGAAAAACTTCAACCCCCCCCCCTCTGAATTTGCCTCAAATTCTACGTCACAAACGCGCGTGCCAGGCTGGTACTATTTCAGACGAGGAATAAATGTTGTGCGCGTTTTAAGGTGAGTGAAATATCAAGGAAGCGTAAGCTTCTATTATAAATCCATGCTTAGGCAGACTATTGAGTGAGTCTATGCAATGGGTGATTGTAAAAGCTTAAAGGATAGATGGATCAGTGTTGGAAATAAGGATTTTTTTAAAACTGGACCTGTGGCCTAGGTATTTTAATTAAAATAACTGGCCACGGTGCCACTCAGTGTAAACGTACAAGGGCAGTGCACGCAATGTCATGGATAATTGCAATCGTAAAGTGACTGTAAAAGATACGGCTTTGATAGTTTAAAAATCGTGGCAGGATGTTGGTTTTGAAGTTGACTATAAAGCTCGGGTTCTAAAACGAATTGTGAGCCGTATCTTATAAGAATTTGTAGAAGTGTAGAACCATTTTTAACCTCGTCCTAGAAGTGAAAAATTTCGCATTTCAGGCAAAAAATTGTTTTATAATAGATTAATACAAATGCAGACAGAAGGAACAGATATTATATAAAAAAGGACTTGGTTTGCCCAAGCCTAAAAAACAAAACGATAAGAGTTTTGTCCAGTTGACTGAAGCGCGGATATTTTATTTTTCTATATAATTTTAAAGACAATCCGTATTTTACTACTCTTTAGAATTTAATTCAATCTCCTGAATTTACTGGTAATGGATTTATTTCCTATAAATTAATTGAAATAAAAAATTACTTATCTCAGATTTTTCAACAACAATTCCATTTTCGTAAAATTTTATCATGAAAAATGTGAGATAAGTAATTTTTTATTTCAATTAATTTATAGGAAATAAATCCATTACCAGTAAAATCAGGAGATTGAATTAAATTCTAAAGAGTAGTAAAATAGGGATTGTCTTTAAAATTATATAGAAAATTAAAATATCCGAGCTTCAGTCAACTGGAAAAAACTCTTATCGTTTTGTTTTTTAGGCTTGGGCAAACCAAGTCCTTTTTTATATAATTTGAAAAAGTTCTTATCTTAGTTTTTTTCACCAAAATTACTTTAGTCGAAATATTTTGTCATGAAACATGTGCATCATTTTTAAAGTAGTACGCGTGCACATTTTATTTTATATTGAAAATTTACAATTAGTTTTGAGTATTTGGTTCAATAAGGAGAATAAAATAGTCAGAAAATGGTTGAAAAAAAAACTGTGTGAAAACTTGACAAACCGTAGTCGTTATTTTTAAAGTTTTAAAAGTATCAAAATTAACGTGATGTATAGCTCCCAAAATATCTTTTGGACATTAATAACTACATCACAGTCAAACGGCCTGTGTAATTTTCTGCTTGGCAATATTTCCAATTTTAAAATATAACAAGTTGGGAAACCAAAATAAACCTCTCCGAGCCGAAACGAATTTACTTTCTAAACACACGTCCACCAGCCAATGAGAAAAACCGGAAATACATAGTTCAAATTGGCGAAATATTGCCAAGGTCTTTAGCAAAGGCTTAAGCGTTTAACAATTTCCTTTGTATCATCAATAATTCTAATGAGGACCAAAAATGTATCACTGAAGGGTGTATTTAACTTTCCGCTCACTCTGAACCGTTAACACCTCCTATAAGAGGAGGCGAAACAAGGTCATTTCTAGTTTAAATCTAGGGTATCTTATTTCACAGACCCAATCGCTTCAACACTTGTGGATAGATGAAGAATTAACACCCATATTATCTAATGAATATAAAAAATGCGATTACACTATATATAAATGTTGTAAAGCAGAATTAAAAAGTAAACACCAAATTTGAAATATTAATATCAAAAGATGTTCTTGGAATATTAAGATGAAACAGAGCTTTATAGCTACAAAACTACTTAAAGAATCGTAATGCCGAAAAATATTTAAAATATTTTCATTTAATATTCTGCAAAAAGGATATGTTATCGTTTTGTAAGAGATCTTATCATCCTACTCGCTTTATATTAACTTTGATATGCGTGTAGTGTTTCGATTCAGATGCAATCTTCATTACTCGTTCTATATTAACTTTGATATGCGTATGTTTCAATTCAGATGCAATCTTCATTACTCGTTCTATATAAACTCTCACTTGTGTCACTTCAAAGAAATAAGTTTATCTTAAATAATTAATTAAATATATATGATATTAATTATTTTAATCGCCAGTAAATAACTTTTAAAATAGTTAAATCGTTTAAAATAAAGCTGTTCCTATTATCTTAGATAAGTGGCAATAAGTCGCAAGATGACTTGGTCCAATTAGCTAGCTGAACTTGTTATCTTTCGAAACTTTGCTAATATTGACGTTTGAAGTGAAGGGTACCCCTCTTGCCCGCTTTTGTCAAATTTTGGGGTATATATACGATTCGTTTCCATTATAATAATAGATAAAAACGCATTCGCGTGAACCGATGGTGGAAGCCCTGCCATTGGGAGGCTAGACGTTTCTCGTAACCCTAGCCGCTCGCCGCGTACATCTTAAGATGATGGAGTAGAAGCCAATGTTACAGATTAGTGTCTATGTGGTATAGACGAAAGTCCAGCAGATGGTGGTGTTAGAAGCCAATGCTGCAGATCGTGTCTAAGTGGTATAGACGAAAGACGAAGAACAGAGGATGGTGGTGCTTGGAAGCCAGCAAGTACAGACTAGTGTCCATGTGGAGTGGACGAAAACCAAATCTAATGGTGTGGGAAGTAAAGTAGAATAGCCAAGGGAGACAAACCCAAATTTTCGTGAACTGTCAATGCAGTTCGGAAATTGGAAACACCTTTGCTCCGATACGCAAACTGCGAACGCGGTAACGTGGGGTGTGACTGACACACAGACACACCCACACCTACGTCACTCGGAGAGGTAATTAGTTTAAAAAAACCTGGCCCCTATCTATTGGCTCTCTCCCAGCGAAAAGAAGCCCTAAGAAAAATGGGTGGACATGGCTTGGAGTTGAGAATGGTTATACTGGAGGGGTAAAGTCGCTGCACCCCTACTCGGAAAATTTCGGTTGCACGTCAGATTGTAGTGCCATCTTTCGGTTGTTTTTTCCACTCTATATTCACTTTTACTGGTTTCAAAGCAACAGTATTTTCCCATAATTAAATTTTAAAACCGTTGTGCCAAGGTTAAGTGTTGCAAAGCCTTGCAACTACACCTATTTAAATGTAAAAAGCAGACGAAATCTAAATAAATGTCTCCACTAGGTGCCACTATACTAGAACGTTCAACCAAACTTGGTCCCGCGTTCCCAGGACACTGAACGCAAATTTAGGTCTTCTAAAAGAAGACATCAGTTGGAGGCAACCTAAAATAATTTTACATTAGTATTGGTTTACTTGGTTAATCCCTAAACATTGGAGGATTTTCATTGTTAATTTTGGGGTGAACCATGACACTCAAATACCAGAGAATTTCTTAGCTATTTGAGGAACCTATCGTAAGCCTTGGCTCTAAAGAGCCAGCATGTCTGTTTCTTGTTGGAGTTTGGGGAACGAAATTTCATAACGTGATTGATGTTGTTATATAAATGAATATACATGGGGAATAGCCGTCTAATCTCTCGGTAAGAATCAGTCAATGGCGAAGCCAGTCACATCGTGAATTTTTTTTTACCCAAGCTCAAACTGTTGTTTGAGTCAAACAAGAAGCTGTCTCGTTAGAGCCAAGGCTTACGATTTCGCGAACGATAGAAAATGGATTCATGATTTTAGACGCTATTGGTCCTCCTTAAATATCTAGGGCACTCTGCAGTTTTTGAGTACAAGGGTTCTGGTTGAACCCAATATTAAATAATGAAAACCCGGCAATGTTTTGGGTTGAACCAAGTCAACCAATCGTTATACTATTGTAAGATCATTTAAAGTATACACTTGGTTATGTCAACTTCGTTTCACACGCTTTACCTCAACTTTAGCCGTATTGACAAGTGTCGGCAAACATTGGTACATATTAAAACATTTATTTTTATGATAGTACAAAGGCTGTTTTACCCTCACTCGTACTATACACTATAGCTCCGGTCATGAAAGAAACAAAATTTGTCAGTAACGGGAACTATATGCTGTATTTTAAATCATATAGTTAAAGAGCGCCTAAAAATCTATAAGGTCTGAAATTTTCAGCTTTTTTTTTTAAATTTTTTTCTGGGTTAAATCCAATTTATCCTGTAATAACAGCTAGTAACCAGTGACGTACTGGATATTTTCTTGGTGGTCGTATTATGTAGGCAATTCTGTCTGTCTCTAAACGCCGTTAGCTGTGAAAAGGCTAAGAGGATAGTGATTTTGGTAGTATATAAATAATATAAGATAATTAAAACTTGACAAATTAAGAAATATTTTAATGTTAAATGCTATTTTTAAGTATCTATTATGCTATTTTTTCTTCTGTTTAAATTAGGAACACTTTAACTAATTTAATAAAATTATAAAAAATGCTTTTTTCTCGAAGTTAAATTAGGAACATTTTAATCACAAATTTAATAGTGTTTTCTCTTGTTCAGTATAAATAAGTTCGGCTTTAAGGTCTCTTTCATTATCATCAGGAGTAAAATGATGCGAATATATTTTACGTTGAAATTGATTGTTTCATATAGCAAGTTCCATTTACAACCAAGAATGTCTGATAATGTTATCAGGAGAAAATCTATATATAAGACACATCCTGATTTCTGGTTGACATGAAGTTGATTTTACATTCACGAATGGCAAATTTAAGAGGCAATTTGATTACTGTCCAGTATAAGCGAGAAGACACCTTTTACAAATCCAATTTATAATATTCCCGATAGGTTTAAGCCCGAATCTTGAAGTTGAACTTGATTTTTGATTAACACATGAGCATCTGAGCTGATCCGCATCTTGAAATATATCCTTTAGATATTATTACAGGGGCATTGTAAGAGGAAAATAAGAAATGTATTTAACTAAATTTAACTTATAATAAATAACCCTTTCGGATACAAGTCGTCAAGCTGCCGGGACTGCACCTGGCCTGCCGTGAATCTCGTTGTAATCCCCTTCGCTTCGTGATTGCCGTCGTCGCGGCTCTCCAAAGAAAAGCTGGACTACATTCGGGTTCATGTTTTCGAACGCGACTACTTATTCCTAAAAAATCCGTAGGGAATTACGTCACGTCGTTAGCTTGCCCCCCCCCCGGTGATTTTGAGAATTTTCCTTTGTACAAGTAGGCTTTATAAAGCTAAATAGAGCTTTTGCGATTTTAACGGCCTTGCCCCCCCTCGCCATATTATCAAAGATTGAGTGCATAATGCGTTTAGTTTATAGCGGTAAATACATGCTATTTTAAAATATTCAATTTTTTTTAAAGTACTAGCGGCGGGCCAATAATTTTTTGACTATTTTTTCCGAACTGTCCACGGTCTGATTAGTCAGAAACCGTTGTTAGTTGAGTTAGTTAGATAAAGTGCAATCCTACCTAAATCAGGTTATGTAAACGTTCTATTTTGTGAAGATCTGGACGAATTTGATAGGCATAGTGAGGCGTTTTTAGGTACTGCAGATGTAGAAAGTTTGAAATTATTTTTAAATTGAAAAGGAAAGTTCAGGAGAAGAGCCATTGAAAGCCAAAGATGATTTGGCACGTGTGTCAGGGAAAACACCCAGCGTACGACACTTGAGACGATATGGTTGTATTGCTTATGCCCATGTACCGAAACCAAACGGGAATAAATTACAAAACAGAGCGAAGCAAGGCATAATGGTCGGCTACGCTGTCAAGACTAAGGGATATAGGTTTGGTTTCCCCATCAAGATTCTATTATTGAAAGCAAGTATGTCACTTTCAATGAAGATAGATTAGGTATGGACATGTATCATGAACTTGGCGACCATACGTATGTAGCAGAGGAACCAGACGTCACAACCAGAAAAGACCCAGACCCAGTCAAGAAGAATGTAACGTTTGCCGAAGAAACAAAGGACAAAGTAACCAAGAAGACGAAGAAGATCCTTTTGAAGACTCCGAACAAAATATAATGACGGAACAACAAGGAACAGAACAACAAGAAGACGATGAAGACTGGAAGGACAATGAAGAATAAGTAACGGTTCAAAGACCAGCGCTTAAAGGTGTACAGCCAAAACAGAGCGAAGGACACGTAGGACAAGATCCAGATTTGCCAAATGGATGGTATGGAAAAGAAGTCATTCAAAAGTCAGGAAGAACAAAAGGGCAAGTCGACGTCTATTACATGACTGATGATTCCAAAACACTTCGTTCCAATACCGAAGTAGACGCATGCTTAAAGCAACGACAAATAAAACATGACATTAACAAATTCAGTTTCAAGCCATTGGACAAACGAAAGCAACATAGCTTACCATTGCACTATGTTACAAAAGACCGATATTTTGGCAATAATTCCACAACTCACATAGGGACAATATTTATACATTTTCGACTTCCACCTATTTCTATGATGATGCCAAAGAAAATAGTTTTAGTTAGCCCCCTAGTAGGTTTAAGTGTGTTTTTACGTTTGTTATGTGTAAAGAGCTTCAATACTATGTTATGTTAAAAGGTCCGTTAGTAAAGATCACCTATCATTTGAGATACAGCGAAAAAACTATCGAAAATTGCACAAAATGGGTCATTTTTGATCAATGATTACTCTTAAGTGCGTCGTTTATCGTTTTGCATATTTCGTTCCTTGTTTTTTTGAGACTTTGGAAAGTCAACTGTTAAAAGACCAGCCAAAACCGCAAATATCTTTCCGGGTATTTCTATAGTATGGCATTTAAATTACATTTTAAAGAAAATAGCGTCGCAATTCACTTGCGCGTTTAAGAGTAATCATTGATCAAAAATGACCCATTTTGTGCAATTTTCGACAGTTTGTTCGCTGTATCTCAAATGATAGGTGATCTTTACTAACGGACCTTTTAACATAACATAGTAATGAAGTTCTTTACACATAACAAACGTCAAAACACACTTAAACCTACTAGGGGGCTAACTTCGCCACCAGGTGGCGCACCCGAAAACTATTTACTTTGGCATCATCATAGAAATAGGTGGAAGTCGAAATGGTATAAATATTGTCCCTATGTGCCTTGTGGAATTATTGCCAAAATATCGGTCTTTTGTAACAAAGTGCATTGCCTTACGGTACCCAAGTCATATGAAGAAGCGATGCAAAGTCAGGATGCTGAGAAATTGGACAAAGCCATGAAAACTGAATTAAAGACCATACAAGAACGAAATGTATACGATTTAGTCAATAAACAGCCAAATCAGTAAGTGATCGGAACAAGATGGGTTAGATGCATGGGATGGATGCGCTATCAAGAGTAACTCGAAACTCGAAATAATATGACACAAAGCCAGATTGCATTGGTTGCTCAAGACTTCACTCAAGAACAGGATCTCGATTACTCGGAGACATATGCACCCGTGATAAATTTCTCGTTAGTCAGAGTTTGCGTTTTACTGTTCATTGTATGTCTTGGATGGGCGCATAAACAATTGGACGTAAAGAACGCTTACCTATACGGTAATTTGGATGAAACCATTTATGTCAAGCAACCAAATGGGTTTGTCGAACTAGGCAAGGAAGATCATGTCTAGCAAATACAGAAGCCTCTATATGGATTGAAACAGAGTGGCAGGTGATGGTACCGAGAATTAGACAAAGTCCTCCAGGAACTTAACTTCACAAAACTAAAAGGATGTAATTGCATATATCTTTATGAGACGAATGCTGTGATATTAGTTTATGTCGATGACATCATAGTTATAGCTAGAAATAATGGGATAATGGATACCGTAATGACCCGAATAAGATCCAAATTTGACATAAACGATATGGGACGTTTAAAATATTTCTTGGGGATCGAATTTGATCTGTCGAAAAAAGGGAGTGCATATATCCGTCAATGTGGTTATATAGATAAGTTGAAACGAGAATGGACAATCGACACGCAGAGTGTAAATAAAATACCAATTCCAGTGGGAATCACATTCAGCAAAAACCAATGCCCACCAGATGAATACCCAGTAGATTTTTATTATCGGAACCTAATCGGTATACTAATGTACTTAGCACAACGCACTCGACCTGATATTATGTACGTGGTTACCAAGTTGTACAGAAATTCATTAAACCCTGCTAAAATACACTGTGGTAATTTAATGCGAATTCTAAAATAAGTGTTTGATACTAGTGATTATGGACTGAACTATCATGTCTTAAGTTACATTACCATAGAAGCCTATACCGACGCTTCTTACGGCATGGACCTCGACGATGGAAAATCTACGACGGTAATTAAGATCGGTGATAATCCGGTTATGCGGAGATCAGCAAAACAAGACTGCGTAGCTCAGTCTAGCACAGAAGCGGAATATACAGGGTGTTTCTGAAAAGTCCATCACAAATTAAGGGGCGTGTTTATGGGACCAAACTGAGCGGAAAGTACCAAAGAACATGGGGTGTACAACATTTTGTTACGGAGATATGGCCTTCCAAACATTCGCCCCTAAAACAAGGAAATATCCAAAAATGAGGAGTAACACTTAAGACCGACTAACCAGCTTGTTTAAAATTACTAGACAATTTCAATAGCCTTTAATAGAACAATTGATTTCTACCTTTACTAATCAGAAGCGTATAAAAGAGTAGAAGTATGCCTACGGTGGTAATGTAAAATTAATCCCAAGTGACATGATGTTTCAAGATCTTCCCAGCACCAAGTAAAATGGTTCTGATTGAAGGGACTTTTATTAGCACAGCGTAAACAACGTTATTTTCAGGAATTAGTCCAAATGTCCACGGGCGGCATTACAAAAACGAGGCAGTCTTTCGAATGATACTTGGACATGTTGGAAGATCCCTGGCTTGTTCCTGTTATCTCAAACCGTAAAAAGCTACGCAAATCTTCATCATCACGGACAACACTCTTGTACGTTAGGTATGACCTTGAGAAAACCTAAAAGGACATCTCGAATGTATTTGAAAAACCCATCTCCAATTAAGGGGCGTGTTGTTTGTTTCCAACAGAGTAAACTCGCCCAGAGAACAATTACAATGCAGAGCCACGTTTCGGCGTTAATGGCCCACAAAGGTGGTCCCAAAAACAAGAACAAACTTTAATTTGTTTCGTTCAGTAAGTGTTTCATGTGTCATAGATAAAACGCCATGATTAATGCACGAAGAAAATGAATTTATTGACAAGTTTTAACATTTAATTGCAACTAGTTACAAAAATTGTTCAAAGTGTTCACCACCCGCGTTAAGGCACACATTAGCACGTCTTACAAATGATTCCCTTACACGTTGAAAAATGCCTGGAGTTTCGCGAATTGTTTGACAGCCGTGAATTATTCGTCGACGTAGCTCATCAACATCGGGCACTTCAGTCTGATAAACTAAGTCTTTCAGGTGGCCCCAAAGAAAGTAATCACAAGGGTTCAGATCGGGTGATCGAGCAGGCCACTCCACAGGTCCACCTCGACCTAACCACCGCAAAGGGAAGGTCGCGTTAAGATAATTTCGGACCGCGATGCTGAAATGTGGTGGTGCACCATCGTGCATGAACCACATTCTGTTTACCAAACCTAAGGGTACGTCTTCGAGTAGATTCGGTAAATCGTCCCGTAAGAACTGCAAGTAAGCCACACCGTTTAACCTGGGCTCTAGGAAATATGGCCCAATTAAATTGTCACCCACAATACCACACCACACGTTTAAACTGAATTGTACTTGGTGACTTCTAACGCAAGTTGCGTGGGGGTTTAGCTGGGACCATTGATGTTTATTATGTAAGTTAATAATACCATCCCGTGAAAAGTTAGCTTCGTCAGTAACCAACAAATCCCGTGGGAAATCGATATCGTTTACTTTAGCCAGAAACCACTGACAAAACGCCGTGCGTCGTGGGTAGTCCGCTGGATTCAAACCTTGAACTTTTTGAACATGGAAAGGATGAAACCGGTGGCTTCTGAGGATTTTCCACACGAGCGTGTGGTTTACGCCTAATCGGCGACCAACTTGGCGGGTACTTGATTCAGGCTCGTCCTCGAAAATGGTGAGAACTTCGTCTTCTACGGCCTCTGGGATGGCTCTCGCTCTAGGTTGAGGTCCAGCCGGTTGGATTCGTCCATCTTGCCTCAAACGTCTGTCCACAGCCTCGAACGTCAGTCGATTTGGTAGTCGCCTCTGCGGAAATCTTTCCTGATACAAGCGTACAGCTGCAGCGGCATTCCCCTCGGCTAGTCCATACATTAGGTGCATATCCGCATATTCGGCATTTGTGAAGAAAGGCATTGTAACAGACTTCGTTGAATTATGAGTTTAATAAAACAAACACATGTACGTGAAACCTCTTTTATTCCTTTCTTAAAAAACATAGTGCTCTGTTTTAGTGCTCTGTTTTTTAAGAATAGGCGAAGTTCTCACTATTTTCGAGGACGATCCAAAAACAAGCAGCCGCCAATTGGTTTGCTGATTAAGAAAAAACCACACGCAACTTGCGTTAGAATTCACAAAGTACAATTCAGCTTAAACGTGTGGTGTAGTATTGTGGGTGACAATTTAATTGGGCCATATTTCCTAGAGCCCAGGTTAAACGGTGTGGCTTACTTGTAGTTCTTACGGGACGATTTACCAGAACTACTCGAAGACGTACCCTTAGGTTTAATAAACAGAATGTGGTTCATGCACGATGGTGCACCACCACATTTCAGCATCGCGGTCCGAAATTATCTTAACGCGACCTTCCCTTTGCGGTGGTTAGGTCGAGGTGGACCTGTGGAGTGGCCTGCTCGATCACCCGATCTGAACCCTTGTGATTTCTTTCTTTGGGGCCACCTGAAAGACTTAGTTTATCAGACTGAAGTGCCCGATGTTGAAGAGCTACGTCGACGAATAATTCACGGCTGTCAAACAATTCGCGAAACTCCAGGCATTTTTCAACGTGTAAGGGAATCATTTGTAAGACGTGCTAATGTGTGCCTTAACGCGGGTGGTGAACACTTTGAACAATTTTTGTAACTAGTTGCAATTAAATGTTAAAACTTGTCAATAAATTCATTTTCTTCGTGCATTAATCATTAACGCCGAAACGTGGCTCTGCATTGTAATTGTTCTCTGGGCGAGTTTACTCTGTTGGAAACAAACAACACGCCCCTTAATTGGAGATGGGTTTTTCAAATACATTCGAGATGTCCTTTTAGGTTTTCTCAAGGTCATACCTAACGTACAAGAGTGTTGTCCGTGATGATGAAGATTTGCGTAGCTTTTTACGGTTTGAGATAACAGGAACAAGCCAGGGATCTTCCAACATGTCCAAGTATCATTCGAAAGACTGCCTCGTTTTTGTAATGCCGCCCGTGGACATTTGGACTAATTCCTGAAAATAACGTTGTTTACGCTGTGCTAATAAAAGTCCCTTCAATCAGAACCATTTTACTTGGTGCTGGGAAGATCTTGAAACATCATGTCACTTGGGATTAATTTTACATTACCACCGTAGGCATACTTCTACTCATTTATACGCTTCTGATTAGTAAAGGTAGAAATCAATTGTTCGATTAAAGGCTATTGAAATTGTCTAGTAATTTTAAACAAGCTGGTTAGTCGGTCTTAAGTGTTACTCCTCACTTTTGGATATTTTCTTGTTTTAGGGGCGAATGTTTGGAAGGCCATAACTCCGTAACAAAATGTTGTACACCCCATGTTCTTTGGTACTTTCCGCTCAGTTTGGTCCCATAAACACGCCCCTTAATTTGTGATGGACTTTTCAGAAACACCCTGTATAGCCATAGCAGAAACCGCGAAAGAAGTAGTCTGGCTCCATAGGATTACTAATGAAATGATAATAACTCTTCAGTTTGAAAGCAATGTTTTTACACCTGATATATTTTGTGATAATCAAGCGTCAATATCGTTATCACGAAACAACATAGAAAATAGACGCACAAAACATATCGATATTAGATACCATTATGTGGGAGAATGTGTGGAAAAGGGACTCATTAGTATAGCATTTGTAAGTACTAAAAACAATATTGCTGATTTGTTTAAAAAAGGCGAAAGCCTCAAGAAAATTTAATGACTTTTTGGTAAAATGATGAAACTGTTTTATTAATAACCATTAATGTCGTTATATAAGTTACTAAAAGTTAACGAATTTTAATAACCATTAGTATTGTTATTTAAGACACTTAAAAAAGAAAACATTGGATAAATATCAAGACAAAAATTGGGGAACATGTTGGATATAAGATAAGATAAGGAAATAGGCCAAACATAAAGGGATCTATTTTTCCTTTGCTATGTATCACGTGATAATGAAAGCCCCGTTGTTGTCTGCTAATAATTTTGATAAAATTGATTTGTCATAATTTTGATCTCGTGGTGTAAAGATGCTTCAAGGAATAAGTATAACCCTTAATTATTTAATTGACTAATATATTTAACCAGTTCTTTCAGCCTTGTATTATGAACCTAAATATATTTTACTCTATTCTAATAAATTAACAAAGTAGCAGTTTGTCGTTCGTGTATGCATTATTGGTAACTTAACTAATAATTTGAACTGGTTCGCGTCCGACTGGAATATGGGTCATCAGTTTTCGGGGGCTGTAGTGCACATATCATAACTAAATTTGAAAGAATTCAGGGAAAAACTTTCTGGAACTACTTTATAAGAATTTCCGAAGCCCTTTTAAAACTGAATATCATTATCACAACACCTTAAAATATCTAAAATTGTTAACAATTAGAAATCGTCTAAAATTTCTGAAATTAGTTATCTATACAATCTTATAAACAAACATATAGACTGTCCTTGTCTCTTAAGTATATTAAACTTCAAATTACAAAACGGTGTGACAAGGGCAAAAAACTTTTTACATATTAAAACATTATCAAACGAACCCAATACTAAGAATACAAAAACATATGATGAATTAGAAAACAGTCCTGACCTATTCGAAGACAGAAAAAGTCGATTTTACTCAAATTTGAAGATTTCCCTAATGGGAAAGTAAAAATAGTAACATGTTTTATTTATTAATTTATTTTTTCTTTTCTTTATTATATTGAAACTTTTATAGAACCGTTATATTTGAAATAAATTATTAATTGTTATTTATTTCAGGTTTAAAGACCTAATTAAACTCGTGTATGATTCTGAAAAGTACTGATGTATGTTATCATGCACGAAATAAATTTCAATTCAATTCAATTATAATTATCTTTAATTGGTAATCTTATGTAATTATCTTTAATTGGTAATCTAATTTAATTACCTTTAATTGGTAATCTAAATTAATTACCTATAATTCGTAATCTAAATTAATTACCTATAATTGGTAATCCAGTTTAATTACCTATATTTGGTAATTATCTTTAATTGATTAATTTGTTTAATAAGGTTTAATCTGTACTTCGCAACTAAATTAGTTGGACGCGCAAAAGTTATAATGACAATTAAGCTACCTAATTGCCCTACCAATTTGATTATCTTAAGTCACTATATCCGCAGTAAAACGACGTAAGTCCTAGAATGACTTTCTTTATTACTTAACCCAAACGAAAAAGTCTTAAGTTCCACAGTTTAAAGGTAAACCACGTAATTCAGAGCAGGTACTTAAAACTATTAAAAACAATACTTTAACTCTGTTTTTCTTAATGAAACAAAAATTGGCGCCCACTTTAAAAATGGGGCTTTCATTTAAGACCGTTTTCAAATATATCAAACGTATAGTTATTTTTGTAAGGGTAGTTACAAAATGGGTAAGTTTGGAAAGTTCCCCATGTTATTTCTACGGAGATTCACTAGTTTTTCGCCAAAATATGTGGTTCATTTTATGGAAATGAAAACCACCCTTAGCAACTTTATGCTTTATAAAATAAAGTATTGGATGGATCATCTTGAAATTTTTACCACATATTAAGGGCCAGGATTGTGGTTCAGTTGAAAAATTTCAAAACAATAGACTTAATACGAAAAAAAGTCACAACCAATCCAAAAACCTTCCTTAAACATTAGAGCCGTCATCAGGCCTTATTTAAGGGAGCTGCGCTCCCTTGGAATTTATGTAAAAAGAAACTAATAAGTAGTTTGAGGGTATACTCTATGCTGTGGGCCCCCAGACCAAAAACTTTACATACCTTTTACTACAGTAATATTGTAGATGTGTAACTCTAAGCCTTTTTGTTTTCTTTAAAAAATATGTTCAGTTTCAACCTTAAATTCGAAATTTTTTTTAGAAATGTATAAGGGTATAGGTTCATTGGAAAAAGACGTACAAAATGCGAGGGAGAGAGCCAAAGACCAGCCTTATACGCGAAATCTTACACTGAATGGCACGTGACAATGGATTTAATAAAGCGATCGATATTTGTATTTCGGGTGTCTAAACTCTATTCGAGATTAGTTAAATTTTTATGCGCAGTTTTAACCAGGGTTTAAAGTTAGGAGCTAATATGTATGTAATATGGTAAAGGGTTAACTTTGATACAAGTAGATTTATCAATTCGAAATCCTTTCTGAAATAGGAATAGGTGTTTTCTGTTTAGAGCAATCGCTTTATTTGAACTGTTATATTAAGTTCTTAAGCATCATTTGAAGTAACAAAGAATGGACATTCCATTGCAACCTATCGAAATTCATAAATAAGACTTTTTCAAAAGCAAATTAAATAACATTATCGTAAAAATAATTATTAAATTACGGGTTTCGTGGATGTTCTGTTCTTGGCCAATGTTCCAATTGAGGTCAAAAGTCCAATAAGGGTTAAGATTTGGTAATCACACAACACATTTAATTGGTCGAAATTGTTTTTAATATTTGTGTGTTTTAAAAAATAAATTAGAATCTTTGATAAGTTAAACAAAAATCTCAATTTATTTAAAGCTTTTAATCTCACAGATTTTATCGAAATTTAAAACGGTAAAATTATCAAAAACTATTTCAAAATTAAAACGGTAAAATTAATAAAAACAGTTAATCGCACAGATCTTATTGAAAATTAAAACCGGAATACTAAAAAAACTAACTAAAATAAACAGAAAAAACGGTAAAATTCAATAAAAGTTTCACAGAAGGGAAAACAAGGTCGTCTTCCCCCTGTGGCCTACAATTCCTTCATTTGTTTAAGTCATCAACGACAGCCATAAATGTGCATACCCACCAGAGCTCGCAGCGTAACATTATTTTATATTAAGATTCTTATTATTTTAAATGATTTCTTTACTTTGTGGGTTTTCATATTTCAATAGGGCTTTATCAATTTTTCCTTTAAATATGTGTGTTTGTTTTAGTGGATTTTCGAGAAGCCATTATAAGGGAGACAAGGCAACTGCTGATGAAGAGAAAAATTGTATAGAAATTATTCAAACTGAGTGGATTAAAGCCAAGCCAGATATGGGCGTTGTAAAGGCAAATTTAAACAAGATGGCCCCGGCCAGATTACACTTTTGCGCGCCCTCTAGTGACTAGAATTAGTATTACTATATTCATTGACCCCGACAAATTTAAAATTTTCAGGTTTTTTACCATTGTTTTTAAAATAGCATTCCGATTATGAATAAAACCAATCTAGTAAGAATTTGGTTTACAATTTATATTTAGAAAATTACGCATGTTATACACAATCATCGTAGTATAATACCATCATTCCCTTCTGACAATACCTTCATTACTAATAATAGTTACAATACCTATACTGAAATATATTTCACTACAATATTTAAAATTCTACTGAAATATGTTATTCTACTAAATTATATCTAGTTTAATCAAAGTACGTAATTTAAATAAAATATATAATTTAAATAAAATATATAATTTAACTAAAATATATTAATGTAAACAATAATTATAGTGAACTATTTCACACTTAAATCTTAATATGTGTATTTAATAATAAATATTTCATCCGGATGAATATAAATATTAACATCAATATTAATATTTATGTTAATATTTTATTAATCCTGATTATATATTTATATTTATATATATCTAATATTAAGATTTGAGTGTAAAATAGTGTTCACTATAATTATTGTTTGCATTATTATATACTTTAGTTAAATCATATATTTTGATATATATATATATATAGATATATTATATATATATATATATATATAGATATATATATATATATATATATATATATATATATATATATAGATAGATATATATAGAGATATATAGATATAATAATATAATAAATAATAATATAATAATATAATAATATAATAATATAATAATATAATAATATAATAATATAATAATATAATAATATAATAATATAATAATATAATAATATAATAATATAATAATATAATAATATATATATAATATAATAATATAATAATATAATAATAATTCAAATTCAAATACTTTTTATTAACTCTATAATGCAACATGCTTATAGCACTTTTAATAATAATATTAATGAAAAAAACTAGAAGTCCAAAGTTAAAAAGACAGACGAGTTTAAAAATAGTATAAGTCTCCTCTCAGGTTCTTCTTAAGGTTTCCCACAGTTCAGTTCGAACAGTTCAGTTTTCGGTTCAGTTCAGTTATTTTCGGTTTCAGTTTAGGGACTAAACTGATTTGATTGCTTCAGTTCAGTTTCAGTTTGCACATCTCCAAACTGATCAGTTTTCAGTTCGGTTCGGTTTATTTCTTAAACTGAACTGATAAAAACTGAACTGAAGATATAGTTGAGTACTTTTTCGATCTATCGCAAGAAACGATATCAATACGTTCCCGCAAACATTAGTAGAACAATAGAAAACTGGCATCGTTTAGTATTGCATGCTGTATGATATTTTGGGGAATGTGTCGCGTAAAGCTACCTTATTAGTGTTGCGTAAAGTTACCGTATTAGTGTCGTGTAAAGTTAACTTAATAGTGTCGCGTATATTTCATCATTTATGTCGCGTATATTTAATTATGCATAGCAATAAGCTTTTAATTTAAGTCCCGTGATTAGCTGGGACCCTCTGCAGAGAGACACAGACTAAAAAAATACCAATAATTAGTAACTAAAAGGGTATCATAATTAGATAATTCGTCAAAGTTAAATTGTTCAATGTTAATAAATAGTAGTTAGTGAAATAAACATGACTCTTAAGGTATGGCACTTCACGATTCCAAAATAATTAGTAGTAGTAGAAAATGTTAGTTACAATCTGGGTATTTTGGGCATCTGACAAAGTATTTTTCTTCTTGATAATCTCTGAAGGGGTTTTCGGTTCAGTTCAGTTATAACTGAAAACTGAACTGATCAGTTCGGTTTCCTGGCTGAACCGAACTGATAAGTTCAGTTCAGTTTCAGTTCTGGAAAATCTAAACTGAGAAGTTTCAGTTCAGTTTCAGTTTTAGTCGAAAACCGATTTGAACCGAACTGTGGGAAACCTTAGTTCTTCTCCCCGAAATAGTGGAACACTATGACGTCACTAAAGCGAGAGAAACTTTCTACGGAAATTTTCTAGGGCGAACGTTCCGAATGCTCTCCCGTTGGTTCTCTCCTATATCTCATGCTTAGAAAATGGGGGTTACAATCAATCGATATCTGAGGATGGGGCGCCATCTAGGTTGTGTTTGGAATAGGCGGGAATTACGAATATAGCAATACTCTCCCGTGAGATTAAAACCCAGTGACTGTATGAGTCTTAAGATAATGTGAGGCTTTAACAATAAAATTCGAAGATCATTGGCAACTTGTAATATTGCGCTATGCATTTGTAACAGTTTGGTTGAGCTTAATGAGGTAGATTGTAATTCAGATTTAACTTCGTTTAAGTCACTATTTTATACTGTCCTTTATGAGGTTATTGTTATTATGGTGAAAAGTTGGTTTAAACTCATTATTTATACTGTCCTTCATGAGGTTATTGTTATTATGGTGAAAACTTGGTTTTTGATACGTTGATATTAACGTAATCAATCCTTGAATACTCTATTGGTACTATCAACACCATCGTTAAAATTATTACTTAAATAATATAATTTTTTTAAATATAATAATCAAATTAGCGACTTATAATTAGTTAACTTTAAACGAGTATGTTTCATTGATTAAAATTACATTTCTAAAAATTGTTAGGTTGATAGCACTTTCATGTTTCATGTAGAAATTTCATATTTCCGTGGATGGAGAGATGAACACGTTGATTCCGTTTGTCGTTGATTGAAATTAGATTCATTTTGATCATAAATTTCATTTTATATTTTGAGTTGTTGATTTTACGAGATTGTTGATTTTATTTTTATAATTATCACTTACGTAACTGTTATTAGTCGATGAACCCAGCGAGAGTGGAAACTGCCAAAATGATTAGTTGATTCCGTTTGTCGTTGATTGAAATTAGTTTCAATTTGATCATATTTCACTTTATATCTTTGAGTTGTTGATTTTATTTTTATAATTATCACTTACGTAACTGTTATTAGTAGATGAATCATGAACCCAGCGAGAGCGGAAACTGCCAAAATGATTAGTTAATTTTGCAAAGAATCTACCTATTATTTTATGTCAGTTCCGTTAAGTGATCATTTAATTTTAAACTTGCCAAACAAATAGTGAGCAATGATACCTCCGTCCCAAACTAGTTATAGTTTTAAAACGCTGACTCAATACATTTAATTTTATTAGTAAATCAACCTCCCTAACTTTTAAGCAGACGATTCTTCAAAAACGATATCATTGGTGAAATTAGAAAACTCTCTCTGCTTATCGCGCCTTCAGTCGGGGAGAACTTTAATTTCTTTTTTGATTAATATGATAGTATTAATTGTAATGTTTATGTTCCCAAGTAGAAATCTAATCTTGCCTAGGATTAAAAAGATATATAATAATTATTAAATAGCAAAAAAAATTGCAAGGAACACAGCGCTAAAGGCAGTCTGGCGCGCGTGCGAAGTCTGTCTGTCTCTTGGATCTCTCCTCCTCTAGCGCGATACAATATATATTCGACAGCATCCAGTGGCGGGCGTCGGGGAGGTGGGGGGGGGTCCTCTCTCTCTCGTCTCGTGGCGGGCGTCGGGGCGGTGGGGGGGTCCGTATCGTTGTACCTCTCTCTTCTCTTGACTATAATTTATCTGGCTCTATATTACAAGCAAGCGTGGCTTAGTGGTAAGGCGCGCGCTCGGGCGTCTTCACTGACGTCTCGTATGGATTGGGACATTGCGGGTTCGAGGCCCGGCGCCGACAGAAAAATAATTTCAATTGAAATTAAATACGTTACGCCACCTATGAGGTGTAACGTGAACTACGGATGAATTTCGAGTCGAAAATTCGCGGGAAATTTGAAATTCAAAAAGTTGAAATTCAAAAAGTTTATTTATGACGAAACTTATTATGCGGTTACACCAAATCCAGCCAGCCGTCCAGCCAACAGAGGTCGGAACAATACTTTCGCTGCTCTAAAGAGCGCAAAAGTAAAAAGACATTCAATTTGCGAACCAACCTTATCAATAGCGATGAAGTGATTTTAGAAGTGTTCTCTTGTTTTGAAACTGTCGACATTGTAAGTTAAACGTATTGTTTTTAACTTCTAACTTAGAAAAGTGCTTTATAAAGCCCACGTTGAATAACACTTCCTGCACTTTGCAGTTTTTGTTTGAGTTTCGCCTAATGTGCGGAAGAGAGGTAATTGAATCAGTATCCCGTAATATTGAAAAATTCTTCAATATAATTATAGACATATCAGAAGCGAGAAAAAATAAGGTATTTGCATATCAATTAAACTATCATAAACAGCGTTTTATATTGTTTTATTCAGGGCCACGATTTTATGTACTTCGCGTGGATGTGGTTTGTTAAAAAGGCAGGAAATTTTCAAACCAAAGGAATTAAAACTATGTCAATTATTGAAGAAGTTAAAGTATGTAAATATCATTTATTTTCATATCTATTCATTTGAATATTTAACTCTTTTCCCCATCTGACAGGACTCAGAAATACTTGAGCAAATGAAAATTCGCGCGAAAGGACCACCTCTGTGCCTAGTGGCGATTGATAACGGTAAAATATCAAAAGCGGTGATTGTAGGCAACGGATTCGAAATTATATTTAAGGATCATGAACTGAAACTCCCGACGATACTGATGACTCTGCTTTCAGCATATTACACTCAAGAATCGGACTACCCAATTGTGTTTCTTCAACCGATGGCCCTCTTTGCGAAATGGGACATGAACCATTCGTATTATAAGCTAAGAAATAGAGTAGCAAAACTGGATAAGGAAATTAAAACACTGTGGCAATAATAAATGAATAAAGAAAGTGAAAATGTATACTGAATGATTGTTATTAGCATTTTAAGCACACTTCCAAGAACCACATCAAGATCATATAAAGTGTTCTTAAAAAAGGGAATTTTAGAACACTTCGCGTCTTTAGAACACAATAAGAGCACAATATACGGCACACTATAAGAACGTTTACCCACTTCAAGAATACATGATTAGAATGTTTTAAGAACGCATGAACATATCAAGAACATTTCAACATAACTTTTAGAACATTTTAAAGTGGTCTTGTAATGATCCTGAAGTGAATGTGTTCTTAAATCGATACTAAATTTGGTGGTCTTAATGTGTGCTTCAACCATTCTTGGAATGATCCTGGAATTTGCAGTGTAATTTCGACTAGTAACATTGGATATATTTTTGAATAGATGGTTTACTCACATGGAGTATTCATAAGATTTGAACCGTGAAGCCTGGCTAACTAGAGGACAAAAGCCGGTCTGCTATTGTCCTCCAAGGAGCCGGACCTTCAGGTGTAAATGGTTAGAATCCTTCATGTGGGTAAACGACCTATAGTAATAAATTAATTTCTATGAATTATTGTAGGATATGTTTTAAATAATAACACAGAAGAAAATGAAATGGAAAGCCCAAGTAAGAATAATTGTCTCTTTTTCATAATGCATGTATAAAATTTAAACTAAGAAAACGTAATTTGCATTTTCAAGCTTCTTAGTTTGAAGGGTGCATGAAAGCACATGTTATGAGTATTAAAATTTCTGATTTTGGGTAGATATTTGAGATGTTAAGAGTACTAGGTTTTACGTGCATGTGCAAAAAGAAATGTCCTACTGTCATTGAATCTAATTTTTAGTCTTTAGAGATGCGGGGCTATTCACTTAAAATAAAACCGCCGCACCCAACCTTGATATTTATTTTTTGGTTTCGGCAAAGTCACTTTTACGAAAAGTAGTTAGTATTTATCGCAGTAGATCTTTTATTTATATTTTTTTTGGTATTATTTGTCTTCTCGGTAGCAGAGTAAAAACGTAAAATATTTCAATCATTAAGCTCCCGGACGGTTTTAACGCAAATAGAATTAGCCTTAGAGAAACATAGTAAATAGTTCCGTGTGTGAGAGAAAATAGTGTATTTTTATGCGTTACCATGACAGGATTAATACAAACCTGGAAAAATCACGGAAATAAATAGTTGAAAAAAACCACAGGGAAATTTGCATCAAACAGGGGCCGATTAATTAAGCAAAATGTTCATAAGCATTCCCTCCATAGGATTAACATTACACTACACTCTGGTCGCTCATAACTCTGGTTATATTAGAAATGCGGGGATGTCCTTTGATTATGTAATAGTCATATTTCCCCCTCCTTCGTTAACATTTGCTCCATAGGATACACCATATACGAGAATAACCTAGAAAATTCTGCGAAGTATATGGGAAAAAACCTAGAAATCTCCGGGAAATTGTTTTTCCGAAAGTTGTATGAACCCTGCATGAAAATGTTAAAAAACAAGATAAATTTTACATATTTCAGCAGTTGCGGGCTAAACAATGACTGACTTGTTTGCATTAATTTTTGACTATGTAGGTGACATTCCTAATTTCCTTTGGTTTGTTGTGGTGGGAGACTTTGTCGCCCTAGAGTTGCTGAAGTGCATGGGCTATGAAGAAAGTAAATAGTAGAAAACCATTTCTTTATTACAAAATGCATGAGTAATCTGTAGTTAATGGGAGTAATACCGTAAAAATCGTCTGTTAGCATTCTGGAAAAAAAACATTTTAGATAATGTTTGGTTATATCCTGAAGGAAACGACACAGTTATGAAGTGTCCGTGTTGCTTTAGATATAGCGTTGCATGATAAGCGCAATATTGCGCCTTAAAGGTAAATGCCTCTGACTGTCGTGGTTTTTTTTCTTTCTATTTTCGTGGTTACATTTTAATATGTCACTCATTCCGCTAAAGGTCGTATTTCAAAGCTTTTTGCTCTCGAGATGACGTCACAATTGAAATTATAATTGAAGGCCAATATTCATTTCCAAAAACGTGAGTGCAGATGGGCCATTTTGTTGAAATGGTCCCGCAGCACCCACATAAAGTTGATAAATTGGAGCGCGTGAGACTCTTAACGTAGTTTTTATTTTATTTTTAAATCAACCGCGAGCGTATACTTCATTAGTGCTGGTGTTGGAATTTTGATGACCATTATATCATTCCGCCAGAATCCCTTTAGTTTTTCGGAAATGTTTATTGGTATTTCAAATGTTAGAAAATGGTATTAGTCCGGGTTACCTCGCAATTTTAAACAAAAGGAAGCCGATATTCCTGTTCAGCAACTTCAAATCAATGGGAATCAATGCAGTTTGTTTGTTTTGCTTATTTAAAAATTATGAAAACGGTTCGAAGAAAAAGGAGGTTCACCCTGGTCTTAATTTACTATTTTTTTTGGTCTTGAAGACGAATATATAGTTACTTGAACGTTAAAAAGTGCCGGGTAATCTGAACTTGTTCCTAGAAAGTTAAAAACTAAAACAATTTTGCACGATCAAAAGTGCAATGCGACAAGCACAGTACTTTTGAGAGAGCAGTGCTTAGAGCGTAAGGCTTCTAATTGCTTCGTGTCATTCGCAAGATAAATTTTCTGTGTAGATAATTAACCAGCATGTTAAGGGCAAATAAGAAGCTGCACTACTTTTTATCATTGTAAAATTAAATTTGGAAATTTTGAATAATTTAACTAACAATTTTTAAAGGTTTTTATGGAAAATTTTAATTTTTAATATAATTCTTATTCATGAAGGTATTCAGAGGGACCGTAATAATAATAGGCATCGGGTAATAGGTTTTGCAAGGTATAGTTCAAGATTGGAAGATGTTGCGAAAGTAATAGGAAAAATTCCCACCAAAAACATAATTCTGTCTACAGGAAACATGGAGTTAAAAAAAGTTCGCATTTTTTTCAATTTTTACTGATGAAACTTAAATATTTATACAATGTGGAAATTTTTACAGTACGCAAGAGCGAAACAATCTGCAATTATGACCAACCTGAAAATTAACACCATTAGACTACTTGAAAAACTGAAAAAGAAAGAAGTAATTTTACGTACACCGTTACCATCTCCAGGCCAAAATGAATTTCTCGGTTTCGTTAAGCAGAATGTGGAGGGTTTTTCCTGTAAGTATCAACCGCTTAGACAAGAATCCCATTTATAGGTGCTTGGTAAAGAGTTTCATTTATGTGTGCTTGGTTACAGTAAACTAATAGGATTGATCGGTTCTTATTTATATTTTAGCTTTTCACTTCATTTCGCTAGATGAAATTATTAAGTAACAAGGGTAAGGCTTATTCGTCTGCCCATTAAACAGAGATGAATGGATATATATACGGGATATGGAACCTAACATTCCCAGAGGTCAAAAATTATAATAGAGGGCAGTCGAGGTCGCCTTAACTTCAACCATGTTATATTAACAATTCTAAACATTTTTTAGAAACGGTGATCCGGACTATGACAAACTTCCTAAACACATAAAATCATTCTTATTCAGTAACATGCAGCCCACAGTTAAAATCAAACGAATACGCGCCCAAAAAAAATTAGCGTCGATCAGCTGAAGGCAGGGTTAAATAAAATGAACTTGGATGAGAACGAAGAAGGTAATTCAAGAGATAACTTTTTAAGCAAAGAAATACTTTGAGAGTATAGTTGTAAATTTGGCAGCATATTTCCGAAAAATTCAGTATAATTTATAAAGGCAGTAGCTCTAATTTAACGTTTCATTGATAAAACAGATGAACTACTTCGTGATGAACCTACTTGTGTCACTAAAAAATATTGAAAACAATGCGTCCAAAGAGCCATTAATGAATGAACCAACAACTTCCACGCAGTCAAGTTACAAGGAACCCGATTCTGATGGACCTTTGCCTCGTGCAGGAGAACAAAATAGTAACTGGCTAAGGAGAGTTGTACTGAATTTAAACCCTGGGTTCATTGAACAAGACTATCCTAGAATGGTAGACAAAGTAAGATTATTATTATTAATATTTTCAATTTATTTTGAGAATTTCGTGACTACATTCCAAACTTAATTTCGTGACTACATTCCAAACTTAATTTCTTAGGAAAGAACATCAATGGATGTGAGATTAAGTCAATATAGAAAAAAAAATTGTACCTAAAACTAAAAAATAATTAGTTGGAATATTTAAAAAATATTCACTTGTTTAATTTTAACAAAAAGCTATTAAAAATTAATTGAAATTTTAAGAATAACATAAAAATAAAAATTTGAAATTAATTTTAAAAGAAATTTAAATGAATTTAAATTTAATTAAAAGATTAAATTTAAAGAATAACATAAAAATAAAAATTTAAAATTAATTTTAAAAGAAATTCTTTTAATTAAATTTTAAAAAAATAAATTGAAATTAATTTTAAAAGAAATTCTTTTAATTAAATTTTTAAAAAAATATTGAAATTAATTTTAAAAAAAATTCTTTGAATTTAATTAAAAAAAATTCTTTGAATTTAATTAAAAAAAATTCTTTGAATTTAATTAAAAAAAAATTCTTTGAATTTAATTAAAAAAAATTCTTTGAATTTAATTAAAAAAATTCTTTGAATTTAATTAAAAAAAATTCTTTGAATTTAATTAAAAAAAAATTCTTTGAATTTAATTAAAAAAAAATTCTTTGAATTTAATTAAAAAAAAATTCTTTGAATTTAATTAAAAAAAAATTCTTTGAATTTAATTAAAAAAAATTCTTTGAATTTAATTAAAAAAAAATTCTTTGAATTTAATTAAAAAAAAATTCTTTGAATTTAATTAAAAAAAAATTCTTTGAATTTAATTAAAAAAATTCTTTGAATTTAATTGAAAAAAATTCTTTGAATTTAATTAAAAAAATTCTTTGAATTTAATTAAAAAAATTCTTTGAATTTAATTAAAAAAATTCTTTGAATTTAATTAAAAAAATTCTTTGAATTTAATTAAAAAAATTCTTTGAATTTAATTAAAAAAAATTATTTGAATTTAACATTAAAAAAGATCTTTGAAATTAATTAAAAAATAATTCTTTGAATTTAATTAAAAGAATCTTTGAAATTAATTATAAAAAACCTTTGAAATTAATTAAAAAAATAATTCTTTGAAATTCATTTAAAAAACAAATACAATTAAATTTAATTAAAAATAATTCATTTGTCATTAAAATTAACTTTAAAAAAATTAAGTGAATATATAACTTAAAATTAATTAATTCTAAATTAAAAAAAATTAAATGAAAAAAATTGACTAAGTGAAAAAGAAAAAGAAATTGACTTTACCTTGACGTAAGTAAATATGAATATTTTTAAAACAACCTGTAAAAATACTTAACTTCAATTTCTTATCTTTGTAGCGCTGTGTTAGTTGTTCACAAAACCTAAAAAAAATGTAATGGGTAAATAAGTTAGCTAAAACTAGTCTCCGTTCTAATTTTAATAAATTTAAAATCTAGCCGTCAAAAAGAAGAAATTGCTACCCCTTCAGTACACAATTCGTTTGCGAATTCCATTCTAGATTGAGAACGATTAAAGACTTGCATATGATGCATACCTAAGCCAGTTGACTTTGAGGACTAATACAGGCCAAAGAAAGCCTTAATAAAGTAGTGGAAATAAAGTCTATATTATTGAAAAGAATGAGTTTCAAATAATTCCTGATTTTCTAATTTTTACATAGATATAATCGATGAAGAAGTTTAAGGAAAGTATTTAGATCTTCAGGAAGGCCATGCAAAATACATGGACTTGAAACGGTTCATTGATTCGATAAAGTATCTCGTTTAATAGCATTTGACCACCAGTTATTTGATATTCCAAATGAGAGGAAAAATGGAGAATATAGAAAGTAATTAATAAATATTTAAATAAATAAATTTTGAAACTAATTTTTGATATTTTAGCTATCTGGAACACTGAGGGAAAAGTTGAATGTTAAAATTACAGGAAACTCATGGACTATGGAAAGCCAGGATGTTAGAGTAAATTTTACATGTTCAATAGTAAAGTGATAGTACACAGATGAGTGTGTATATTTTACAAGCCTAGGATCTGTTTTTTTAACCAGGTAAAAGGGGTGATTTTAAGTAGCTATCCCGTAAAATATACAAGTATTTTCATGTAAAATATAACAACGTTGTGTCAAAAAAACCAGGTAAGCATGTGTCAATAAAACAGTCGAAAGTGTAGATTTTACTGTTTGTCACGTATAAGTTACTTGTATGAGAGCAATACATTTAACAGTTGTTCACGTAAAAACCCCTGAACATTCTGTAAATTATACAAGCTATGCATATGTCAAAAAAACAGCCGAAAGTGTAGATTTTGCTGTTTGTCACGTATCAGTTACTTGTATGAGAGCAATACATTTAACAGTTGTTCACGTAAAAACCCCTGAACATTCTGTAAATTATACAAGCTACGCATGTGTCGAAAAACCGCCGAAAGTGTAGATTTTACTGTTTGTCACGTGGAGATTTTACACCTAAACACTGGTAAAATTGACTGTTCTGTAGTTTGTATTATAACATAATTACTGCAAAATCTACGGGATAATTTTGTTTTTTTTTAATTCCTGTGAAACATACATAAAATGACTGTAAAAAAAAGTACACTATGCGATTATTTTCGCATTTCCCTATAAAATTGGTTATTTTAAAGGGAGACTGAAGAGGAAAATCAAGTGATTTTTTATCGATTCTTCTACTAATTATAAGACCAATCTGCATAGTGAAACCACCAGGAAATATACCTCCGAATTATCATTTTAAATCATCAAATTAGTTTGAGATTTCATGGATAATTTGAAATATGGCCACCGACCAATTGCGTAACGCCCTGCCTTCTACTTAACCAAATTCCCGTGGCACGCTCAGTATCTCGCGCCACGACTGTCACATCACGCGCAATTTGTATAAAATCTGCCGTATTTCAAAATTATCCATGAAAACCAAAACTAATTTTTTTTTAAAACTTTGAGGTATTTCCTGGAGGTTTCACTATGCAGACAGATATTATAATTAGTAGAAGAATCGATAAAAATCACTTGATTTTGCTCTTCAGTCTTCCTTTAAGTAGTATCTTTAACAATTCTTCCCGTAAAACATGTAAAGACGCGATACAGCGCACATATCTTAATAACAAAAAAAGTTTACAAATATAGTCTCATTTTTCCCAGTGACTCGCAATTTTGCGTGCTACTGTGTCTTCATAATAGTGTTTCAGTCTTTAATCTTTAAGTTGTATTTTTTTTAAATGATTGAGTCCATTCCATTTCTCCAATTTTGTTAAGAAGACCCATAACCTTAGGACAAACTTTCTCTTTCTTGTTTTGGGGGTTTATATGAGCTGCATATCTGAAAGAAATAATTCTTTAGTTATACGGTGTGTAAAATATATATGCGAGAGCCCCGCTACGGTAAAGATCATTAAAGGAATTATGAAGTAAAAAAACAAGTTATTTTTAATTGATTAAGGGTGTTAAAATACGCATCAAAACATTAAAATAACTCTCCAAAACATTCTCGTTAATTTATAAATAATTTTCAAAAGTTGTCGTTTAGCTCGCTAGGCATATCTCCATTTTTCACGAAATTATGAAAATGGAAAAATGGAATTTTAGCGACCAATCTGAGGCCGCTAAAACTGGCTCCGACTCATTAGTTTCTCCGGCCAAGGATTAGCCCTCCTTAACGCTCTTTAAACTTTATTATAGACCGATATCAAAACCGTTGAAGTTGGCTAATCCTTCTCCGGAGAAACTAAGGAGTCGGAGCCCGTTTCTGATTGGTCGTGGAAAATTCTATTTCTTTTCTTCTTCAAAATTTCTTGAAAAATGGAGTTACTTTGAAAATTCATTATAAGTTATAATTTAACAAGAATGTTTTGGTGTGTTTTTCTATGTTTTATGCATATTTTAACACCCTTAATCAATTAAAAATAACTTGTTTTTCTACTTTGTTATCCCTTTAAGGGTTCAAGGAGTATGAAAACTGATGTAACTGTCAATACCATATCTGAACTATCCATTATTCTATTAGCTAGTTAATCCCATCATCATGATACAAATAATTCCATACCTTTGGAGGAATTCAAGTGTAGACGCACATCCTGGTTTTGGATATTTGATATTTAAGATGAAATACATTCCAAAAAGTAAAGCAAGTGCGTTTACGATGTCCTTCCCTGGTAAATGGTCATTAATCACGACCTTGTCCACGCACAGAATAAATTGCGAAGCTTTGGTGATACTTTCTCCTAAGAATAATAATGTTATTAGTAAATAAATATCTGTTTTCCTTTTCTTTTTACGCTTGGTCCAACTAAATATTTATGAGGAATTAACTTTAAAACCGGGATTGGGACACATATTTATATGTAGTAAATTGGAAAATGTATTGGTAAGACTACCAGTTTTTGATCGACTTTAATACATAAAATAACATTAAAATCGTGGACAGAACATACCTAACGCTAAGTTTTAAAAGTTGACTCGCTCAGCCTAACTCTAATTTTTGATAAACGAAGCCTGCATTAAAAAAAAGGCGGGAAAACACAATCACTGAGCGATTACAAGCGCGCCCTGTTGTCTACAGAAGAAAAAATCGCGGAGTTATGCTTAGAGAGTCAAATTTTGCAACTTCGAAAATTTACAGGAAATTGACGGAAAACGTTAGATAAATAAATATTAAAATTGTTGCCTGACCATGGCATTCTCGCTTTAAGAGCCTCACTAGATTTAAACCCCGCTTATTGATATTCCTTGAAACTTACCCAATATAGGTAAGCAAGGATGAGGTGTTAACTTGGCACATATATCAGTATGTGAAGTTCCAGGCTGAAAAGAAATGATAATAAAAAAAATTACCGGCAGGTTTTTGAATGATAAACTAAATTTTGCCTTACTTCAAATGAAGGAAAAATATTAGCAAAGTCTTCATTAAAATGATTCATCAAAAGTAGCATAACTGATCCAACAAGCGACTGTTCATCTCTTGGGTTATTTTCTTTCAGTTGGGTCAAAGTTTCTTGGCAAAACTTCTTTTTACTCCGTGAGAAAAATTGACAAATTACTTCGCTTCTTAGTGAAAAGAAATCTTGAAATAATTTATAAACATCGCTTTGCAACAGTTCTAGCATATGGGTTTTGGACCCTTCTATTTCAAAAAGAAACGGCCAATTTTTCAAAAGCACTTGAATTTCGCTTCCCTTGTTTATGTGGACTCTTTGTAGGGGAAATGTCATTTTCATCTTGGCTTGAACTATCATCTGGTCGGGGTTCGTTAACGTAAACAAATCTTGAAGCTCCTTCATTATTGTTTCACATTCTTTTAAATCGTTTGCGTTGATTTCAGGGTTGAATCTAAACTCATTTGAATGATCATCGCACAAGCGTGGTTTTTTAGACTTGGCTACATCTTTTACCCTTGGCATAGTATTTTCCGATTCACGAGAGAGATTTTCCAGTCTTTGAATGAGTTTTGTCGCAAAAAAATGCGATCCACCCTCAATTATCTCTCCATTCACTTCATCCCTTCCAACATTGGGAAACGTCGAAATAAAGTTCGCAGCAATTTTTCTCATGTCATCTCTACTTGGTCTGGTAGCCCTTTTAATGGCGTCATTAACTAAATCTCTTATTACGCTGTTCCTCATTGTACTGTTTAATTTCTTGCCCGATATTAAAGTGTCTTGGATTTTTTTGCTAAATATGTTCACGGGAACTTTGTAGTTTTGAGCCCAATTTATTGTACTTTGCTGATAATTCCTAGAGCAGCTCTAAAAACAAAAATGTCATGTCGTAGGATAATTAGAAAGAAAACCATACCTAGCAATTTGTGGTACTTTAAAGGACTGGTGGGTAAAATAATTTGAAGTACGTCACAGGCAAGATCCAAAGACTTCGTATCTAGTGGACACTTAGTTCTTGTTTTTCGCAATATTGCGGCGCCAATTCCCTTAAGTGCTAGTTTTAGAAATAAATTGAAGTAAGCTAGTTTATGTGAACCGCGCCTCTGACGTATTTCCAATCATTTTTATCCACTCCCGCTGCCTTCTTTGGAGTCCCTTTAAACAACAGTAGTTTTACCACATTATGCGCAATCCCCACAACTGAAATACTATCTTCAATCGATGATGTTGATGTATTTCCACTGGTCTCCAATGAACGCTCTATTAATTTATACCAACACAATTTCAAGATTTTATGATGTTTTGTAATTGTAATGAAATGTCAACTATATTTAACCTTTTTCCACGGTGTTATTTCCAAACTTTGTTTTCGCAAAATCAAGTAGTTTCCTAACCTGAATTGTATTCAGGCTAGAGTTTTGGAGGTCAGTAAATGAAACATACGTTATATCTTCAGGTACTTCAACTCCAACGTCAGTCAGTAATTTTAACACATTATCAACCTTCTCTGCTGATATCGTTGGTAGTGCACTTGTTATTAAAACTTTAAGGGAATTTTCACTATCCCCTGATTGCTCTATATTGCATGACATCTAAAACAATTAAACTGAGCTATGACATATCTAAATTTTTTATGATACTTATGTTAATAATAAATATAATTTAAGTCAAAATATAAAAAACATGGTTTATCAGAACTTGTTTATAAATAAAATGGTCTATTACGGATGATATACACAGTGCTTGAGGGTAATGTAAATCTTTCCAAAGATTACATACGATGATAAAGGATAGTAATCATGGAGATCAACAACTTTTAAAACCTTTGATAAGCTCGTATTTGATAGCTCATAAACATGCAACTCAGGGAAATATTTTGAGTTAAATAAACTTACGCAGGCTAAAATTTCAGAGTTATTTTTCTCAACAATCATATTGTTAATACGACCAAATATTAAATAGCCTTCATTACATTCGCAAACAAGAAATAGCCCACGTTCATAAAGGGTACCTTTAAATTCAACCTTGTTGGTAATAATACAGTTTCTAGTCGTGACAGTAAGTTTACTAATTTCATCAAAGGCTTCTTTGCCAAGGGTTCTTTCCTCTAGTACCTTAGAGTCATGGTATTTAATTAATGGTGGAAATGGTGAGCCAGACAAGTAGTAAGATTGCTGAATCTGATTTTTGTCTGTTAAAGTCTTGGTGAGATTGATAAAGTTTTTTGTGTTTTTAGCCCACTTTTTGTAAACAGCGTGTTTACTTTCAAATCTGAGAGTCCAAAGACGTATCAGAGGACCGAAATGCATAATAAGCTCAGGATAATGATCAAAAAGATAGTGATGCTTAGCCTTTAACTTGTAGTTTGGAAATGATAACACGAGGCCCTCTTTATACTCTGAGAGTTTAAAGACTAGGGAAGCTACCTCGCATTTGGAAACTTTTGGGGCAGTTATTATTTCTACTATTTCTTTCAATTGTAGATAAAGCTTCCATACATTATCATTGAAATCTCTAATTTTGTCCTTCAACACTAATCCTAGCAACCTCAAGAGACACCAAATTTGGGAAGCATCTCCTGTCATTTTTCGTGTATTCGCTTTTCCCGGACATGGCTTGTTGCCTACATCTTTGCCTTGATAAGTAAAGTTTAGAATTATCCAGTTATAATAACTCCAAGAGAACCACCCTTTAGTTTGAATAAAATAAGAAAGAAATAGGTTTATATCGTAGGCAACAACTCCCTCAAATAAGTCATGGGCAAGGCAAGGCGCGAGTGCAGGAGTACAAACGTGGAAATATGACAAATCATTAAACGGCGAATCAAATTTTACTCCTTCAGCGGATACTAAATCACGATTTAATCTTAAGGACTCAAGACCTTTCTGATAGGTTGCAATGGTTCTTTTGGGAAACGACTTACATTCGTGAATTTGGTCAGATTTTATGTGGCAAAAACGACAAATATATCCATGTGAAAAATTGCATTGAAATCCACCGATTTCATGGTTTCCCAGATTGTCACCAATAAGACTAGTTAAAAAAACTTTAAATTTCTGACCATCCTTTAGCGTAAGTCCATACTCTTCCAACTCTTTTAGTTCATCAATTAATTTTTGAAAACATTTTCGTATTCCAAATTTCTTAAAATTAAATTCTTTAGTAAGAAATATCAATTGTATATGATTAACAGATGAACGATACTCCTTGGGAATATTTACAAGCGTATAATACACGCCAACTATTTTATGCATACACTTCGCCGAACCCAAAGGATTTACCGTTTCAAATGCATCTTGAAATATTATCAAGTGGATGGATTTTTCATTATTTTTGATATGGTCCTGGAGAAAAATTCTACCATCACTAATGTCCTGCAAAATCTGATTTTTTCCAAACAAATACGTTGACTTTGGAAAATGAAGAAGTGAAGAGACTTCTTTGTTTGAAAGTAACTCGATAAGAGATTGTTTAAGAGGAACATAGTGATAGAAGCATTTTCTTCCTTGGTAATGTCCAACAAGGATTTGAACAGGTTCCACGTAGCTTAGATATTTTTTGTAATAATTTTGCCTTAAGTAAGTCGACTTAAATGTATCATTGGCATTTTCCATGATGCTACTTTCAGAGCATGCAGTCATAACCTTTTGAATAACATCTTCACTAACTGAGCTTTCCTTGAGAGTAGACCTAATTTTTTCAGAAAGTAATGAATTTTCTAAGTACTTCAAATTTGTAATTTCTTCAGAAATATATTGGATGACAGAATTAGGCAAATACTTTTCCGCTTGCAATTTTAAATAGAAAAATGCTAAATTTGTGACTAAGTTGTTTTTAGTATCTTTTTCATCCTCAATACTACGATTATCAGTTCGCGGACAAAGGTTCAAAGAGCTGTTATTTGGAAATTCTATATCTAAACTAGATTGGCCAGGCTCTTGATCAAGTAAACAAATTTCAGGTCCTAGTAATGGTGGCTCTATCCTACGCTTTTTATACTGAGATCTATGCTTCCTGCTGAAATGACTGCTAAGAGACTCTATTGTAGAGTATTCACGAGCTGCTGATGCACAGTTTTGAGATGGACAAGATACGGATATTTCATGGGAAAAATGTTCTTTTGAATGATCATAGAATGATTTAAAAGTTCCGCAGTTGTAGTCACAATTTTCAACTCTACATGCCAAGAGCTCGGAATCATTTGTAACATTTGAGTCACCGTTAATGCAGCTCAAAAGAGACTTGTGCTTTCTTCGAACATGACTATTAAACGAACCAAATGATGAATATACTTTGCCACACGTTTCCAAACCGCACGAATAAATTTGGTGGGGGAGATTTTTGTGAAGAGCGCGATGTTTAACATACTTGGCGAAATTGTTACTTGTGAAAGTACAGACATTCAATGGACATTTGAAATTCATCATAAAATAAGAGATCTAGTTCAAAATATCCGAGCTAGAAAATTCATTGATCAAAGGGGCTCTTTAAGTCAGCGTAAATAACAAGGCAAAACTACTAACACATATCTTAAAAAATGAGAGATAAGGACATACCTTTTAAAACTGGAGATGTTTTCACACAAACGACACAATATCGTAAAACCTTGTCCCAATTGTAAGGACAAATGATGCGACGGCCGACGTCCAGGATTAACACTCTTTCTTTGTATTTCTTCCTACGGTGTAACCGTTTCCCGCCAAAAAACACGCGTTGCTAAGAGACTAGCTGTCTAGCTCCACACCCAAAACCAGTGGACCAAGGCTTAAGAGCAACCAAATTAACTTGAACCAAAGTAACAACGTTGAACAATACTACGAGTATTAATAATTATTTAAAGTTAAATGTTACCTCAAAACAGCCAAACGACAACGTTCACTTCCAACGGCGAATGTCGGAACTAGGGGCGCCTTTGCTAGTCGTTTTTAACATGGGGCTCGAGTAAAGCTGGCAGACTTTCTACCGCTCATTTCTCATCCAAGTTGGCCATGCCTCAAGGCAGGTTAAAGGGTAACGCTCGCTATTGGCTCTCTGTAGGCCAATGAACAATGTGTAAACCTGTCGTCTGCTTCTTCACACGTAAACATTATCTGGAGGGTAAGCGAAATGCCAATTTGTATTATTAAAGGGTGTAATACCCGGTCGAAATCACATGGTGAGAGTTTCTTTAGAATTCCAGATATTAAGAATGATTTAGAAATGGCTAAAAAATGGATTCAGTACGCAAAACAAGCGGTGAAGGATAATTTTTTCAAGGTCTTAATAACGTTGGAAACTAAGCCTTTGTCAGACAGTGAAAAGAGTTTCATAATAAGAAGATTTAGTAATACTGTAAGAGTGTGCCAGAACCATTTTCCTCCAGAATGTCTTCAAACTCATTGGTACGGCCTAAATTTGTCTAAACAAAAGCTAACGGTCAAAAATGGCTCTATACCAACAACAAACCTTTCAAATACGATAGAAAAAGAGATGTTAAGTATTCAAAATACCGAAGTAGTCTTAAAAGAAGAGACGATAAATATTGTCAGCCCCAACGAAGAAGAACTGTCAGGCGAAAATCCGACTGCCATAAAATTCCGACTTGGAAATGGGAGAACTTTCGTTGCAGAAATAAAGACTGTTGAAATTGGAAATCAAAGCGATCCACAGTCATGCTTTGAAATTGGAAGTCAATGCAATCTACAAACGTGTGTTGAAGTTGGAAGTCAATGTGATCGACAGTCATATGTTGAAGTTGGAATTCAAACTGATCCATAGTTCCACTATCGGCCAAGGGACCCGTCACTCAGCAAAATTGGTGTACAAACTGTACCTTTGACTGTACTAACGAGATTACTCGTATTCTTTAATAGTCCTTTTTTTGCCATTGTTAAAACGGTTTCATGCATTCATAATTAGTGTATAGCGATTCTGAAAGTGCTTAACTCCTGGCTATCGGCAAACCAGTATGGACCTTGTAGGCTTATTCACAGTAGTTTACATTCATTTATCTCTGCGTTTCTTCCCACAGACTTATTTATATTATTATTGTTATTTTTATTGATATTATTTCTATTATATTAATTTTATTATTTTTTTTTTAGAAATTCTTGGCATAACCCAGTACATTATTATTACTATTATTAATATTTATTTTTAGAAATTATTGGCATTACCCAGTACATTATTATGATTATTATTATTATTATTTATTTTTAGAAGTTCTTGCCATTACCTGGTACATTATTATTATTTTTAATAGTTAGACTTAATCTTGTATGATTTTATTACTATATATTCTATTATTCTTATCTTTACTATTATTAGTACTAATTATTATATCAGTGTTAGTTTATATTACTGTTTATTAAAAATTATACATACTTTTAGTAGTCCTTAATTTCTTCAAAACAAACTATAATTAAGCCAATAATATTAAGTCCCTTGGCTTGAACTTCTATGGAGTCTGTTTATCTAGTTTGTCCTTAATTGGACGCCTAGTTTGGTGTGTAGTTGGGGAGAGGGATCATCAAAATATTGCTTTTCAACCCTTAGTTTACATGTTCAAACTTAAAGTTTAAAATTTAAACTTAGAAAGAACCACGAAGAATGTTAAGTCGAACTACCAATAAGAGTTTAAGAATTGCATATGATGAGAAAATAACTGTTTACAGTTTACCCTGTTGTTTGCTTAAGACTGAAAATTGTTATTGTAAATTCAACCAGAAAATAAGGGTTTTTTACGAATTGTTATTGTAAATTCAACGAGAAAATAACGTTTTTTTTTGCGAATTGTTATTGTAAATTCAACGAGAAAATAAAGGTTTTTTTTACGAATTGTTTTTGTAAATTCAACGAGAATATAGGTATGTTAAGAAAGAAAAATAGCATGTAAAAGTTACAAGGATACCTCATGTCGATTTTACTTAATATCAAGTATAATTTACTCTTCTTAATCGTAATTAGCTATATACTGTTAGTTCTGTTGAAAAAACCAGACAATTTCTCGTGGAAAATACAGGTTTATTCTGTATTTTGGTCTTTGCATGCATTAAAGTAATTTCAACAAGTTTCGTTCATGTTAAAATGACGGTTTTTTCTCTCAGTGAAGATTATACTGTCAGAGTTAAAGCAGTACTGGATGTCACTGATGTAAGATGAAAAATAATTAATTTGTATAAAAAAGTAAATTTTTTAAGGAAATCATTTAAATCTTTTTTAATTTTGGAAATGGATTTTATTATGGCTAATTTTTATAAACAGTGGCATTTTGTAACTCTTCCTGGATGGCCTGTAAATAAAAAAATCTAGTTTTATTAAAATTTAGAATTAATATATTTTTCTATTTTACGTTTCTAATGTAGAAAGAAACTGGTGAGCTTGTACGCATGCTGGGACTCATTAACATTTATCTGCTGAAGTAGAATAGTTAACAAATTATTAATTTGAAACTTTTTAATCATGTATTTTTTTATAATCTAGGAAACGAAGACCAAAAATCAACAATTCTACGACATTAGAAAATTTCCCAAAGTCAAACACAGTCCGTGAAGATTCTAAGGTCTGAAATTGATCTATTTTCATGGGAGGGAAGAAGCAGCAGTTTTAAGTTCAGAGAGTGATGGAGTACTCTTCACGAGTGATGAAAGGGAGGGACGGTAAGATAATAAATTGGTTTTTGGCTTACAGAATTGAATATTTTAATAATGAAAAATTATAAAATTTAGCTGATGATGAGCATAGTGACTTCTTTCATGAAGGAGAACCCACTTGCGGAATTACTAGCATAAATGCTTAGTGGGAAGATGGAACTTATTGATGGAATGGACGCCACTTTTCAAAGTGTTCTCAATACCACTTTTCAACACATGTCTGAAGAAGCCCAAAGATGCGTACCAAGACAGTGTCACTATCAGCGAGAGAATCGACATGGTTTTTGATGTATACAAGGATGTATCCATTAAAAATGCTGAGAGACAAAGTAGAGAAAACATTAGCGGTGTCCTATACAAAAATAAAGTTCGTGGGCAGAAAATCAAAAGTTGGAAACGTCTCCTAGCTTGTTCTGGAAGTAAAACTTCGCTTGTCAAATGTCTCGTTCATCAGTGGAAGACACCAGTTTATCTCGCCAGACTTGGTCACAAACAAATGTTTGTAACATGTGAAAAGAAGTGTTATAAATTAACAATTGATAGAAGCACCGTTTTTGATGATTTATCGTCGAATCATGAGGAAGCAGATACGCGCTTAATCCTTCACTCAAAACAAGCATCGCCTCATTTCAAATCAGTCATTATTGTTTCTGAAGATACAGACGTGCTCATTATGAGCATAGCTTTCAGTCAAGATATTGGAAACGTTTTTGTACGATGCGGAACCAAACAAAGAACACGACACATGTGCATTAGCCAACAGGCAAATTCTCTGGGTAAAGAGGCATGCGCAGCACTATTAGGTTTGCACGCTTTCACTGGGTGCGATACAGTTAGTGCATTTGGTGGACGAGGGAAGATTTCCGGTTTAAAGTGGATTACCAAGGAAGGCAATTTACAGAGAGCAATGTGCGAGCTTGGAGTCAGTTGGGAACTGAAAGACGACCTATTCGATGCATTACAAGCATTACAAGCATTTACTTGTAAGTTGTATGCAGCCAGCTCCACGTCGAGATTGGTGAATGATCTGAGGTACGACCTCTTTAGAATAAAAAAAGAAGAACTGGACTCGAGTCAACTTCCGCCATGCCGAGACTCATTATATCAGCATTGTCTGCGCGCTAATTACCAAGCAGCAGTATGGCGTCGATGCTTGGAAAATTGCCCAAAAATACCAAATCCAGCAGGCCATGGTTGGCTTATAACAGGAGACGACATCAAAATACGGTGGATGACAGTTCCCCCCGCTCCTATCGCAGTGTTAGAACTAATGGCTTGCAAGTGCAAAAAGCAATGCAAACTTCCAACTTGCAAGTGTATGGCTAATGAAATTCGCTGTTCACCCGCCTGCTTTTTAGAAGGGTGCGAAACACCATTACAGAAATGGGTGATATAATGTGTGAAACTGATGACGACGATTAAATCAGAGTTCATTTAGGCCGAACTTTCAATATTTTTATTGAAGCAGGAGTAAAAGTATAATTGTTTTGAAATCAGATATGTGACAGTAAAAATATCTTCATACTCCTATACTTGGTTTCAGTCGCATTTGAGGGAACGGGAAAAGCTCAGCGTTTGTATACGTAATGTATTTATAGTTTTGGTTCTCGTTTGTCTTTGGGGAATAAATAAATAAAATCTGCTTAGTCGCCAGGATGAGCTCATTTCCTTATGAAACCGCTATTTTTGAATATAATTTTTAACAAATAACTTCCAAACCGTACATAATACGGCAATTAAGTACATTACGAATTATTCTATGTAAATTTTCCATCTATTGGTGAAAGATTTAATAATATATGACAATTAGTTAAGGAAATACACGCGATCAAAAAAACCCGTTTTGGGCACACTTTCAGATTTTTCACCCCCTTTTTTGGGGAAAGCTACCTCCCTCGAGTGTCCACCAATTTTTCCAATAACCCTTGGGAGTAGGCCTACTCGAAAATATCATCAAAGCTTGGTGCCCTCGTTTGGTACCGAGAACTTGGCTGGCTCACGGACTACATAATAGGTGAAGCAAAAATTAGGATCAACAAGTTTATGAGCCGAGAAATTTCAGAACACGTTAGAAATAGAGTGAAAATCACACTAGAAAACATACAGAAACCTGAAGAAAGAGTAGAAATCGTTGCCATAGAAGTTCCCTTCGTATGCAATTCCGGGACCACCTTCGATTGTGACGAAATAGAAGATTATATGAAAGACAGAGGATTACAACTAGCCGATAAATCAAAAAACGCGGCGCCAATACTGGGAGATGGCATGGAGTTGTTGATAGGAGGGGATTTCTACTGGGCAATAGCTCCGGGTAGAACGGAAAGATTCGGACCAAAGGTAATGGCCATAGAAACCAAATAAGGGTGGGCCGTACAGGGACCCGTAGATACAAACGGCCAAGCTGGCATAACTTCTTGCCCAATATGAGTAATGAGGGTTGGAGTTGTTGAAAAAGAAACAGACAAGATAGTTGAGGGATTTTGGGAATTGGAATCCATTGGGATAGTTATCGAAGACCCAAAGTCAGAACTGTTAAAAAATGATTAATCTATTCAAAAATGTATCTCGGAAATAAAAATGAATAATGGCAGATACCATGTAAAATTTCCATGGCGGATTGAGAAAGAGGTGTTACCTGACAATTTAGAGATAGCGACCAAACGCGCCAACGCTCTAGTAAGTAGGTTTAAGAGGGACCCCTTACTATACGACGACTACAAAGCCGTCATTGAGGAACAGTTGAAAACTGGGGTGGCCGAGGTAGTTGAAAATCCAAACGAAAAACCAGCAGGTACCTTTTATCTCCCCCATCAGCCGGTAAAAAGAGAGTCGGCGGAAACAACGCTAGCTTTTAGGCGAATGATTGCTAGGATAGAGATACCTCATACAGTATACAGTGACAATGCCAAAACGTTTGAAAAAGCAAACAAGGACCTTCAATCTGTCTGGAAAAAAACTGAATGACGCAACATTGTTAGAATATTTTGGAAGGGAGGGAATCAGATGGAAGTTTATTGCCGAAAGAGCCGCATGGTGGGGAGGGTTCTATGAACGCGTCGTAAGATCAACCAAATCAATCTTAAAAAAGGTATTAAGATCAGCCAAATTGAATTACCAAGAATTAGAAACCACCCTTGAAGAAGCCGAGGCTGCGATAAATTCTCGTCCCATCACTTTTGTCTATAGCGACACTCGAGATCCTTCCCCCCTATCCCCAGCACAATTCTTGATAGGTCAAAGAATCACGACACTTCCACCTCAAAGGTTCACGCAGACGAATCAAAATTCCAATCGTGAGCTACTCACAAAAATATTAAAATATAGGGAAAATTTAAATGACAAAATTATGGAAACGATGGCAACAAGAATACGTGTTGCAATTAATGTCCGCGCATCATACGGCCTCCAATAAATTAAATGAAATACAATTAAAGGACATAGTTTTGGTCCACCAAGATAAAATACCAAAACACATTTGGAAATTTGGAGTTGTCGAAGAAAAATTAATTGGTAGAGACCAAAAGGTTAGAGCTTGCATAGTTAGAATGAGCAATGGAACTAAATTGAGAAGGCCTATACAGCTACTATATCCAATTGAGATTGGAGAAAACAATGTTTAAGAACGCAAAATAATGTAGGTCTGTTAAAATTACTCGCCTCGTCACGTAATTTTGTGGGGAGTGTTGAATTATTTCGCGTAAAATTGAAAATATGTTGTGATAATTAAATTAAATATTCATTAAACTTGAATTAATGTTGTAATTTAATGTTGTATAAGAAAACGAAAATGTTTAGTTAAAAATACCTGTAAAAATATAATGTACCAAAGAATTTTCGTAAAGCATGAAGAGAATTTTGAACCATCGCTTTTCGCACCTATGTGTGAAAAGCCATCAGTCGCCGAAAAGTACCGGAGGGTCGAGAGATGGTTCTTACCATCTCGGAGATTTTCCAGCCTTCTCATTGGCTGCAAAGAAATCCGTTTTCAAGTCCATGAAAATGTATAAATAGAAGATACTGTTCTTTAAAAAGATCAGATTACTTGTAAACTGCTTGTAATCCAGTAGCCCACTCAGAAGGGACCCCCTTAGAAGGGATAAAAATAAAAGAGTGAATAAAGAACTTTACGGCGTAAAACTTAGTCGTTTCTTTAAGGAGTAAAACTTAGAATAAAATATAACTACAATTACGACGTAAACTTAGTCGTAATGAAAAATAAAACTTGAAGCATTTAGAGCGGGAATTAGCATTTTTCAGTCGGTGCTATATTCCAAGTAAAACAATCAGCTCTCCCAGCTTAACATTCTGAGCACAAAACTGCAGGGTCTGTATTTTTATTGAAACGACTCTGTCGCAGTCAACTCAGTGAATCCGGTAATATGGAGGATCACCTCGACGCAATGTTGGACGTCGTTTCCCGTCTCGCAAGTTTAGGCGAAACTTTAAAGGAAACTTTGATTGTGGCTTTATTACTATGCAGTCTTCCTGAGAGTTATGAGACTAGGGTTATGGCTCTGGAATCACGGCCCGATTCGGATTTGACATTGGAATTAGTCAAAGGAAAGTTGATCGACGAGTACCGAAGGCGACAGGAAAGTTCCAGTAAAGGGAATTCTTTTGAATATAAACAAACTGCTTTGTCATCTGTCGAAAGGAAGAAACACAAGGGTCCAAGGAAGCCTACGTGTTTTGGATGCGGTAAAAATGGTCACCTGAGAAAATACTGTTGGGTATTGGCCAATAAACTTAAACATGGCGGTGACAGCGGAGAAAAACCTAGAGCGAATGTAGCACAGCGATCGCAAGAAGAAAAACAAGTTGAAGAATACACGTTGTTCCAACTTTGTAGCAAGCCTTACGCTAACTCATGGTACATCGATTCAGGCGCATCTTGCCATATGACCAACGACAAACGGTTCTTCGGGAAATTCGATCCCTCCTATAATGACAAGGTATACTTAGCTGATGGAACTACGTTGGAAGTCGTTGGACGAGGTTCTGGGGAACTACGCTGTCTAGTGGATGAATCCGTAAAAATTGATGTTTTCCAAGACGTGTTGTACGTACCAATGCTTAAAGGAAGTTTAATATCCGTACGGAAGCTGGTCATGAACGGATTACAAGTCAGGTTTTCTGGAGACAGTTGCTCCATTATAAAAGGCGAAGACCACGTCGTTGCTACTGCGTCCTCAACTCGAGAGCTCTACAAGCTCAATATGAAGAATGAAGCTCTATTTGACAAGCAAGACGATTTAAAGGGATGCATACATATTTGGCATCGTCGTATGGGTCATCGAGATCCGAACGCTGTCAAGCTACTTGTTAATAAGCAGCTAGGAACAGGAATCAGTATATCCGATTGTGGTAACTTGGAAATCTGCGAAAGCTGCATTGTAGGGAAAATGGCAAAACTTCCATTTCCGACGTCAAGTACACGAGCGAAGAAGTCGTTAGATCTAATCCACACCGATCTTTGCGGACCAATGCAGACAGCAACACCCGGCGGGAAGAAATATGTTCTGACGCTGATCGACGATTATAGCAGATTCTGTATTATTGCCCTGCTCAAGCATAAAAGTGCCGTCACTGATCAGATCCGCGATTTCGTACGGCTCTGCGAGACAAAATATAATAAGAAGCCGAAGAAATTTCGCTCGGACAGAGGAGGAGAGTATATTAACCACGAGCTACAAGAGTTCCTTCTCAAGGAGAGTATTGAATGGAAACTGACGGCACCGTACACACCGCAGCAAAACGGAATCGCAGAGCGGAAAAACAGAACGTTGCTCGAGATGGCACGAAGTCTGTTAACAGAGGCAAAGTTGGATAAACGGTTCTGGGGCGAAGCTGTAAGAACTGCATGTTACTTGCAAAATAGGCGACCAAGTCAGTCGCTCGAAAGGACACCGTATGAATACTGGTACGGAACAATTCCCGACCTACGTCATATTCGTCACTTTGGATGTCCGGCATTTGCTTTTATACCTGACGAGAAACGTCGCAAGTTAGACGCCAAGGCTAGGAAGCTAATTTTTCTCGGCTACGAAGAAGGGTCAAAAGCGTACAGGCTCCTTGATGCATCGACAGATCGTGTAATTGTCAGCAGAGACGTAAAGTTCTTGGAATCGCCATGCTCACATCAATCTGTAGATGCAGACGAGTCATACTTACAGATTATTAAAATTGTTGAATATTAAATACAATGTTTCAGTTCTTCAGAACTCGCATAAAATAATTACTGAACTTTTAATGAAACTCTGTATTTGGGTTAAAAAAAAAGAGGTGGAAAAGAATAATTTATCTTTGGTCACTAAAGTTCAGCAGTGGTAACGTTCGCCAAGGTCGCCCTTTAATCATGCAGTCACAGAAAAGTTATTAAAACAAAATAAATGTACTTACAAATTGAAAATGTGAGAGCTGGGGAAACGTTTCCAATATTTCACAAAATTCACGACTGCTATCAATAAGCCATTGTCTTCTTTTTCCAAATGTCAGTCGATGAAGTTTCAGTAATTTTGGAATATCCATGTCTTTTTCAGCAAAAGCCACTTTCAGTTCAATTAAAGCATTCTCGTAAGAAATATCTTCAGTTTCCAATTCCACATTATAGGATGAGCTAGCTGGTGATATTTCATTCGTCTTGCGTTTTTTGGTGATTGCGCCCTCACCACTCCCGATTCTCTTCTTTTCTAGCCAGCTGATGTGCCTTATCTTCTGAGACAGCTTCTGAATCAAGTACTTCTAAATTGGCATTTTAAAAAAAATTTAAAACCAATTATTTCAAACTAGAGCCAACAATTTCGCCCAATTACAACTTATAATGGTACTTTACTTGTCTTGTCAACATGTATGCAAGGGTATTTCCTTAGCATTAGTTGACCAACAGCGTCATATTCTCCTTTTGTGTCCATCTTATACACGGCAAGAAGGCCGTAAGCTAATTGCGAGACAAGTTCAGAAAACATTGCCATAGGCTTACCATCCGCCAATCGGGATTCTACATAGTCAGAGAACTTTGGTAGAGTAATTTTTATTTCTCTTTCAACTGGTTGCTGCTGAAAGTGAAGTAAATCAATTTCTAGGTGAGACAAGCTGCAAAGGGATTACTCTAACGGGTCGAATTACGGAAATGAAGCTATCTTCAACACTAAAATTACCAAATAATTGAAAAAGTGGCTTTTCAGGCTTTTTTACTAATTTTACTTACTTTTTTTTATTTACTTAAATAATTTCTAAATAATTTTTCCCATTTAAAGTTTCTAAATATTTTTCCAATTTAAATAGTTTCTAAGTATTTTTCCAATTTATATAGTTTCTAAATATACTTAAAAGATTATGAGGTTTTTTTTAACTTCAGTAAAAGCACCACGGTTATAGAGGTTTTAAAGAAAAAAAGGCCAGAAAAACCATTGTTTAGGAGGTCATTGTCCTTGAATTTTAAAGAAAGGCTCAAAAAATTATTTTAAAGCTATAATATCAGCAAATAAACTTACCGATACTTTAGATATATCATTTAAATCTCCATTTTCAACTGATTCGAAATCTGTATCAATTAATTCGGAAGGAATTGGAAAAGGTGTATTTTGATAATTGCTAACGCTAGTTGATGCTGAACTATTAGAAGGAACATCACTAACATCACAATCATGGACTAATATAGTCTAAATTAAAAAAAGGAAAATTTAATAGGTGGCATTAAAGGGATAATGAAGAAGAAAAACGTTACTTTTTAATTCATTATGAGTGTTAAAATATGCATAGAAACATTAAGATATCTCATCAAAACATTCTCATTAATTAATTTTTAAAGTTGTGATTTTAGCTCACTAACCCATTTCCAAGAAACTTTAAATACGGAAATTTCTTTTCAATTCTGTAGTCAAGGATTGGTCGCTTCAACGCTCATTAAGCTTAATTTCCGCGTTATTATTGGAATTAATCTATTAAATAGGACTAGTTCGTGCTATAAGAAAAGTGTTGTGTATCGTAAAAAACGCTTGGACCATAATCTAGTCCAGTTTCATAAATTAATTCCAATAGTAACAGTGAAACTAAGTTCAACGAGCCTTGAAGTGGGCTAATCCTTGACCGGGAAAACAAATGAGTGAGAGCCCTTTTTAGCGGCCCCTGATTGGCCCAAGGGAAAAATTCTTTTGTTTTTAATTTCCACCTTCAAAATGTTTTTATGCATATTTTAGCACCTTTTATAAATTAATTATATCTTTTTTCTACTTCTTTATCTCTTAAAAACGAATAAATCAATTGCCAGTTGTAAAATTATAAAAACATATTTAAATGTTAGTCCTCACTTTAGCTTGATAAAATTCATTTTCATTTAAAATCATGATTATTTCTCCCGCAAATAACGATAAAACTTCCCACTCGTCAATTTCAGTACCATCCGATTCTAACACAGCTTTCAATTCTACATTGGAGTTTGCATTTATGTTCAACTTGACGCATGCTGAAACGTTTTATACAAACTAAACTTTATTCCGAAGCCATAATCTTAAGTGAATGAATTAGATTTTATTTTTTTACCTGAATTAAGAAATTCTTTGAAGCTGGTTGCCACTACGGCTTTCCTTATTTTTCGATCCTTTGATGCTATTTTAAACAACTTAATACTTAAGTTGTTTAATTTTAAGTTAAAAAATATAATTACTAAAGGAAAACCCGTTTGCAAAACTTAAACAGGACTAACTGCACGAGTAGCGATCTGAAAGTGAGCTTCAAAGAAAATCCACTCTAGAGTGGGAAGAAATAAAATTCCCCAAAATTTTCTACTATTCTTAGTAGGCTTTGAACTCTCTTATTCCCTTAATTAAAAACACCTGCAGCCTTTGTCAAGTTGGAAGACCATGTAGATCGAGGGGTCGGATAGTTCAATTTTGAAGAACGGGTTTTCTGCGCTTTCAGTGTTATATTTGATGAAAATTGAGATTTTAGTTGGCATAAATGTCCAGTCTCTCATTGCATTGTGTTAGTCAAATACACCCAACTGACCTTCAATTTACATTATGTACAAAACGTGATTCCCTTATTTTCTCTCTATTAATAAAGTGCCATGTCCCACCAGTTTTAGATACGTTTATAGCTTTCTATTCATTGCAATTGGAGGCTGTTTTACTGTAATATTAAACAGTGCAATCTTGCGGTGAATCCCAATTAAAAGCTATAAAAAGATTTCAAATTAAACATACCTAGCAAAGTTGTAATCCTAGATATAGTTAAAGTATCTCCACATTTTCAGCATTGTATATCATTACGAGTAACTTGTTTTCTGCGATATGCGACACTTGTGGCCACATGTACTTGAGTTTTTTTATAGGATATAGAAGTTTTCTTCCTGAGTTTGGCTTTGTACAAACATAACGATTCAAATGTTTGTCGAAAAAGTCTATTTCAGTTTGGATGGCAATAACATAAGCTTTAAGATTTATGCAAACGGGATTTATAACGGCATAAAAGTTGGGCCGATTTCATCGGAGAATTCTTTAACCAGAATCGTACCACTCTGATATACATGACATAGATTTTTATAGTCGGGCTCTCATGCATAAATTTAGTATCTGCTGCATTTTCATCAAAGTTAAGAAGGAGATTCCTTATATCTTCCTCCAAATTGCAGTCGTAGCCTTCTTTGACTTGGTCAATATCGCCAAGAAAATGATGATTTTTACCACCATAACCATTGGCTTGATTCAAACAGAGCCATCGTTGGTGCTTAAATGCCATTGTTTTGGGTACTGATTTGAAACACCTCCATTTTTCCCCTTGAAATAAGAGTGTTTACTTTCAAATCTCATGCAAGAGTGATACCGTAATGGACCGTAGTTTCTTAGTTGCTCGGGAAAATGTACCAGGTAATGCATTTTTGGAGTAACACTGGAATTAGGGTACAATATTTGAAAGTTTTCGTTATGCTCTGCAATTAGGCATTTCAGATTTATAACAGTATTGTCATTGGCGACTGTTGAAAAGCATATCTGTGTTATTTGGGTCAAAGTTAAAAAATTTTTCCAGTGTGAGTTATCAGCTGGTACTTCACTACCAATGTACAAAGGCATGAGGAATATCAATGTCTTCATTGCTGAAGCTGTTTGTTTTAATTCACCGGATGACAACAAATGTTTCTTTTCAATCAAAGAGGGTTTAACTTCTAGCTCATATTTTTCATATTTAAATGACTGGATAGCAAAGTTTAATTGCTCAAGGCTAAAAAGTTTAAGCTCATAAATGAAGTGGTGGAGAATTAGTCGAATTTCATATTTAACAACTCCCTCTAGAAGTACGTGCATTGGATCAATTAGGAGATCTTTGGTTAGTTGGAAATCAGGTATACCAAGTAATTCTAATGTTCTGTTCACACCATATTTTCGTGACCAGTAGACTCTCGTTTTCTTGGTACAATTGGTTAATGCTGTTAGACGATCAATATGTTCCTCTTCGTCACGCAGTGGAAATGTTTCCGACAAAATTGAGGACTTAATTTCAGTTTTGTTAATTTCGCAAGTTCTGCAAAATTTAAAAGCGTTTCCTACACCTTCTTTAAATCCACCTATTTCTTGGGCAGCGAGAGTATCCCCAAGTATGAAAGCCAATTTCCCCTTTACTAATCTCTCCACACCATTAATTCGACAGGTTATACCAGCATGTAAGTCTTTCATTTCACGTTTGAAAGTTTCAAGTAACAAATTTGTTGGAAACTTCTTTAAATCCTTTTGCTTAGCAACTGCGAGAAGATGTATGGAAGTTAACTTCGAACGTAAGTACGGCGGAAGGTTTAGCAGTTGCCAGTAAAATACAGTAACTTTGTGAGTTTTAGCGTGAGCCCCAATAGGGTTGGATATTTCCAAATCATCCAGATATAGTGAAAATAGTAAATTTAAAACTCCATTTTCTGATTCAATAGTTGGGCATTTACGTTTCAATTCAACACCATCAAAAATATCTGATATGACATTTGAATCGCCCCGGTTCAATGATATAATTTCTTCTACTTCTGGCATCGCGAGCAAGTGCTTGACTGACGTCACAAATGGAATATATTGTGCAAAACATGTTTTAACAATATTTGATTGCTTTTTATCTTCACCGAGTTTTAGAGCAACAGGTTCCACATAGTTCATTTTAGTTTTGAAAAACCTATCTCTCTTGTAAGAGCTTTCTAATCCTTGAAATATATTTCTTTCCCCGACATTTACGTTAGCCTGATTGTAATGAACAATTAGTTCCGAGGTGGTCGCCATAATATCTGTTATTAGATCATCCGATAAACCATGCTTCTCTTTGAGTTTCAGGAGGTAAGATGCCTCAATATACTGCTGGGTAGATATTACTGGTTCATCGTCAGATTCACAATAGTCACGATCATCAAGGGGAAATTGAGCATCGTCTATCAGAACGTTTTCCGCAACTTCAGAATTAGAGTGTTTTCTTAATTTATGACTCCGATAGGAATTATAATTTCTGAATACCCCACCGCAAACGTTGCACCGAAACGACATTTTAGCCAAGTGTTTGTGGTAGCGGATATAATGTTGTGTTAACTGTTTATCATATTTAGTGTAGTAAGTACAATATTGGCACACTTTCAAATCTGATGTTTCCATGATTAGCTTGATCAAAAACCGAAAAAGGATTTTTCAAGTGCACTTATTAAGAAAATATAAGCTGCTTTCAATTAACATTAAGTACTTCGGATGATTGTTAGCACAACTAAAAACATCAGCGAGTCAGTGACAGACTGACAGTGACAAAGGCTTAAATCAGGCTATACTGATTTGTGTTCCCAGCTGTCCAGCGTCATTCTTATTACACTAATTCTTCTGTGAGCAGAATTATGACATAACTATATCGTGACAAAGTTAACCAAAAGTAAAAATCACCTCTTAATTTTCATAATTACAATTTCCAGCGAGTCCAACCTTCAAGCCTTTAAGAAAATTCACGACCCGGCGTGGGTGAATCAGTATAGGGCGACGCCTTCTGGCGACGCCTATCTGTACTAAGAATTTGTTCATTGTTATACTAGGCCTTCTCTCTCGTTTTTGCATGAATGTTTAGTATTTTGAGTTTTGACACAACCGAGATTACTACCGCGCTCTGCCGGTGGGGATATTTACCAGCTTACCACGTTCCAGATTAAAAGTCGAATTGAGAAAAGGGTATCCTTGTTATGTAGAACTATTTGGGTTGACGTTTTTTTAAGAATAAAATTGATGTGAAATGTTAATCACACTTCTTAATTTGATACTCGGGGCAGCCGTTGCTCACTCGAATGAATTGTAAACAACTCAGATTGGGTTCCTACTTGAAACTTAGGACATGTAAAACCATGTCGAAGTCGAAACTGTTATCAAAAGTGGAAAAACTAACACATTCATGTTTCAACCCTAATTCCCTTTCTGCGCCTAAACATCCAATGTGAATTCCTAAATGTTAACATTTAGGTTTATGTTTAGAAAACCGAACGTTTAGGCTAAGAACGGGTCTCGTGCTTAAAGCAGCAAGGTAAAATGTTTATCATCGCAATGTTTAGCATAAGAACACGGTGGTGTTTATAAAATGAATGTAAAAATCTAACGTTTAGCTTTAAAACGTGTTTAGTTTCATATAATTCATTCAAAACCTAAACATAGTTTTTTCTGTGTACTGAGTCCCGGCTAGCTGCATTAATTCCGACGTCTTCTATGAAAGGAATTGCAGGCGGTTTTGAGTTGGATGATTACCACTTCTAAGAGTCCGCGCCTGGACCATCCTCGGCTCCTCAATACCAGCCATTGCCTGAAACGTACGTAATTAATATTGATACAAAATGCACAATAGAAAAATGGGAAAACCATTACGTCGGAAAGTCCCTTATCTCGTACAGTTGTACATTTATGTATTCCCTGGTGTTTGTAATGTTACAAACAGTCCTTGTTAATGTTTTGAAACTTGGAGTTCGAACTAGGGATTAGTAATAGTTGTGTTTACCTCGCCGCGTGTAAGGGTGCCACCAATCATTTAGCCCAGAAGGGGTTCTTCGATTGAGCCGTACTCCACACTGAACATTAAGCTGTTTTGACCAATCCCATAACGCCCTCCCTGCTTGTTAGCACAATGCAAGTGGCATGCTCTATGTCGTGCGCCACGATTAAGACATCTTGCGCATTTTATCAAATCACACGCTAGATTTCATTCGTCATGGAGCGTGCCACAGGAATTTTGGTTTTATAAAAAGGCAGGGCGTTATGCGATTGCTTGTAGGTGATAATTTCAAAATAGAAATGAAATGTCAAAGTAATTTGAAATCATTCGGGACTATATATAGAGTCGGGGCAGATAGAATCGATAAAAAATCTGTTTTGCTTCATTTTCACTCTCCCTTTAAAACTGAATAATTTCACAGATCTTGTGCCATTACGCCTTCTAGTGGAATAGTCCACCAAGAATCGACGGAAAGGTGGGTTGGACTCAAACGTCTCTTACCTTATTAGTCATATGACTTCCTGAACAACTGGAATAATAATGATTTGATTGTTATGTAGTCACTACGACTATATAGATTTTGATTCCCTTGAGGCTAACCCTGTAGGAGATAGAAACAATTCCTGTATGTCAGATATCTTCCAAACTCTATTAACATAATTTAATTACGTGCCCATTGTCAACCTAAATACTACATAGTATTCTTTACTTTAAAGTGCAATTTGACGAAACCTCTGGAGATGTACAAGCCAATTTTGGCTCCTTAGGTAAGATGAAGTATTAAACATTTGGCTCAAAAAAGATATTAATTAACCATACCAAAGCTGTTGACGAACCTCAAGCGGAACACCCTGAGCCTAGGTGCTCCACGCCCCCTCCGCAGCTTATTGTGCCCGCCAGTGATGGAGAATCACCCCTGCCAAACGCCTCTTGTAAGTAGTCTTATGGTCATTACCATGACACAGTTCTATGTCATACTTTGCGGCACGAGCTATTAATGGGTCGATATGTCAGTAAATTCATACTGGGTGCTACAACATCGGTGGTTGAACCGAAGTGTAGTACATTCTATCTCAAATTTTGAGTCGAAAATATTCTATGGCAGGCATACACTGTCAAAAATAAAGGTACTTTGAAGGTACTATAAAATACCTCCGCGACCTTTTTAGTACCCATGAACGTAGTCTATTAGTTGTCTCACAGTACGGGTATTAAATGATTTCGAAAGGGGTATTTTGGAAATATAAGGTATATAGTGAAACCTTTTAGAGTTTCAGCGCTTCTGGTGGTATGTTATCGTACCCTGGAACTAGAAAAGGACTTAACAGACTCCTTTAGAGGGAGTTTTTAGTTCCGGCGTGCTGATTTTAACTAACACTACTAAAGTAAAATACATGATATAATACTTCTAGCCCAAATTCTCTAACACTAACTGTTCATTTCACCAGTAGCACTAGTAATGACAGCGTAGAAGAAATCTCTGTTGGAATATTAATAATAACCATAAAGATTAGGTTCGGTAGGGTAGAATAAGGTAGTGGTTTTCTACCCGAGATTTCAATTTCAATCTCAAGTTTCCTAGCTAGTGGTTTTTCTTAAATATTTAATTACATATAATTAATATTAATTATTTTCTTTGACAGCTATGTACACTAGCATACGTTACATCATTTAAAGGCAATACAATTATGATATAAGGCATACATAGTTAATATAAAGGTTTGAATCCGAGCTTACGCCTTCAGTCGCCATTCAAAAAATTTACATGTATATGTGACCCTGAATTACCTTTACACTATAACAGTATCACACCTTCCTTAACAAGGGGGAGCTAAATGTAGTATCGGGAAATCTTGAGTGGTTGATCCCTTGCTTACTATGCGAACTCTCACGACCCCGCAAGCCTACGGCGCAGACACTTAAGGCGAGATGGAAGGCAAAATTTTACCCTCATCCCGTAAGCCCACAACAAAGACACTAAAAGTTGAGATGGAAGGAAAATATTACTCTCGTGTCTTTCCGTCTCTTTTATATCGAAGTGGTGTATTGCTTACCATGTCTGAAAATGATGAAGTTTACCAGTTTCAAATGTGGCGCAAATATTTTTGATGGCGCGAAAGTATAATTTAGACCTGTTTGTGGGTTTTATTTGACACCTAACTTGGTAGCACAAAATACCTTTAAAAGTATATTTTCGAACCTTTTTGAGTGTTAACAGGTACCCTTTTCGGTAATAAGGAGTACCTTTCACAATTTGAAAGTTTTATTCCGACCTTTGTTGAGGTTTAAATGATACCCATTACGGGATCACAAAATACCTTATAGTCCTCAAAAGTACCTTCTTCAAGAGGTATTTCAGAGTACCCTTACACAACGGTATTTTGTAGTACCTATATAGGTACGTCTGGGGATGCATTGAAAAATACCTTTAAAGGTACTAGACAGTACGGTTATTTTTTACAGTGTAGGTCAAAAGCTCGGATCATATTAGGCCACAACGTTATCCGTTATACAACATCTTTGACGCCAATTCACCCATAAACCCCACTGTACTACGGTCATAGCACCCATTTTGTGTATGGCAACATAAGGGGATGTTTCAGGGTGTACCAATTATTGATTGAAATAGGCGATGTTCACCTGCAGAGTAATCAGTTCGATTAAGGTATTCCCAGTGAAGTAATATATGCCTTACACAGAGAGTGTGTCTATCATCTCCTTACTTCACCAGCTGTTTGCGTGTCTTGGAAATGGATCATCATTGCGTTTTTTTAGCTGAATGGCCAAGCATGCGAGGTAGAAAGCGTACCTTCAGGGACGACATGAGTAGTGCCGCTAAGGCGTTATTTGAGGAGAGGCAGCAAACGTCCACCATGAAACGCATGGCTACATACAAGGAGGAAAAGCAGCACATAAGGGCAGAGGCCCTAAAAACCCAAGCTGAGTGTATGCCGGCCCATACTGCAGCCTTGACTGCCAACACTGCAGCGATGATGGCTCACACTGAGGCCTTGAAAGCTCAAACCGACGCAATGAATGACCAGACGGAGGTTCTGAAGCTTTTAGTGAGTAATAGCTCGGGAGGAAATCGACGCACTTAAATAACCTATCATGTGTGAATTTGAATGTACTTTTTGCTTGTAATGTTTCATTTTGCATTTGCTCAATTTGGCATGCGCTTTCTTTTTCTCAATTATTATTTATGATCATGCACTTTGTTATTATCACGCACTTTGTTTTTCTCAATTCTGACTTATTACGTGCGATTGTTACTATTTATTACATGCTATTACTATTCATAACGCCCTTAATTTGGCATAACAGCCCGGTTAAATATATAATTGCTTGTTGTGTTTAATTTCGTATTTTCTCAATTTGGTATGCACTTTCTTTTTCTCAATTAATATTTATTATCATGCACTTTGTTTTTCTCAATTAATATTTATTATCATGCACTTTGTTTTTCTCAATTAATATTTATTATCATGCACTTTGTTTTTCTCAATTAATATTTGTTATCATGCACTTTGTTTTTCTCAATTAATATTTATTATCATGCACTTTGTTTTTCTCAATTATTATTTTTTACGTGCGATTGTTACTATTTATTACATGCTATTACTACTCCTTACAACCTTCATTTGGCATAACTGAAATTAGTATGAACCGAACTAAACTGAACTTTGTCATAACACTTAACTTAGGGGGCGCTGCGCTCAATGTATAGGCCTGACGGAGGTTAGCTAATAGGTTGGGTTTGATCAGGCAACTCAACTTCTCCCTCGACTTTTGTATTGGTAACATGCTTTAACTTAATAAACTAATTTAACTATGATTTGCATTGTGTAATCAATCAATTCACGTAACAAATGGTAGCAGAGCGTGGTTGGCACGTGGACTTTTAATTAATGCAAATCTTAATATCTTAATCGCGAGGGCCAAGGCCTAGGTTAATACGGTTTCTGGACTTTGATTTGACCTAAAACAATATGGCGGACGGTGGCGCGGTAACGGCGGTACATCAAATCAACAAGTTAAATGCAAATAATTATCGCACATGGAAGATGGAAATGGAATTAATGCTACGAGAGCGAGGATTATGGGAGCTTGTCAACGAATTGGAAGTGGCTCCAACGGCAACAGCAACGGCTGAGGAACAGCGCATTTATAAACTCCGTGAGTCAAAGGCTTATTCAACAATCGTATTGGGTGTGAATCCAGAACTACGTAGAATGTTTGCTGGAGTTAAAGACGCATCAAAGGTCTGGGAAGCGCTACGGAAACATTTTGAGCCTAAATCGAGATCTCGTATTGGACGTTTACTAATGGAATTTCATGCGTTAAAATATAAGGAGGGAGAAAGTATACCTGATTTCCTTGGCAGATTATTTGAACTTGCAACAGAGTTGGACGATGCTGGAAATACTTTGGATGATAAGGACATCGCGTACAAGATGATTGGAACATTACCAAGTTCCTACGATTCCTTGGTGGCCCATCTATATCAACTGGACAAAGATAAATTTAAACCAGAACCAATAAAGGAAATCCTCATCAATGAACATGGAAGACGTGCCAATAAAGAAGCAAGTTATGAAGAAACGAATAACGCATTTGCAGCAAAAAGTAGAACATCCCGTCCAAGATGTAAACCGAAGGCCACTTTTAGTGGAACATGTTATAATTGCCAACGTGCAGGACACAGAGCTGCAGATTGTCGTCGTCCATCGCAATCAAGGGGGAGTCGCCAGGATAGTAGAAAGAAATATGAAAATGGAGCTTTCTATGCCTCGGCTCACTGTACAACTTCATCTACGAAAGCTTGGATCATGGATTCTGGGGCAACAAGGCACTTTTGTAACCAGCGCAATTGGTTTCAAAATTTTACACCGTTACAAACAGAAGCAACAGTTGGGGAAGGCAAATCCCGCGTGGAAGGCAGAGGCGACGTCTGGTTGCGAATGAACGATCAGAGACGAAACATATTTCGACTCAAGGACGTACTTTACACTCCAGGAATGGGACGAAACTTAATATCAGAACGCTTATTGGATCAAGCTGGATATAAAGGTTACCGGAAGAACGCAAACTACATCGTATATTTTCCTCATGGGACTTTTGCTTTTGAGGCTCCTTTATTACAAGATAATTTCTATACAGTGAATGCAACAGTTTTGATGAATGGACCAGAAGATGATGGAAATCAATCACCATCTGAAACATACGCTACAGACGTACGAAAAAGCACTCCACTAGAACTGTGGCACCATCGACTTGGTCATTTAAATGAGACGGATCTGAAATATATGGCATCACACGGTATGCTAGGAGGGTTGGAACCTTTACAAGGACACTTAGAGATGTGCAGGACATGCCAGTTAGCGAAGAGTACTAAACAACCGCACAAACGAATTGACGAAATCGGAAGCAAGGACATTTTAGAATTGGTTCACTCTGATGTCTGGGGACCCGCTCCGGTGAAGTCGCTAGGGGGAGCAAGATACTACATAACTTTCACTGATGACAAGAGCAGATATTTGATGGTCTACCCTATGGCGAATAAAAGTGACGTTCTATCGAAGTTCCAAATGTACAAGACTTTTGTCGAGAAGCAAGCTGGACGCAGTATCAAAGCATTACGCACGGATAACGGTATGGAGTATTGTTCCACAAGAATGGCTGACTACTGCATCAAAGAAGGCATCAAACACGAGCGAACAAATACGTACTCACCACAGATGAATGGTGTTGCTGAAAGAGTGAATCGGACACTGATGGACATGGTCAGAGCTTTCTTTGAAGATTCCAAATTACCAGAGAACATGTGGGCAGAATTGGTCCTAGCCGCAGCACACGTGAAGAATCATTCCAAACATGCAAAACTCGGCGATAAAGTTCCTCTCGAATTGTGGATGGGACGCAAACCTAAAGCAACCCATTTAAGACGCATCGGAAGCATAGCCTACGTTCACATTCCGTATCCCCGACGAAAGAGCAAAATTGAAAGACGAGCTAAAGTTGGAGTTGTTGTGGGTTATGCCATGAAAACTAAAGGTCTGAGAATCTTGTATCCTGATGAGAGGAACGTAGTGGAAAATAGACACGTAAGGGTTGACGAAAGGATGCCTGGAGTTACACATTTTAAGTGGCATCCATCGGATCATTATGAAAATATCACTTGGATAAAAACCGAACCATCGACGTATTGCGACCAAGAACAAAAGCAACCGGAACCAAACCCCGATACGTCCATACTACGGAAGTGAAGTCATGCAGGGAACAGATGAAGAGACTTCGTCAGAAGATGAAGATATTGAGAACTTTTCGGACGCATCAGCAGATCTGACCAAAGAGACTATCTCATGTCAAGAAAAGGATAGAGTACCTGATAAAGTAATCACTGAAGTTCAACACTTTCCAGGAGGGTGGAGAAGGGAAGTCCAAATAACACAGGCGGGAAAAACGAAAGGAGAGCAAGATATCTATTATTATAATCCAGATGGACAACGAGTACGTTCGAGGTCCGAAATGAAAAAGTGTCTTGCCGCACAGAAAGTACATCAGGATACAGCACTGGACAAGTCAAAATCACAAGAGGAAGATTCTGGTCAAGCGCATTACTGTGATATAATAGTGCCTGAAACGTACGAGCAAGCGACCAAGTCACCACAATCGAAGGAATGGAGGGAAGCGATGAAAAAGGAAGTTGATACTCTGGCAGAAAGGAACGTCACAAAACTCGTAGGAAAACCCGCAACGGAAAAGATCGTTGGATGTCGCTGGGTATATGCTGTCAAGAAAGATAATCAAGGACGGATTAATAGATATAGGGCCAGACTTGTTGCCCAGGGTTACAATCAAGTAGCAGGCGTAGACTATGATGACGCTTTCGCACCAGTAATAAACTTCAGTCTTATCAGGTTGTTCATCGCACTATTTGTCATTTGTCTGGGTTGGAAACACTGTCATATGGACGTGAAAAACGCGTATCTCTATGGAAATTTGAAGCACGCCGTCTACATGAAACAAATACCTGGATTTGAAGTTGCCGACACTTCAACACATTGCCTGAAACTCCTGAAGTCATTATACGGATTACCTCAGAGTGGTAGACTCTGGTTTATGGAACTCGACAAAAGCTTCCAAGCCATGGGTTTCAGCAAGTTAAAAGGAACCAATTGTATCTATTATGTACCAATGAAAGTAATTGTACTTGTCTACGTGGATGATCTCATCGTATTGACGAACAATGACAGTATTTTGGACGATATATACAAGATTATAACTCAACGTTTCGACATCACAAGACTTGGACCAATAAGGAAACTTCTAGGAGTTGAGTTTGACTTTCGTAAAAATGGATCATTGAAAATGCATCAATCAACGTATGCCTCACAACTTGGCGACAAATTTAAGATAACGCTGGAAGAACCCGTTAGCCTACCGATGGCCGCTGGTGTCGTATTGACGAAACACGATTCACCGACGGAGGAAGACGAAAAGGAACGCATGAAGTCCTTTCCTTATCGACAACTAATAGGATGTCTACTATTTATAGCGCAACGCACCCGACCCGACATTTTATTCTCGGTTATCACACTGTCCCAATACAACAGTAACCCAGGATATACGCATTGGAGTAGACTTTGCCAACTCGCGAGATACGTCATGACAACAGCTAATAAAGGAATCATCTATTATCCTAACGAAAATCCTGGACTAACATTAAATAGCGATAGCGATTGGGCGACAGATCGTGATACACGACGATCGGTTAGCGGGTATGTGGTACGGCTTGGCTCTTCGCCAGTAATGTGGCGGTCTGCAACACAAAAGTCGGTGGCAACTTCCACCATGGCAGCTGAATATGTCGCGTTATCTGAAGCAACGAAGGAATTCTTGTGGTTGCGACCAATTATCGATGAACTGAAGAACTTTGACGTTAATATTGAGAATCAGCTATATTTTACTCGAAGAATAGTGTAGAAAATCAACGGTCGAGGCATATCGATATCCGGTATCATTTTGTGCGAGAAACTCTTGATCAAGGACTGTTTGATTTAAAATTTGTTAATTCGAAAAATAATATTGCTGATATTCTAACTAAAACTTTAAATAAGACTAGCTTTAATAATTGTGTAACTTTACTTAAACTAAATGATTGATTTGTTTATGTATTTACTTGTTATGTCAAAGAGGGGGAGTGAAATTAGTATGAACTGAACTAAACTGAACTTTGTCATAACACTTAACTTAGGGGACGCTGCGCTCAATGTATAGGCCTGACGGAGGTTAGCTAATAGGTTGGGTTTGATCAGGCAACTCACTTCTCCCTCGACTTTTGTATTAGTAACATGCTTTAACTTAATGAACTAATTTAACTAAGATTTGCATTGTGTACTCAATCAATTCACGTAACAATATTTTTTCATGAAACATGTGCATCATTTCAAAACCAGTACGCGTGTACATTTTTTTTATACCAAAAATTTACAATGAGTTTTGAGTATTCGGTCCTATAAGGAGAATAAAATAGTCAGAAAATGGTTGAACAAAAAACTGTGTGAAAATCGTAGTCGTTCTTTTGAAAGTTTTAAAAGTATCAAAATTAACGTGATGTATAGGTCCCAAAATATCTTTTGAACATTAATAACTACATCACAGTCAAACGGCCTTTGTAATTTTCTGCTTGGCAATATTTCCAATTATAAAATATAACAAGTTGGGAAAACCAAAATATTACCTCTCCGAGTCTAGAGGTCTACTACTACAAACTTATTTACCTAGATATGGAATTATTTCTCTTTTTTGAAGTAAAAATTTAGGAAATATTGAAGCAGTATTCCAAGCATAGCGAATATACAGTAAAGCAGACGACATTTTACATCCAATTAGGATAAATCTTGGACATATGGAAATCAGTCAATGGGGAAAGAACAGGAAATGAAGTCTACGCTTCAGCTTTTTACCGTATATTCTGATAGGTACATTCACAACTGGTTTGCACTGGTTTGCAGTGTAAACACTATCGTCTCGTCTCACCTCAACAACATTCATAGTTTGCCAACATGAATGTTAACGTTAAATAACACCAAAGCTAAATTGTAACTAGACTTACTAACAGTCAAAGCGCACCATAAAGAGAATATAAAGTCTGTAGCTACTACCCGTTTACCAATAGCCCTTTCACTATTCTAATTGCCACCATGACCTTTTCTTCTATTATAAAATCTTAACCTGATTATTTAAGAGTGTATTTAACTTTCGGCTCACTCTGAACCGTTGATGTCTCTTCATTTCAGAGACGAAAATCAAAGCCCAAATTTTACTTCACCTCAGGCCTCAATTATTTACTCTTTGTTTCACTAAGCCTATTGCGGATAATACTTGAAATACCCGCCGGAGTCTCAGTCTTAATTTTCTTCATGAAATCACTAAACCAAGGATTATTTTATATACCGATGTAGTATAGCTTAAGTAATATATAAACAGCCATTTCAAATAACAATATTAAAAAAAATCTTTGGAATATCAAAATGAAACAGAGCTTTAAAGCTACAAAAGTACTAAATGCATCATAATTACGAAAAATACTTCCACATATTCACTTTATTTTATGGAAAAAGGGAATATTAAGGTTCTGTATGATTTCTTAACACATCAACACAAGGCTAACTGCTAACGCGGCGCACTAGTGTAACAATGGACGGACACACACAGACAAAAGCATAGACTGCTTTTTAACTCTTTCCGTATAAATTTTGAGTTGAGAAACAAGATTATCTTAAATATTAAAATAAATATAATTAATATTAATTATTTTCTTCGTTAGTTGTTCGCATTATTGAGCGTTACATCGTTTTGATAAAGAACAATTAAACATTCTTGAGAGACTTGACTAATATTGGCGTTTGAAATGAAGCATACGCCGGTTGCTTCGCTTTACTCAAATAGGTAGTATATAAGGGTTTCGAATCGCAGCTAGGGACAAGAACAGCGCAATTTCGTGAACCTTTGGTGGAAGCCCCACCATTGGGAGGCCAGACATTTCTCGTAACCCTGGCCGATCGCCGCGTACGTCTTAACCTTAAGAATGATGATGGAGTAGAAGCCAGGTGTACAGACTGGTGTCCATTTGGGATGGACAAAAACAAAGACCAGAAGATGGTGGTGTTAGAAGCCAGGTGTACAGACTGGTGTCCATGTGGGATGGACAAAAACAAAGACCAGAAGATGGTGGTGTTAGAAGCCAGTAAGTACAGACTGGTGTCCATGTGGGATGGACATAGAGCAGATGACGGTGGTGATTAGAAGCCAGGTGTACAGACAGGTGTCCATGTGGGATGGACAAAAACAAAGACCAGAAGATGGTGGTGTTAGAAGCCAGTAAGTACAGACTGGTGTCCATGTGGGATGGACATAGAGCAGATGACGGTGGTGATTAGAAGCCAGTGTGTAAAGACTGGTGTCCATGTAGGATGGACAAAGACCATAAGAGGGTGGTGATTAGAAGCCAGTGTGTACAGACTGGTGTCCATGTGGGATGGGCATAGACCAGAGGCTGTTGGTGTTAGACAGGCAATGGAGTAATAGCCTGTAAGTGTAATACAATTTTCGAAATTTCCGAAAATTGAGCACACGTTTGCTCCGATTTTCAAACTGCGAACGCGGTCCCCTGGGGTGTAAGTCAATAACAACAGACAGACACACACAGACACGTCGAAATTAGAACCTCTCCGTGACATACGTCACTCGGAGAGGTAAAAATTGGAGTACTTGAACTAAAACCTTGTATCAAAAAACTTGAAGATACCATTTTTTTCTGGAACTACTATATAGAGCATAATACTTGTGTAAATAATGTAGAAAAATATATTGAGTTTAATGAAAATTTCGTGAAAAAAACTAAGTTAACAATTTTTTAAAATAATCGATGTTTTATATGATCATGTCTTCAAAAGTAAAAATTTTAATATCTGTTACTTCTGGCAATTCATTTTCTACACTTATCTTTTACACTTTCCCGTCTTTGTCTACAATGACAGTTTTTATTAATATTGTTTTAGATCTTGGTGAAATTCCATTCCGAGACAGTGATGGATTGGCCCCAGGTCCTTCATATCGAATTTTCTCCCAAGTTCAAGCTTTACATCAGTCATCCAATCCGGGTTGTTGCTTGCAAGGATCAGATTGTCGACGTAGACTCCAATGATCATAACATCTTCCGCGACTCTTAAAACGTATAAGCAGGGGTCGCTCTTCAATGGTGTCATTCCAATCTCCGAAAGTCTCTGATGGAACTTCTTGTACCATTGACGGCCCGATTGTTTTAGGCCGTAGAGGGATTTCTTGATGCGACAGACTTTATGTCCCTCTTCTTCTAGGTCCTAGGTCCATTTCTTTGCTCTGGCAATGATAGACTTGTCGGACCGGGTTGACTTGACGATTTCTTCGAGAGATTCTGTTAATCCTTCCGGGACGACCATATATATTTCCTCCTCGAGTTCGCCATTAAGATAGGCCGTGACGACATCCATTTGGTGTACTTCCAAACCGATTTCCACAGCAAGGGCCATAAGCAGTCTTATTTAGCTGGATCTAATGACGGGTGAAAACGTCTCTTGGTAGTCGATCCCTGGTCTCTGGGCAAAACCTTTTGGTACGAGCCTGGCTTTCCTTTTCTCTATTTCTCCGCTGGGTAAGTACTTCGTTCGGACCTTCTGGTTTTCCGGACAGTCAACGATGTCCCAGGTTTCGCACTTGATAAGCGAAACGAACTCTTCCGTTACTGCTTTCTTCCTATCGTTTGCGTACGGAGAAGCCAGGGCTTGCTTCATGGACAAAGGTTCTGATAAGATAGCTAGGTTTGCTGACTCAAGGGACAGGGTTTCTTGTTCGTCAGCTGCCTCTTCAGTAGACTCTGCTGAGATGCTCGGAATCATGTTGAACATTTTCTTCGGTCGTCCGGGTACTCCAGTTCTTACTTTCTTCGGTCTTCCAGGACCTTTCTTCAGAACGAGGGTTCTTCGAGAAGACATCCTCGTTTTCCTGGGCATTAGATTCTTCCGGGATTTCATCTTTTAACTCATTTTTGACTTCTTTTAATTCTTCTCTGCCTGGCGGTTTCGCAACGTGTGTATTGGCCGGGACTTCGATTTCGCCTTTAGCTTTGCTTCCGTATTTTAGGTTGACTTCTGGAGTGACGAAATCATCATATCCGCCTTGTTTATTAAATTCTCCCAGGAACTTGACATTTCGACTTCGGTAAATTTGCTTCTCGGACGGAACCCAGAGTCGATAGGCCTTCGAGACTTGAGAATTGCCGATGAAAAACGCATTCTTTTCTCCTGGCTGCAATTTTTACCTCTCCGAGTGACGTATGTCACGGAGAGGTTCTAAAATCGACAGGCATGTCTGTGTGGGTGTGTGTGTACTTACTGGCTTCTAACACCACCATCTTCTGGTCATTGTCCCTCCTACATGGACACCAGTCTGTACACACGGGCTTCTAACACCACCATCTTCTGGTCTTTGTTTTTGAGCATCTCACATGGAAACCAGTCTGTACACCTGGCTTCTACACCACCATCTTCCGGTCTTTGTTTTCGTCCATCCCACGTTGACATCAGTCTGCACAACTGGCTTCTACTCCAACATCATCCTTAAGGTTAACACATACGCGGCGATCAGATAGGGTTACGAGAAACGTGGGATCGGCCACCAAAGGTTTTCGCAATTGCGGTTGTTCTTGCTTTTAACAGTAGTTCGACACCCTTATATACTACCTATTTGAGTAAGGCGGAGCAACCGGCGTATGCTTCATTTCAAACGCCAATATTAGTCAAGTCTCTCAAGAATGTTTAATTGTTCTTTTTTAAAACGATGTAACGTTCAATAAGGCGAATAACTAACGAAGAAAATGATAAATATTAATTATATTTATTTTAATATTTAAGATTATCTTGTTTCTCAATTCAAAATTAATACGGAAAGTGTTAAAAAGCAGCCTATGTTTTTGTCTGTGTGTGTCCGTCCGTTGTTACAGTAGTGCGCTGCGTTAGAAGTTCGTTTTGTTTTGATGTGTAAAGAAATCCTATAGAACCATAATAATCCCTTTATCCTTAATATAAAGTGAATAATTATGATGCATTTTGTACTTTTGTAGCTTTAAAGCTCTATTTCATTTTGATATTCCAAAGATTTTTTTAATATTACTATTTAAAATGGATGTTTATATATTACTTAGGCTATACTACATCTGTTTATAGCATAATCCTTTCGAAAGTGAATACAAGCACACCGCTACTATGTTGGTCAAATGAACTTTTATTTGTCAATAGGCCTAGTGAACCAAAAAGTAAACGCTTGGTTTTCGTTTCTGTAATGCAGAGACATTAACGGTTCAGAGTGAGCCAAAGGTTGAATACACTTTTAAATAATTAGGCTTAAATTTTATAATCATGGTGGAAATCTGGGCCACGTTCAGCAGAGCCCAGCGCTGTTAACAGCGTCCTACATAACGGGATTTTGTTTATGAATTTTGACGTCACGGTGCTCAGCGCTGAGCTAGCGCGGTCTTCAAAGAAAATAGTCGGCTTTTTGGATAACGTGACGTAAAACGCGTAGTTCTCAGCTTAGCGAAAAAACCATGGAGGATTTAATACAAATAGCTCTATGGGACTCTAGCTATTTAATTGGAATGAAAGTGAAACTAGTTGATCACGCGAGTTGTTATATCGATGAGGAAACCTTAGTGCTACTCTAAATTTTTCAGCTCCTCAATTATGAGAGAATACTAGTACTAGTAGAAAATTTCGTAGTTCGCAACTGCCCCATTTCGAAATTCCGACTGATTTACCCACTCGAATTAATAGCAGTTCGCATGTATTTACTACTCAGGAGTCCATTATAGGAACTGTGCAATAAAATGAAGAAATGAGACAAATTTTAACATGACGGAACACTCGAGGCCTCTCTCATTTTTTGAGAATAATTCATGTCTTCCGTACCCGTTTTTCAATGGCATTAAAACATTAAACTTTGCATTACCAAAGTACTAAATCCATGGGCACTTTAAACTTTTATGTTTACTTATGGTTTCTTTTTTACCCTAATTAGAAAATAGTAATTCTAATTAATTAGTTTGATAAATAAATGTCTAATTTCTAATTGAATTGAATTAGTCTCTATGTCTAATTGCTAATTGGCTAATTAATTAGTTCATAAATATTACCCTAATAGCTAATTGGCTAATTAATTAGTTCATAAATATTTCCCTAATTGCTAATTCTAATTCAATTAGTTGTCAGCTAATTAGCACAGCTCTGTGTACAAGTATATCATTATTGGATGTAAAATGTCGTCTGATTTACAGTATATTTGCTATGCTTTGTATACTGCTTTAATATTTCATAAATTTTAACTTAAGAAACATTTCCATATCTGTGTAAATAAGTTTGTAAGTAGTCGGAGAGGTAATATTTTGGTTTTCCCAACTTGTTAAACATAAGCTACGTCACTTTATTTTAGTTTATAAATTACCCAGAAAATTTGCATGAAAAAATATAGATAATAGGATTTTAGTTTATTTTGCAGTTTATTTTATAATTATCTGTAATTATCCATAATAATTTGTATATAATTCCAACCTATACAGAGTCTGAAGTATGAGTCTCCTGAACTACGGTCTGCAAAGTAGCGCGAGCTTCTTTGAATATCTTCACAGCAACTGTATGGCTTTGCAAAATAGTGCATCCCAACAAAAAAATGAACTGTGGAAGGCAACTATAAAAAACAAGCAAGGCCGGACGCTATCTTGAGGGGAGAGAGCGCGCGTTTCCCTGAGGGGAGAGAGCGTGCGCTTTTTCCGAGGAGAGAGAGCGCGCCGCAACAGAGAAAAGCGGGTATTTTAAAAGTGGGATGGAGCAAACTTGAAGGGAGAGAGAACGCGTTTTAGTTTTAAAGCGAGGGAGCGAGGGTATTGTAAAGATGGGGAGCGAGGGTATTGTAAAGATGGGGAGCGAGGGTATTGTAAAGAGGGGGAGCGAGGGTATTGTAAAGAGGGGGAGCGAGGCTATTGTAAAGAGGTGGAGCGAGTCTATTATAAAGGGGGAGCGAGTCTATTATAAAGAAGGGGAGCGAAGCTATTGTAAAGAGGGGGAGCGAGGTTTTTATAAGGAGAGGGAGCGAGACTTTTATATGGAGAGGGAGCGAGACTTTTATATGGAGAGGGAGCGAGGTTATTATAAGGAGGGAGAGCGAGGTTTAGAAAGAGAGGGAAGGTTTTGAAGGGAGGGAGCGAGGGTCTTATAAGATCGAGCGAAGTATACTGATTGGGCGCGCGAATGGAGGAGAGAGAGCGCGCGAAATATCTAAGGTTCACGACCGAGCTTTAAGGAGGGAGAGCGAATTTGGAATTTTGTCCGCTTTGGCTCGCCATATTCACCAACTTGTTTTTCTTCTACTAGAAGGGTTTAGAAAATCGATCCAATTTGTAATGTATTCGTGTCTTCTACTAGGTAATGTTTTGGATATCGCTTGAGGACTCCGTTTTTTAAAATGATCATTAGCAAAGGTTTAAATCACAAGTAGAATAATACGAGTAAATTAAAAAAAATTAAAAATTTTTAGTTTTAATGGCTTGATCATTAAAAATTAGTTATTTGGAAAAATTACTCAACATTTACTCAACGAAATATTCATTTCCGAAAAATATTTTATGATACATTTTGAGCATCATTTTAATAACAGTACCATAACGTGTTAGATTGATCTAGTTTACATCTAATTAAGGAGTTTACCGCTACATTTCTTTATGAAAATTAACAGTGATGTATATTCTGTCCTCAAAGAGAGAATGAAATGGAATTAAAATCATCTTTAATCGACAACATCCTCAATTTATATGTTAACGTATAGTCAAACGTTAACAAGATCACTACCGGAAAAAATGGAAATTTCCAAATTACTAAATGTAACTCACGAAACAAAATGTTTCTGTATTATATATATATACATAGTGTGGTCGAGATCAAACCTACACCTTCCTTTGTATACAACCCCAAATAGTGCCAAAGGATGACGCCATTATACTAAATTATACAAGTGTAAAACATTGTTTGGAATAAATTATTTATTTCATGCAAGTGACAAGGTACAAAAGGAATACTGGAGAATATGCCGGAATGCAACAAAATGTTTTGAAGCACAGTCCTACGATAAGTCCTAGAACTTAGCCCTCAAATTGCAACCTCTAATCTGTTTGGTAAACATCACACCGTAAATGTTCGATGTGACTACCATTGTGGTGGAGGCACTCTTCAATACGACTGTCCATGTCTTGCAATACATTTACAAGCACTATGAAGCTGGAAGTCCAAGTAAATGTATTCAGGGATTTTCTCATCGAGAAGAAGGATCAGATAATTCGGTTTCAAAGAATACCCACCCAAATATTTACTTTTCATCGCAATTCATGGTAATGTTGTCGCAACCAGTGAAACTTTTGTTGGGTCGAGTAATGTACGTTATGCCGGTTTAACGTACCATCCCAGTGAAATGTAGGCTCGTCAGAGAACAGTACCTTTCTAAAAAAAATGGATCGGCTTGGTTTAGTTCACGCAAAAGTCTAACCGTCTTGGGTAATCCTCGCAAACATCATGGTCAATTTGTCCTGGTGGGACTAGGCTGGAATATTACTAAGACAGGAGAATAACTGCAGTAATTCGATCTTAGCTGCTACGTAACGACGAGCTCTTTTCACAACGGTCTCTTTTCTCGGTTCCTCAGACAACTCGGACCTTCTTCTTCAAAGTTTTTCCCAATGAAACCTTTATTTTTTCCTTATTTAGTCCAAAGTTTAAGGTTAGGGGTTTCTTAATATTGGCCAACCATTATTGCTGTGGTTTTTATACAGCATTTGTGCCTTTTTAATAGCCGTATTGGTACAATTGCATCCTTACAGACTTTGTTTTTCTAATGAGACTGGCAATACCACAACGTTGAGACTAAAAACCAGTATGGTAAATCTTTAGATCTGTCGGGTGACGAAATTAGAGGTCCAAACATCTAGCGGTTACGCGGTGTCACGTGTTGATCGTTAAACAATATAATAAACACCATGACCTGCTCAAGCCAGCAATCTTTTTAAACTAAACAATGAGGTATTTCCGGTCCCTTTAGAGATACAGTGTTTGTAGTGCACCTATAAGTAGTAGAATTACAGTAGTTAGTCTCGTTTATTAGCAAAATGCAAACCTATTCGAACCAGAACAAATTGAACACGATGTTTATTTTGGGCGAATGTCCCGGTAACGTTTAACAAGCGGCAGTGCTTTATGCCGAAAGGTTTCCACACCGACGACATCCAGTGCGTGGCACCTTTACCGACATTGTCGTCAACCTTCGTGATTTCGGTGGTGCAAGATCGTGACTCAAAAGCAAGGTTTACTCTAGTAAGGTGTATAAAAAGAAAACTACATATTGTAAAATATATTAAGTTGAAAAAAAAATTCTTGCAATTAGCACGAGATTTTGTCTCTTATTGATGCGGATAAAATGTAAACGGAAAATTTAAACGTTGTAACTGAAAATCTTCAACTCATGACAATTCTTTTATATTCCCTTTTTAAACAAACTATTAACGGAAAGTATAATTTTATGTAGGATCAAACCAAACTAAATTGTAAAAATCTCCCACAGAAGCCGATCCTTTATTTTTGAGAAAGGTACTGTTTCCTGACGAGGATAAATTTCACAGGGATGGCACGGTAAATTGGCATAACGTATATTACTGGAAACAAAAAAATTATCACTGGTTACGACATCACTAACATCAAATGCGATGGAAGGTAAATGTTTGGGTGGGCATTCTTATAAACTGAATTACAGGACCCTTCTTCTTCAATTGTCGACTGGAAGCGTTTACTCTGACTTCCTGCGTCATGAGTTTAGGGCTTGGAAATGTATTGCAAGACATGGACAGTTGTTTTGAAGTGAGCATCCACCATAATGGTAGACACATCGAATATTTGAGGTGTTTACCAAAGAGATTAGAGGTTGCAATTTGAGGCCTAAGATCTATAAGTAATCGTAGGACTGAACTTTAAAACATTTTGTGGCATTCAGACATATTATCCTTTCTATTCGTACCTTGTCACCCGTTTTCACTTTCCATACAATAAAACATGAATTTCAAACTTTTATTTAAACCCTATATTATTTAGTATAGTGACGTCATCCGTTGGCAGTATTGAGGGCTGCTCACAAAGGAAGGTGTTGATCTGATCTTGACCACACTGTATATAGGGTACATTTAAATTTGACAATCGAGGCTTTTAATTCGAAATCATAATACCTGTTAATGAAGTCGTGCGATCACAAAATATACCTGAAAATAATGTAGCCCATAATTAGGCAACATTGTTCTTGTGAAAAATGCCCCACTATACCAGTTAGGGGGGAGTAATTTTTCTTTCGCAACGAGGCAACGTGAACCTCACGTCACCGATGCCCTACTTTCTTCGTCAATGTTTTTTTTCTCTTTGCCTTTGCCCTTTGTTAATACTTCTAATACTGCTACTAATATATAACTATTAGTTCCAGCAGGAATAGATATCTTCTTCTTGGAATCTTTAAGAGACCATAGACCCCATACTAATAACTGAGTGAATGTATGGGGAAGGGCCCGCGCCTCCTTCCTCGCCTATCATTCGCTCTTCACAAGTATAAGAACAAAAAAATTATTTTAAAATACCCTAAACCCTTGTTCTACTAGTTCAGAACACACGCAAAGAGAATTTGTTTAAATTAGGGTTTGTCGCTCAGAGGTCACGCGAATCGCGGTGAGGGTCGCTAGCGATGTTAATATCACGTGGCTATTAAGTTTTAAATACATAAAAATAAAACGCACTTTCCAACCCCAAAAGATAAGGTATCACGTTGAAAAACTTGGAGTATTTATCAATAATAAATAAGAAACTAGTTGTAAAGAGATCTATATATAACGCATGAATGATGATTACCACAGTTCCTTATTATTAAATATCAGAATTTCGGCCTTTATCGCACTGTCGCACAGTTACTGTAACCTAAAAACATCTGGTAGGTTGCCTGAGTTTTGACAAAGAAAGCGCCCCTCCCAATTTTCCCTCCCAAAAACCCTTCCCTCTGCTGATCACAAAAAGTTTGCAGTCTATTGAAGGCAAAGCGGAGTACTATCCATTGTTAAACCTCGTAGGAAACGAGACGTTTCTGTAAATTGATTGTGAACACGAGAAGAACTTACCTTAAAAGTTGGAAAATATAAAGAAGCACGAATTTTAGCCCTCTTTTTAACTAATTTTGCCTTGCGCCTCCAAACGACAAAATTTGTAAGTTTCAAGCTAAGAAAGGGCCTTAAATCAACCAGAGAAGCTAGGCTTATAACAGGTTTGATAGAATAATTCCAGATTCAGTTCTGTTAACATTCAATTTGATAACAAAAATTAAGCTATTAAATCGGACTTATTATGGTGCGAAAAATAATTAAATTTACGAATAGACTTTTCTCCAAAATTGAAATTTATTTCCTTTGCTCTATACAGAACTATTTTACTCGGCTAGTCTGCGTTTCTTAACTGAGGACGTCCAGTCCATTTCCGAAAGTTTATTTAATAGACCCATTACTTGTAGAATGGCTGTTACCGAAATTAGATGAATCGCTAATATTTTGGCTTTTGCCCTTACCGTTGTAGAAATTCAAGAGTAGAAGCACATGCTTTCGGGTATTTGATGTTCAATATATAGTAGAGATTGAACATAAATGCCATTGCAGCTACTATGTCTTTTCCAAAAAGATGATCATTGACAACAACACGATCCACGCAAAGTAGAAATTGGGACGCGCTACCAATACTTTCTCCTAATAAATTAATAAAAGATCAACATTTGACAATATGTAATGTTACTACATGTGTGACCACAAACTGAGAAACGCACTTTTATTTTAAAGGGAGAATGAAAGCAAACGACAAATAATTCCTTCCATAGTATAAAACTAATTATCACGCATCAAATAAAAAATGCAATAATATAAAACAATTCATTTTAAATTCAGAGTAAATCACTCATCCACAAATAATATAGGAATTTTGCATTTGCAATTTGTTAGCTACGGATGATACACACTATGTTTTAGAGTGATATACTCCTTGCCAAAAAATTTGTATGAGGATAAAGGGTAATAATCATCAAGTTCCATAATTTTTACTACTTTTGACTTCCTTAATTTTGTTACCTCGTAAGCGTGCAGATCTGGGCAATATTTAGAAGCAAATAACGTTGCACAAGCTAAATTTTCGGCCTCTGATTCTGAAATCACGAGAGTGTCAATGCGTCCAAAATTTAAGGTGTCTTCAGTGACCTCACAAACAAAAAATAGTCCCCTTTCATACAGTGCGCCTTTAAATTCAAACTTGTCCGTGTGGTAAGGACTTCAATTAGACTTGGTCATCTTTCGAATATCATTAAATATTTCCCGACCGAAAACACTTTCAACTACAGCTTTTGAATCACGGTATTTAATTAAAGGGGGGAAAGGTGTACCGCACATATAATAGGATTGCTGCAGCTGATGTTTTTCTGCCAATGTTTTTGTTATGTTTTTAAAATTGTTGGTGTTTCTTGCGTATGTTTTGTAAACTGAGTGTTTGCTTCCAAACCTAAGCGACTAAAGACGTATAAGAAGACCAAAATGTAAAATTAGTTCAGGGTAATGCTCAAATAGGTAATGGTGCTTGGCCTTCAATTTGTAATTTGGAAAAGCTTCAATTAGTTCCTCTTTATAATCGGAAAGCATGCTAGCTAAGAAAGCTACTTCTTTCTTCGATATTTTTGGAGCCGTTATAATTTCTACTAGCTCTGTCAACTGCAAATAGAGCTTCCACACTTTATCGCTTAAATCTCTAATTTTATCTTTTAACATAAAGGCTAACACTCTTAAAAAGCACCAAATTCGAGAAGCGTTTCCGGTCAATTTGTTTGGAGCAACTTTCGCGGGACATGGCTTGCTTCCAACATCTTGTTTTTGATATGGAAATTCTAATATTATGCAATTTAACTAATTCCATGAGAACCACTTTTTTGTTCGAATAAAGTATAATAGAAACTGGTTAAGGTCGTAGGCAACGACTCCCTCAAACAAATCGTGAGCTAAGCATGGCGCGAGTGTGGGGGTACAAACGTGGAAGTAGTTTAGGTCATTAAAAGGGGAATCATGTTTTACACCATTAATGGAACCTAATATTGGGTTTGCTTTTAGAGAATCAATGTTTTTCTTGTAAGTCTCTATGGTTCTTCTGGGAAACGATTGGCATAAGTGAATTTGGTCACTCTTGACGTGGCAAAAACGGCATATAAATCCGTGTGAGAAACTCGTTTGAAAGCCACCGATTTCGTGGCTTCCCAGATAGTCACCAATAAGATTAGTTAGAAAAACTTTGTAGTTATAACCATCGGGTAGTGTAAGTCTATTCTCTTCGAGGTCTTTCAGTTCGTTAATCAATTTTTCAAAACACTTTCTCAAACCAAATTTTTTTAAATGTGATTCTTTGCAAAGTTATATTAATTGCATATGATTGACTGTTGATCTATATTCTTTTGGAATATTTAAAAGTGTATAATACACACCAAGTATTTTGTGCATAGACTTAGCAGAACCCAAAGGATTCACTATTTCAAATGCGTCTTGAAAAATTAGCACGTGGATGCATTTACCATTAACCTTTAAAATATGTTCTTGGAGAAAGATTCTTCCATCGTTTACATCCTCTAAAATCTGATTTCTACCAAACACGTAAGTAGGTTTTGGATAATGAAGTAGTTTCTCGACTTCTTTGTTTATCAATAACTTCGCTAGAGATAGTTTCAGAGGAACATAATGGTAGAAGCATTTTTTCCCACGTGAATATCCAACTAAAATCTGGAGGGGCTCCACGTATCTAAAGTGTTCTTTGTAATACTTTTGCCTTAAATAGGTAGATCTTAATGTCTCCTTCGCTTCTTCCATTACGTTATTCTCTGAGAAAACATTAAAAAACTTTTCGATAACTTCTGCACTAACTGAATTTTCCTCTAGGGTAGCCCTTACGTTTTGTAAAGAAATGAATTTTCTAGATATTTTAAGGAGCTCATTTGTTCAGAAATAAATTGTATGACTGAACTTGACTAAAATTTTTCTGCTTGGAGTTTCAAGTAAAATAACGCAAAATTTTGAACTAAAGCATTGCTTCCTTCTCCTTTTGAAATCGATGATTCTACTTCATGCAATAGATTGCCACTAGATACGTTTTGGGATGCATTTTGATTGAATTAAACTAGACCCGAAGTGGATGGCTGATTTAAGTCTACTTTTGGGTTTTCCAGTACCGATATTGGAGATGGTATGACCCGCCTGTAATAGAGCTTATGCTTTCAATTTAAATGACACTTAAGGGACAATAATTTCTTATATTTTAAAGCGGCACATCCTTTAAAAGGACAAGGTACAAATAAACCCAACGAAAAATGTTCTTTTGAATGAGAGCAGAAATTTTTCAAATTCGGGAAAGTAAAGTTACAATTTGCAACTGGGCACGATAAAGGTTCTATAAAGTTCTGAACATTTGACCCTATTTCATTATCAGTTATTTTTAACTCAAACTTGTGTTTTCTTCGTACATGACTTTTAAATGTACCAAATGTGGTGAACACTTTGCCACACGTTACCCAACCGCACGAAAAGTTTTGGTAGGGTAGGTTTTTATGAAGAGCACAATGTTAAAAGTATTTTTGAAAATTATCCGTAGAGAAATTACAGGTATTCAGTGAACAATTAAAATTCATTGTGTTATTACGTAACTAAAATTAGCACGGTTTGAGAAACTGGTTTTTGGAATTTCAAGCATTAATTTAGTTTAAAGTATTTAAAAGCTAATTAATTTTTTAATTATTTAACATCCAAGTAATACCGGTTTACGTGAGACCACCTTATAAATATATGTCTGCAAGTTAACTGTTACAATTATATTTAGAATGTTCACAGAACATGTTTGCTTGAACTTTCAAATAGAACTTTTGGACAGGTTCCTAATATATATATTCTAATCCAGGAAGATCGAGTTGAATTAACACGGATTATAAGATTGTTAAAACTTATTCCAAACTAATGACGCGTTTGTTATTGACCAAAATTTGCAGAAAATACGGGCCAATTAAGTTTCTTTTTTAAAAACAAAACGTCCAATCAAAAACACAAAATTCTTAAAACTTGAGAAATATCCGAGGAAACTGTCGGAAGATCAGAAAAAGATATCGGTTACAAAGCCCAGATCCATGTTATTTAGCGGCATTTATTTAATAAAAATGCTTCTAATTACTCGAATTCATTTAATTGAAAATACACTAAATGAACGCAAACGATTCTCCAGCCCTGAATGGTTAGGAAAAGGTTTGTCCCTATTAAACATTGTTCCTAATTTTCCGGGGCTAAAGAAAAATATACCAAAACGTTTATATCTTACCTTAAAAAATTAAGATGTTGAGTCTTCTGCAAATGTATCCGTACTATCAGGAGTTCATAATAACCCCCTTTCGGGGGGGAAGTACGAAACTTGCCATAGAGCTAATGGTAAAAATCGCGAACAACAAGATTTTGTCGTTGCGCATATAAAGGACTAGCCTGTTGATGGACATACAACTTTACAGTAGATTGTAGTAGTATCTATACTCCTTGGTTTTCGTTCCAAAACTTGGCTGGGATCTCCATCGTTAAGAAAAATGGCGAGTATGTGGACGTAGAAACACGATGGAATTCTTATATTAAAGATTCTGGGAATCAATTTGTCCATACCGTTTTAATTTAACCACGGAATTCTCACACATATCACAAGAAAACAATAATGACTATCGCTTAAATGTTTTGTAGAAAACTAGAAAGCATCGCAAAGCCAACTTCTTAGCCAAGGCTTAATGTACACCGCGGCTGCCCGCGCCGACAGACGTGAGACGCGACTCGCGAGCCATTTTCGCTCCCTAAATCACAAGATAAAAATAGTGCTAACCCGGAATATGGGAAATTAATGCGCGTGGGCGCTAAACATAGGGGTAACTATTTCTTTGGGAGTTAAGCGGTGTATAAATCCGCTGAGCTTTACGGCGAAACTTTGTTGTTACGGGCTTTTTAACCAGTTTCGTACTTCCCCCCCCCGAAGGGGGGTTATTATGAACTCCTGGTACTATTAAAACCGGTAACCGTGCTATTAAGACCGTTCTAACTTGTATTTGGGATCGCGAATGAAAAAAATTCCACTTTAAAATTTCCTTCCTTCGTCCTCGACAGCCCGAAATTTTAGAACAGTAAAAACCCAGCCAATTCACGGAAAAAATTCGGTTTTGTGCAAAATAAAAAAAAAACTCTCTTATCTTACCCCCTCCCCCTCACACTCCACCCTTTTTACGGCTTGGCCTATTCTGAAAACTTTCCACTCTTTTTAATCCTTAAGGTATGTCTAAGATTGACTGACCAGGGGGGGCGAGGTGCAGAAGCGAGAAAAAATATAAAGGTTCACTGCCCTCAAAGTAGTTTTTAAATCTTCACTTTCATTCATAAAATCAAAATTAAAGTTTCAAACCAATTATCAAATAAACTAAAATTTAAATTTTATTTTACATCAAAGATTTAGCTAAATTAATAAACTTTGTGGGGGCATTCAAAAAATGTGACGTGACAGGTTTAGCACCCCTTTATGAAAGGCGAGAATAGGCCATTCCATTATTGACATGGCTGAAGAGAACTTAACAGGGGCTAGAGGTGTTTTGAGAAGCACCACTAGAGGCAAAGCGAGTTGCCTAGCCTCCCGCGTTTAGTGAACTGTGGCTCCATCTGGCGTTGCCTCTTAGCGAGTCGGAAGACACCTCTCCGCCCCTGCACGTTTGTTTCTCTACAAGTATTTACAGGAATGGTCTAATAATTGTACATTTAATAGGGAATTAGGGATAACTTGAAATGTATTTTGAAGATTTTGGTTAGGCCGCTTTAAAAAAAATTTCAATATAGACAAATTCGCAAATTGCAAACAGCGAAACCTACACACACAGGGGCGAGAGAGCCACTGGGGTATTATCCACTTTGCCAAGAAGCTCCGCCAGAGGCATTGCAAGTTCGTTAGTCCAAATAGTGTAGTGAACTCTCAATGGCGTTCTCCCCCCTGTGTGTTGCTTTTTCTCTTTGTAATTTCCGAATTTGTCTATTGACAATCTTAAGATGTTCCAAGTTTGATATACAGATTATTTCAAGTCGCGTCTCGGGGTAGTGATAATTAACTAAAGTTAATAGGAACATTTCATAAATTTTATATTTTACTTCTTATTAAAATCCATATCAATTTTTAATAATAAATACTTTGAAACTGATAAAATATTCAGATGAAATGAATAATCAGGGAATAAATAAAGGGAGACTGAAAATACCATGAAAGGAAACAAACGTATTGATATGTAGTTTATCTCTTGAGATCCTGTGTATTTTATAGCTTTTATAGTCTAGAGGAGAGGCGTCTCATTATGCTGAAAGATCAAGCCAATGGAAGAGCTCTGGGCGCAAATTGACGTCGGTGTAAAGTTAAGTCCAAGATGAAAGTAGGGAGGAGTTAAAAAGCTAAACCACTTCCAAGCGCCTCTACTTTATGCTGTTCATGCGGATCTGACAAAAGGGCTATATACGATGCGCATTGCTGTATAATAGCAAACATTATAGGCAAACTACGTGTAAAAGTTAAATCAGCTCTTTAGTTCAAATTCCAGTTAAAATGTTGAAACTACAAAGCAGTGCGTTGTTACTACAGGTTTTAACTGTACTAAATAAAACCACTATAACTGTTGTGTATACGAGCATGCAATCGTAAACAACGCAAAATTTTCACGTTTATTGACTTTTACACCGATCACGTAAATTCAATGTCAACCTGTATATAATACAAATGTGTGCTTGACATTCGTTAAAAATAAGCCTCATGTTAAAATGACAATGAATAGTTCGTCAAAACTACAAAGCAGATAGTTGAAATTACAGTTTCAAACTGATAATAAACAAATCCATCAGTCATGTTGTGTATACGAGCACGCACTCGTAAAATACACAACAGTTCCACGTGTAATGACTTTAACAATGATCACGTAAATTCACTATCATCCTGTAAACTTTACAAATAAGCGGTTGTATTTCTTTAATAACAAGCTCCCTGTTAAAAAGACTCTGAATAGTTTGTCGAAACTACAAGGAATAGCGTTGAAATTACAAGTGGTATCAGGGGTAAATAACGAAAGGAGTTAGAGACGCTAGCTTCCGTAGTGTAGAATGCAGTGGGACTTTCAAACGTAGACACAGAAAAGAGAAAACGCCTCGGTTGCGCCGCCTATAATTCAAAATAAGTATGATATTTTGCAACCAATAGCGTGGCAGCAAAGATTCGAAAGGCATGCTGGGATATCGATTTTCTCCTGTCTGCTAGTATTCGTCTGCTAGTGTTCGTCTTCTTACGACTGAGTGACAATTAGGGTTAGAGTAAAGTTTATTCATTAAGGTGCACTTGAATTAGAAACATGCAACTTTAAAGTTGGTAAATTCCTTATTCGAAAATGAAATGGAATTAAATGTCGTTTTTGCATCCTTCAATACAGTTTTAGTCGTTTTAATTTCTTTAGTCACAGATACAGTCGATGATCCTGATCCCACAGTTCCCACTAAGCCTTGGCTCACTGGGCCGACTCTGTAACCGCGCACTTACGGCAAAACAAGTTTGATCACATTTTGAGGATTTTCCCGGCTACAAATTGCAAATTGTTGACTTATCTTTCTTCTTTAAATCGCTGTTTAATTATATTGGGTTGATATATGAGACGACTTCACAACATCGACACCCGCCATTTTACTTTACCCAGAATACCTTGCGGCGCGAGATTTTAAGGCAAAACTTTTAAGGTTCTGCTCTTATTTACAATACAGTTTCAAAGATGGCACTACGTTAGTTACAAATTCTATGACGTTTCAAGGTCCCACTGTATTTTACACTACGGAAGCTCGCGTCTCTAACTCCTTTCGTTATTTACCCCTGGTGGTATCCAATACTAAGAAAATACGAATGATCCTTTTTTATTAACCAAAACAGGGCCTGCTTATAAAACGTGAATTCGATGTGAAAGACTTATTACTGGATAATTTGTAAATATAAACTGAATCTTTTTTGTAAATTTGTTTCAACTATATTTTGGAAAAGGCGTCAATTTATTTCAACTATATTTTGGAAAAGGCGTTAATTTATTTCAGCTATATTTTGGAAAAGGCGCCAATTTATTTCAACTATATTTCGAAAAAGGCGTCAATTTATTTCAACTATATTTCGGAAAAGGCGTCAATTTATTTCAACTATATTTCGGAAAAGGCGTCAATTTATTTCAACAATATTTCGGAAAAGCGTCAATCTATTACAACTATATTTCGGAAAAGCCGTCAATTTATTTCAATATTTTGGAAAAGGCGTCTAGTTATATCAGCAATATTTTGGAAAAGGCGACAAACTATTGGTCAATTATCAAACGTCAACATCAATATTTTGGAAGTCTATGCAACTATATTTTGGAAAGAGTGCCTAATTTGATCAATGTAAACACCTTTTCCAAAATATCGTTCTTCACATTTACCAAACTCAGGAACAATTTGACGCCTTTTCCAAAATTTTGTCCCTCACATTTATCAAATCCAGGGATAATTTGACGGCTTTTCCAAAATATCGTTCTTCACATTTATCAAATTCCCGAATAATTTGGCACATTTTCCAAAATATCGTCCCTCACATTTATCAAATTCCCAAATAATTTGATACCTTTTCCAAAATATCGTCATTCACATTTATCAAATTCCCAAATAATTTGACACCTTTTCCAAAATTTTGTCCTTCACATTTATCAAATCCAGGGATAATTTGACGGCTTTTCCAAAATATCGTTCTTCAGATATAACTAGACGCCTTTTCCAAAATATTGAAATAAATTGACGGCTTTTCCGAAATATAGTTGTAATAGATTGACGCTTTTCCGAAATATTGTTGAAATAAATTGACGCCTTTTCCGAAATATAGTTGAAATAAATTGACGCCTTTTCCGAAATATAGTTGAAATAAATTGACGCCTTTTTCGAAATATAGTTGAAATAAATTGGCGCCTTTTCCAAAATATAGCTGAAATAAATTAACGCCTTTTCCAAAATATAGTTGAAATAAATTGACGCCTTTTCCAAAATATAGTTGAAACAAATTTACAAAAAAGATTCAGTTTATATTTACAAATTATCCAGTAATAAGTCTTTCACATCGAATTCACGTTTTATAAGCAGGCCCTGTTTTGGTTAATAAAAAAGGATCATTCGTATTTTCTTAGTATTGGATACCACCAGGGGTAAATAACGAAAGGAGTTAGAGACGCGAGCTTCCGTAGTGTAAAATACAGTGGGACCTTGAAACGTCATAGAATTTGTAACTAACGTAGTGCCATCTTTGAAACTGTATTGTAAATAAGAGCAGAACCTTAAAAGTTTTGCCTTAAAATCTCGCGCCGCAAGGTATTCTGGGTAAAGTAAAATGGCGGGTGTCGATGTTGTGAAGTCGTCTCATATATCAACCCAATATAATTAAACAGCGATTTAAAGAAGAAAGATAAGTCAACAATTTGCAATTTGTAGCCGGGAAATCCTCAAAATGTGATCAAACTTGTTTTGCCGTAAGTGCGCGGTTACAGAGTCGGCCCAGTGAGCCAAGGCTTAGTGGGAACTGTGGGATCAGGATCATCGACTGTATCTGTGACTAAAGAAATTAAAACGACTAAAACTGTATTGAAGGATGCAAAAACGACATTTAATTCCATTTCATTTTCGAATAAGGAATTTACCAACTTTAAAGTTGCATGTTTCTAATTCAAGTGCACCTTAATGAATAAACTTTACTCTAACCCTAATTGTCACTCAGTCGTAAGAAGACGAACACTAGCAGACGAATACTAGCAGACAGGAGAAAATCGATATCCCAGCATGCCTTTCGAATCTTTGCTGCCACGCTATTGGTTGCAAAATATCATACTTATTTTGAATTATAGGCGGCGCAACCGAGGCGTTTTCTCTTTTCTGTGTCTACGTTTGAAAGTCCCACTGCATTCTACACTACGGAAGCTAGCGTCTCTAACTCCATCCAACTTTCGTTATTTACCCCTGATACCACTTGTAATTTCAACGCTATTCCTTGTAGTTTCGACAAACTATTCAGAGTCTTTTTAACAGGGAGCTTGTTATTAAAGAAATACAACCGCTTATTTGTAAAGTTTACAGGATGATAGTGAATTTACGTGATCATTGTTAAAGTCATTACACGTGGAACTGTTGTGTATTTTACGAGTGCGTGCTCGTATACACAACATGACTGATGGATTTGTTTATTATCAGTTTGAAACTGTAATTTCAACTATCTGCTTTGTAGTTTTGACGAACTATTCATTGTCATTTTAACATGAGGCTTATTTTTAACGAATGTCAAGCACACATTTGTATTATATACAGGTTGACATTGAATTTACGTGATCGGTGTAAAAGTCAATAAACGTGAAAATTTTGCGTTGTTTACGATTGCATGCTCGTATACACAACAGTTATAGTGGTTTTATTTAGTACAGTTAAAACCTGTAGTAACAACGCACTGCTTTGTAGTTTCAACATTTTAACTGGAATTTGAACTAAAGAGCTGATTTAACTTTTACACGTAGTTTGCCTATAATGTTTGCTATTATACAGCAATGCGCATCGTATATAGCCCTTTTGTCAGATCCGCATGAACAGCATAAAGTAGAGGCGCTTGGAAGTGGTTTAGCTTTTTAACTCCTCCCTACTTTCATCTGGACTTAACTTTACAACCGACGTCAATTTGCGCCCAGAGCTCTTCCATTGGCTTGATCTTTCAGCATAATGAGACGCCTCTCCTCTAGACTATAAAAGCTATAAAATACACAGGATCTCAGAGATAAACTACATATCAATACGTTTGTTTCCNAGAGAGAAGAGAGAGAGAGAGAGAGAGAGAGACAGCGAGAGAGGTTCGAAGTGTTTGAGAATAAAAAGAGTCGTAACGCGACGCTGTAAAAGAGATGGAGAGCGAGCGACCCTCCAAAAACGAATCGGAGGGATTCGCGAGAGACGAGAGAGACTGTCTCCCCCCCCCTTCACCTCCTCTTCCTCGTTTAGAAAAGGGGGGAGGGAATGAATTTTACCCCTCGCGCGATGACTTGCAAATTTCGAGAGAGGCGAAAAATCGGGCAAACTAAAGACGACCAAAAACTTTTGGACGACCAAATTATTTAGCGGCGTTCGTACCCCCCCCCCTTTACGCCCCCCCTTTTCTCGTCTCTCTCCGTTTCTCTCTCTCTCGTCTCTCGTATCTCACTCTCTCTCTCTTCCTCTTCGACTCTAGTTTTTTCTCTCTAATTCGTTTCTCTCGGGATATTTTCCTCGTTTTTTTTTCTTTCACTTTACTTTCAATCTCCTTCTCTCGCGCGACTCACCGTCTCTCTTTATTTTTTTCTCTCTCGCGAAATTAGTCGCGTCGTAACGCGCTTTTTTTCCCGACTCGGATCGGCGAAGCTAAGCGCGCGCTCTAAAGGATAAATTAAATAAAAAAAAACTTTTTAGATAAACTTCGATACAATTTTTTTTTCGAAGAAATCCTTATCCCGAAAATTCGGGGACGCGTCTTTTAACGATAAATTTAGAAAAAAAAACTGTTTTTTGTTTTGAGAAATTTTTAAACAAATTATTTTTCGAACAAAACCTTTCCCAAAAATAAAAATGGTGGAGATTGGGGAAATCGGGTCTCGCTAAAAGGCGAGGACGCGTTCTTTGACGATAAATTTAAAAAAATATTTTTACAGATATTTTGAAACAATATTTTTTTCGAACAAAACCTTATCCCGAAAAGGCGGGGACGCGTTCTTTAACGATAAAATTAAAAAAATAATTTTAGAGAGATTTTGAAACAATTTTTTTTTTCAGACAAGACCTTATCCCGAAAATGCGGAAAAGCGTTCTTTAACGATAAATTAAAAAAAAACTGTTTTTTTTTTAGAAATTTTGAAACAAATTATTTTTCGAACAAGACCTTTTCCCGAAAAAAAAATGGTGGAGATTGGGGGGAAATTGGGTCTCGCGAAATTAGTCGCGACGATTTTCGCTCTCACCCTTTCTCTTTTTTTTCTGTCTGTCTTTCCTCTTCTCGCGCAAACCTCTCTTTGTTTTTCGTATCCGGAGCGATATTCTTCCTATCTCTCTCATTTTTTTTGTCTCTCCGTCTCTCGCCAAGCTCTTTCGATTCGCTTCTGGATTAACGTTTTCTCTTTTTCCCCATATTTCGTTTTTCCGTCTACGTTTGTCTTTTTTTTTCATTTTGCCGTTTCTCTCGGTTTTTAGCATCGAAGGTTCCGCGCGATAGACGAAAAGGGCCGCGTCAAAAGGACGAGACGAAGAGAGACAAATAAAAAGAAGAGGGAGAACGCGATTCTTAAAACAATACTTAAGAGTCACGCTTTATTACAACCTCACTGTATCATAAACGAGGCTTCTCTCTTATTATTTCATTCTATTAGTTTTATTATTATTATTATTATTATTATTATTATTTATTATATATTAATATATTTATATATATATATATATATATATATATATATATATATATATATATATATATATATATATATATATATATATATATATATATATACGTATAAGAAGAAAGAGGTTCGAAGAGGTTCGAAGTGATTGAGATTAAAAAGAGTCGTAACGCGACGCTGTAAAAGAGATGGAGAGCGAGCGACCCTCCAAAAACGAATCGGAGGGAATCGCGAGAGACGAGAGACGCGAGAGAATGTCCCCCCCCCCTTCCCTCCCTTCCTCTCCGTCGTTTAGAAAGGGGGGCGGGGAGAAATTTTACCCCTCGCGCGATGACTTGCAAATTTCGAGAGAGGCGAAAAATCGGGCAAACTAAAGACGACCAAAAATTTTTGGACGACCAAATTATTTAGCGGCGTTCGTACCCCCCCTTTACGCCCCCCCTTTTCTCGTCTCTCCGTCTCTCTCTCTCTCTCTCTCTCTCTCTCTGAGGATAGCTCTCTCGTCTCTTGTATCTCTCTCTCTCTCTCTCTCTCTCTCTCTCTCTCTCGCCTCTTGTATCTCTCTCTCTCTTCCTCTTCTTTTTATTTTTTTTAGAGAAACGAATGCGGGGAACGGGAAATCGAGTCTCGCGAAATTAGTCGCGTCGTAACGGGCTTTTTTTCCGACACGGATCGGCGAAGCTAAGCGCGCGCTCTTAAGGATAATTTTTTTTTAAAAAAAAACTTTTTTTATTTTTTTTTTAGAGAAACGAATGCGGGGAACGGGAAATTGAGTCTCGCGAAATTAGTCGCGTCATAACGGGCTTTTTTCCGATTCGGATCGGCGAAACTAAGCGCTCGCTCTTAAGGAAAATAAAAAAAATTGTTAAAAGAAATTTCGAGAGATTTTTTTTTTCGAACAAGACCTTATCCCGAAAATGCGACGACGCGTTTTTTAACGATAAACTTATAAAAACTGTTTTTTTTTGAGAAATTTTGAAAAAAATTTTTCGAATAAGACCTTTCCCGAAAAAATATGGTGGAGATTGGGGGAAATCGGGTCTCGTGAAATTAGTAGCGACGATTTTCGCTCTCACCCTTTCTCTTTTTTTCTGTCTGTCTTTCCTCTTCTCCCGCAAACCTCTCTTTTTTTCGTATCCGGAGCGATATTCTTCCTATCTCTCTCATTTTTTCGTCTCTCTCGCGCGACTTCTCCGATTCGTTTTTGGCAACGATTTTTGTCTCCCACTCTTTCTCATTTTCTCTGTCTCTCATTCCTCTTATTCTCGAGCAACCTCTCTTTTTTCGTATCTGGAACGATATTCTCTCTCTCTCTCTCTCTCTCTCTCTCACACACATTTTTTTTCCGTCACTCGCTCAACTCTTCCGATTCGCTTCTGGATGAAAGTTTTCTCGTTTTTCTCTATCTCTCTTCTTTCTTGTCAAGCAGCCTCTCTATTATTAGTATCTGAAGCGATGCTCATTCTCTCTCTCAGTTGTTTTTCTCTCCGTCTCTCGCACAGCTCATCTGATTCGCTTCTGGAAGAAACTTTTCTCTTTCTCTCTCTTTCGTTCTTCTCTCTTTGGTTTTTGCGCTCTCTTTGTCTCGTTTTTTTATACTTTTTCTCTCGGTTTCGTATATATAAAAAAGCCAAGACGAAGAGAGCCACGTAAAAAGAAGACACGAAGAGAGAGAACGCGATTCTAAAAACAATATTTAAGAGTCAAGCGTCATTACACCCTCACTGTCTCATATATGAGGTTTCTTTATTGGTCCCGGCAACTGGCCTTATTAATTATATTAAGATTATATTATTATATTATATTATATTATATTATATATACATAATATATATATATATATATATATATATATATATATATATATATATATATATATATATATATATATATATATATGCAGAGAGAGAGAGGCTGGCGGAGCCTGGGATTTTGCCCCTCGCGCGATGACTTGCAAATTTCGAGAGAGGCGAAAAATCGGGCAAACTAAAGACGACCAAAAACGATTTTGACGACCAAGTTTTTTAGCGGCGTTCGTTCCCCCCCTTACGCTCCCCCTCTCTCGTCTTGGAAGGGGGGTAGGAAGGAATTTTACCCCTCGCGCGATGACTTGCAAATTTCGAGAGAGGCTAAAAATCGGGCAAACTAAAGACGACCAAAAACGATTTTGACGACCAAATTTTTTAGCGGCGTTCGTTTCCTCCCCCCCCTTTCCCTTCCCCCTCTTTCGTCTCTCGGGGCAACGGGTCTCGCGAAATTTGCCGCGTCGTAACGCTCTTTTCCCGACTCGGATCGGCGAAGCTTAGCGCGCGCTCTTAAGGAAAACTATTTTTTTTAGAGAAACGAATGCGGGGAACGGGAAATCGAGTCTCGCGAAATTTGCCGCGTCGTAACGCGCTTTTTTCCCACTCGGATCGGCGAAGCAAAGCGCGCGCGCTCTTAAGGATAAACTTTTTGAAAAAAAAACCTGTTTTTTTTTAGAGAAACGAATGCGGGGAACGGAAAATCGAGTCTCGCGAAATTAGTCGCGTAGTAACGCGCTTTTTTTCCGACTCGGATCGGCGAAGCTTAGCGCGCACGCTCTTAAGGATAAACTTTTTAAAAAAAAAACTGTTTTTAATTTTTTTTAGAGAAACGAATGCGGGGAACGGGAAACCGAGTCTCGCGAAATTAGTCGCGTCGTAACGCGCGCTTTTTTTCCCGACTCGGATCGGCGAAGCTAAGCGCGCGCTCTTAAGGATAAATTAAATAAAAAAAATTTTGGATAAATTTCGAAACAATTTTTTTTTTCGAAGAAGTCCTTATCCCGAAAATTCGGGGACGCGTCTTTTAACGATAAATTTAGAAAAAAAAACTGTTTTTTGTTTTGAGAAATTTTGAAACAAATTATTTTTCGAACAAGACCTTCCCCAAAAAAAAATTGGTGGAGATTGGGGAAATCGGGTCTCGCGAAATTAGTCGCAACAAGACCTTATCCCGAAGAGGCGGGGACGCGTTCTTTAACGATAAATTAAAAAAAAACTGTTTTTTTTTTTAGAAATTTTGAAACAAATTATTTTTCGAACAAGACCTTTCCCGAAAAAAAATTGGTGGAGATTGGGGGGAAATCGGGTCTCGCGAAATTAGTCGCGACGATTTTCGCTCTCATCCTTTCCCTTTTTCTCTGCCTGTTTTTCCTCTTTTCGCGCAAAATTGTTTTAAAAAAATTTTCAAACAATTGGTTTTTATTTCGAACAAGTTCTTTTCCCAAAAATTCTAGGGATAGGCGGAATCGGGTCTAGAGATATTAGACGCGTCGTACGGTACCTTTCAACGCGAGTATTGGCGAAACTAAGCGCGCGCGCTCGCGTTTTAAAACAATAATTTAAAAAAAAAATTGTTTTTCTTTTTGAAAGAATTTGAAAAAAAATTGTTTTTCTTTTAGAAAGAATTTGAAAAAAATTTATTTTTCGAACGAGTCCTTTTCTCGAAAAATGGTGGAAATCGAATCTCGCGAAATTATTCGCGTCGTAACTTTACCTTTCAAATCGGATTGTCTAAACTAAGCGCTCGCGCTCTCTTAAACGATAAATTCCAAAAAAAAGTAGTTTTTAGAGAAATTTTGAAACAAATTTTGTTTTTTTTTTCGAACAAGACCGTATCGCGAAAATGTGGAAAATGAAAATGAGTCTCGCGAAATTTAGTCGCGTCGTAACGCGCTTTTCGAACCGGATTGGCGAAGCTAAGCGCTCGCTTTCGTTAACGATAAATTTAAAAAAAAAATAGTTTATAAGAGAAATTTTGAAATAAATATTTTTTTTTCAAACAAGCCCTTATCCCTAAAAAATTGTAAGAATTGGGAAAAAACGAGTCTCGCGATATTAGTCAGAATGACAAACTGTAAAAAAGAGAACGAAAGCGAGCGATTCTCTCGAAACGAATCGGAGGAAACTCCGAGTGACAAGATGGACAAAAAAAAAGAGTACGTTCCTCCGAAAGCTAATCGGAGTGTTCGCGTTAGAAAAGAAAAACAGTGAGAAGGAACAATAAAAAAGCGAAAAGAAGAGAACGTCTACACTCTGGGAAGGAGGCGCGGAAAAAACGAACCAAAAAAATGAGAGAGACAGAGAGAGAGAGAGAGAGAGAGAGAGAGACAGAGAGAGAGAGAGAGAGAGAGAGAGAGAGAGAGAGAGAGAGAGAGAGAGAGAGAGAGAGAGAGAGAGAGAGAGAGAGACGCAGAGAGAGAGAGACGCAGAGAGATAACGGCGCTCTACGCGAACGAATAAAAAGAAGCCGCGCGCGTTTCAAACTACATCCCCCTCCTCATTCTCTCATTTTTAGGAAGGGCGAGATGGAGGAATTTAACCCCCCCTTTCTCGCGTTTCTCTCTTTGGAAGGGGGGGTGGGGATATTTGCCGCACCGTACCGTAATTATTAATCCGGATTGCCAAGGTTAAGCGCGCGCTTTCTAAAAAAAAATACATTTTTTAATAACCGAAATTTTGAAATATATTTTTTTTTTCGAACAAGACCTTTCCCGAAAATTGTTCGGAATCGCGGAAAATCGGGTGTCGCGTTCCGTTAAATTTAAAACTTATATCTCCGTCTCTTTGTAAAAAAAAAAACTCTCGGCCCTTTTTTTTTTAAGCCTCGGCTACGGAAATTTAAATTACTCTTATTCCCTAGGCGACTATAAAAGTTAATTTTTTTTTATTTTTAATTTTTACATTTAATATATCTCTAGAGTTTAACCTAACGAATCACCCATGAACGTTTAAGGGAGGCAGGAGGGAGGGGGAATGGGCCACCCTGAGGGTTTATTGTTTGTGGGGCGCTCTGGGTATTCTAAGGGAGGATTTCTCATTTTTTTGTTTGGCTCCCCCTTCTCTAAAGCGTAGCGAAAAAAGAAACGTAAATTAATTGGCTTACATTTTTTCCTTTCGCTTTTTCGTCCTTCGTTAAATTCAACGGCGTAACGTTCTTTTTTTTTCGCCGCCTGGTACTCGTCACTTTTTTTGTCGCCAAACACGGCGGTAACGAGAAAATAAAAATGACACCGTCAAAAAACGTTATTTTATTTCAAAGAAAATATATCTAAATTCGCTCTTACAATTTATCCAATTTTGTTTTCGAATAAAAAATAAATAAAAGAGTCGAACTCGACGTCACGGTTGTAGGCGGGGCTTCGATCTCGTTGACCTCGCTGATTGGAAGAACAAACGCGCACGCGCTAATCGTAATTTTTTTTTTAACTTTAAACGAAGAATAAACGAATTAAACGAATGCTCGCAAATATAAAGAACGCGGTACGCGTTCGCGGTAGTAACTATATTTTTTATAAAGTCATTTCCATCCAAAATAAAAAAAAATGGCCGCGTTTTATTTTTTCTTTTTTTTTTTTTCGTAACACGCAACGGCGCCCGTGAATTCGTTCGCTCCCGCCGGCGGGCTGGGGGTCTTTTCTTTCCGCCATTTCTATACCGCGATCGATTCGTTCCTTTCGAACCGTAGATACGTTATTACGTAACGAATTATCTTTTGGTAATAAAGAATTGTATCTACGATGAAAAAAACAAATATACAAACAAAACAAGAGTCGATATTAAAAGAACTTGTTTATTTAAATAAAACTATTATTACTTAATTACCGGAAGTTCCGTCGCAGCCGTCGTCGCCATCGTCGCCGCCGCCATTACTATAACTATTTTTTCTAGAGCTAGAAAATGAAAGAAAAAAATGAGCCGCCCGTTCTTTCCGACGACCGATCCGCGAAAGAATTTTTCTACTCGTATTCTCGAGCGCGTAGAGGGGTGGGGCGGAGTAAATTACGAACGGGGTTGAACGGGGGAAAAAAAAGGGCGCGCGACCAATAATATCGTTCCGTCGTCTTTTTTTAAACATCGTCTGACCTTATTTGGAGATTTTCAAAACTCGCTAGTCATCGCGCTAACGTGGTTGGGGTGGTAAAATTCTGTTCTCCCTCCCCCCTCCTAAATGAGGAGGGTGGAAGGGGGGGGGGTTGTTAAAACCGTCTCTTATTCGTTTCTAGAAAACGTTTTCCCTTTATTTTCGAACATTTCGTTGTCGTAAAAAAAAATATTATTCGAACATTTAGTTTTCGTAAAAAAAATTTTTTCAGACATTTAGTTTTCCAAAAAAAATTTTTCGTACATTGACTTTTCGTAAAAAAAAATTCCTACGATAAGTTTTCGTAAAAAGAAAATTTCGTACATTTAGTTTTCGTAAAAATGTTTTTTTTCTCTTTATATATTTTTATTCGTCTCTCCTTTCTTTTTTTTTCGTGTTGTTTCATATTTCATCTCTCCGTCTCGAGGATATTTTCCGTCTCGCTTTTTCTCTCATTTTTTTTTTGAACTCTCCGTCTCTCGCGCGACTCCTCCGATGCTTTTTTTTTCTCTGTCTCTCTATATATTTTTTTTCCGTTTCTCTCTCCGCTAAGTTTTTGTTTGGGTTTCATTTTTCGTCTCTCCGTCTCTCGCGCTACTTCTCCGATACGTTTCTGGCAACGATTTTTTCTATCACTCATTCTCTTTTTCTCTTCTCGCGCAACTTCTCATTTGTTTTCGTACCTGAAACGATATTTTTTCTCTCTCTTATTTTTTTGACTCTCATTCTCTCGCTCGGATCTTTCGATTCGCTTCCAAACCAAAGTTTTCTTTTTTCTCTCTCTTTCCTTTTTACGCTCTTTCGTTTTTTCTCTCCCTTTGTCTCGATTTCGCGTCGGAGAAAGAAAAAAAAGGGAAAAGAAGAGAACGTTTACCCTTTGGGAACGTGGCGCGTAGAGACCGAACCAAAAAAAAGAGAGAGAGAGAGAGAGAGAGAGAGAGAGAGAGATAGGCAAAGAGAGGGAACGGCGCTCTACGCGAACGAACCACAAGAATACGCGCGCGTTTCAAACTCATATTATATTATATATATATATATATATATATATATATATATATATATATATATATATATATAAAGAGAAAGAAAGCAGGACGCCAAACTGTAAAAAATGAAAGAGAGCGAGCGTCTATCTAGAAACGAATCGGAGGGAACAACGGCGAGGGACGAGATGGAAAAAAGGGAGAACGTTCCTCCGAAAGCGAATCGAATTGATTCCGTTCGAAACGAAAAGAGAGAAAGAAAAAAGAAAGAGAACGACGTCTACCCTCTGGGAACGAGGCGCGGAGAGACTGAACCAAAAAAATAATGAGAGAGAGAGAGATAGCGAGAGAGACACAGAGAGAGAACGGCGCTCTAGGCAAACGAACGAAAAGAACTCGCGCGAGTTTCGAATTCTCCCCCCCCCCCCTCCCCATTATCTCTTTTTAAGAAGGGGGGAGGGAAGGAATTTAACCCCTCGCGCGATGACTTGCAAATTTCGAGAGAGGCGAAAAATCGAGGAAACTAAAGACGACCAAAAACTTTTGGACGACCAAATTATTTAGCGGCGTTCGTACCCTCCCCCCCTTTACGCCCCCCCTTTTCTCGTCTCTCTCTATCTCGCTGTCTGTCTCTTCGACTCTAGTATATTTTTTTACTCTCTCGAGCTAGCTCCGTTACTTCGTTTCTCTCTCGAGCTAGCTCCGTTACTTCGTTTCTCTCTCGAGCTAGCTCCGTTACTTCGTTTCTCTCGAGACATATTTTCCGCGTTTTTTTTATTCTCTCATTTTATTTTTCTTTCTCCTTCTCTCGCGCGACTCTCCGTCTCTCTTTATTTTTTTTTCTCTCTCTCTCTCCGTCGCTCGCGCGCGACTTCTCCGATTAGTTTCTGACGGGAATTTTCTCTCTCACTCTTTTACTCTTCTCTCTCTCTCTCTCTCTCTCTCTCTCTCTCTCTCTCTCTCTCTCTCTCTCTCTTCTCTTTTCGCGAAACCTCACTGTTTTTTTTTTCGTATCTGGAAAAGTGTTCTTTCTCTCTCTCTCGACTTTTCGTCTCTAAGTCTCTCGCTCGGCTTTTCCGATTCGCTTCGGGATGAAAGTTCTCTCTTTTTACTCTCTCTCTGTCCCTCTCTGTCTCTTTATTTTACCGTTTCTCTCGGTTTCGTATGGGAGTCGTCGCCGAGCGAGAGACGAACAGACCAAAATAAAAAAGGACGAGACGAAGATGGCGAAAGCGATTCTTAATACAAGAGATACAAGCTTGGATTTTTTTTTATACCCTCACTGTCTCATATATGAGGCCTCTCTTTTCTTATTTTATCTTATTAGTATTATTATTATTATTATTATTATTATATTATATATTATATATATATATATATATATATATATATATATATATATATATATATATATATATATATATATATATATATATATATATATATATATATATATATATATATATATATATATATATATTTATATATATATACAAGTGCGAGAAGAGAGACGTTTGGAGAGATTGAGTAAAAAAGAGTCGTAGCGCGAGACTGAAAAAGAGATGGAGAGCGAGCGACCCTCCGAAAACGAATCGGATGGATTCGCGAGAGACGAGAGACGAGAGAGAACGTCCCCCCCCCCTACCCATCTCCCTCGTTCAGAGAGGGGGGAGGGAAGGAATTATACCCCTCGCGCGATGACTTGCAAATTTCGAGAGAGGCGAAAAATCGAGGAAACTAAAGACGACCAAAAACTTTTGGACGACCAAATTATTTAGCGGCGTTCGTACCCTCCCCCCCTTTACGCCCCCCCTTTTCTCGTCTCTCTCTATCTCGCTGTCTCTCTCTCTGTCTCTTCGACTCTAGTATATTTTTTTACTCTCTCGAGCTAGCTCCGATACTTCGTTTCTCTCTCGAGCTAGCTCCGTTACTTCGTTTCTCTCGAGACATATTTTCCGCGTTTTTTTTATTCTCTCATTTTATTTTTCTTTCTCCTTCTCTCGCGCGACTCTCCGTCTCTCTTTATTTTTTTTTCTCTCTCTCTCTCCGTCGCTCGCGCGCGACTTCTCCGATTAGTTTCTGACGGGAATTTTCTCTCTCACTCTTTTACTTTTTTCCTCTGTCTCTCTCTCTCTCTCTCTCTCTTCTCTTTTCGCGAAACCTCACTGTTTTTTTTTTCGTATCTGGAAAAGTGTTCTTTCTCTCTCTCTCGACTTTTCGTCTCTAAGTCTCTCGCTCGGCTTTTCCGATTCGCTTCTGGATGAAAGTTCTCTCTTTTTACTCTCTCTCTGTCCCTCTCTGTCTCTTTATTTTACCGTTTCTCTCGGTTTCGTATGGGAGTCGTCGCCGAGCGAGAGACGAACAGACCAAAATAAAAAAGGACGAGACGAAGATGGCGAAAGCGATTCTTAATACAAGAGATACAAGCTTGGATTTTTTTTTATACCCTCACTGTCTCATATATGGGGCCTCTCTTTTCTTATTTTATCTTATTAGTATTATTATTATTATTATTATTATTATTATTATTATTATTATTATTATATATATATATATATATATATATATATATATATATATATATATATATATTTATATATATATACAAGTGCGAGAAGAGAGACGTTTGGAGAGATTGAGTAAAAAAGAGTCGTAGCGCGAGACTGAAAAAGAGATGGAGAGCGAGCGACCCTCCGAAAACGAATCGGATGGATTCGCGAGAGACGAGAGACGAGAGAGAACGTCCCCCCCCCTACCCATCTCCCTCGTTCAGAGAGGGGGGAGGGAAGGAATTATACCCCTCGCGCGATGACTTGCAAATTTCGAGAGAGGCGAAAAATCGAGGAAACTAAAGACGACCAAAAACTTTTGGACGACCAAATTATTTAGCGGCGTTCGTACCCTCCCCCCCTTTACGCCCCCCCTTTTCTCGTCTCTCTCTATCTCGCTGTCTCTCTCTCTGTCTCTTCGACTCTAGTATATTTTTTTACTCTCTCGAGCTAGCTCCGATACTTCGTTTCTCTCTCGAGCTAGCTCCGTTACTTCGTTTCTCTCGAGACATATTTTCCGCGTTTTTTTTATTCTCTCATTTTATTTTTCTTTCTCCTTCTCTCGCGCGACTCTCCGTCTCTCTTTATTATTTTTCTCTCTCTCTCTCCGTCGCTCGCGCGCGACTTCTCCGATTCGTTTCTGACGGGAATTTTCTCTCTCACTCTTTTACTTTTTTCCTCTGTCTCTCTCTCTCTCTCTCTCTCTTCTCTTTTCGCGAAACCTCACTGTTTTTTTTTTCGTATCTGGAAAAGTGTTCTTTCTCTCTCTCTCGACTTTTCGTCTCTAAGTCTCTCGCTCGGCTTTTCCGATTCGCTTCTGGATGAAAGTTCTCTCTTTTTACTCTCTCTCTGTCCCTCTCTGTCTCTTTATTTTACCGTTTCTCTCGGTTTCGTATGGGAGTCGTCGCCGAGCGAGAGACGAACAGACCAAAATAAAAAAGGACGAGACGAAGATGGCGAAAGCGATTCTTAATACAAGAGATACAAGCTTGGATTTTTTTTTATACCCTCACTGTCTCATATATGGGGCCTCTCTTTTCTTATTTTATCTTATTAGTATTATTATTATTATTATTATTATTATATTATTATTATTATTATTATTATATTATATATTATATATATATATATATATATATATATATATATATTTATATATATATACAAGTGCGAGAAGAGAGACGTTTGGAGAGATTGAGTAAAAAAGAGTCGTAGCGCGAGACTGAAAAAGAGATGGAGAGCGAGCGACCCTCCGAAAACGAATCGGATGGATTCGCGAGAGACGAGAGACGAGAGAGAACGTCCCCCCCCCTACCCATCTCAATCGTTCAGAGAGGGGGGAGGGAAGGAATTATACCCCTCGCGCGATGACTTGCAAATTTCGAGAGAGGCGAAAAATCGAGGAAACTAAAGACGACCAAAAACTTTTGGACGACCAAATTATTTAGCGGCGTTCGTACCCTCCCCCCCTTTACGCCCCCCCTTTTCTCGTCTCTCTCTATCTCGCTGTCTCTCTCTCTGTCTCTTCGACTCTAGTATATTTTTTTTACTCTCTCGAGCTAGCTCCGTTACTTCGTTTCTCTCTCGAGCTAGCTCCGTTACTTCGTTTCTCTCGAGACATATTTTCCGCGTTTTTTTTATTCTCTCATTTTATTTTTCTTTCTCCTTCTCTCGCGCGACTCTCCGTCTCTCTTTATTTTTTTTCTCTCTCTCTCTCCGTCGCTCGCGCGCGACTTCTCCGATTCGTTTCTGACGGGAATTTTCTCTCTCACTCTTTTACTTTTTTCCTCTCTCTCTCTCTCTCTCTCTCTTCTCTTTTCGCGAAACCTCACTGTTTTTTTTTTCGTATCTGGAAAAGTGTTCTTTCTCTCTCTCTCGACTTTTCGTCTCTAAGTCTCTCGCTCGGCTTTTCCGATTCGCTTCTGGATGAAAGTTCTCTCTTTTTACTCTCTCTCTGTCCCTCTCTGTCTCTTTATTTTACCGTTTCTCTCGGTTTCGTATGGGAGTCGTCGCCGAGCGAGAGACGAACAGACCAAAATAAAAAAGGACGAGACGAAGATGGCGAAAGCGATTCTTAATACAAGAGATACAAGCTAGGATTTTTTTTTATACCCTCACTGTCTCATATATGAGGCCTCTCTTTTCTTATTTTATCTTATTAGTATTATTATTATTATTATTATTATTATTATTATTATTATATTATATTATTATTATATATATTATATATATATATATATATATATATATATATATATATATATATATATATATATATATATATATATATATATATATATATATATATATATATATATATATATCTATATATATATTTATATATATATACAAGTGCGAGAAGAGAGACGTTTGGAGAGATTGAGTAAAAAAGAGTCGTAGCGCGAGACTGAAAAAGAGATGGAGAGCGAGCGACCCTCCGAAAACGAATCGGATGGATTCGCGAGAGACGAGAGACGAGAGAGAACGTCCCCCCCCCTACCCATCTCCCTCGTTCAGAGAGGGGGGAGGGAAGGAATTATACCCCTCGCGCCATGACTTGCAAATTTCGAGAGAGGCGAAAAATCGAGGAAACTAAAGACGACCAAAAACTTTTGGACGACCAAATTATTTAGCGGCGTTCGTACCCTCCCCCCCCCTTTACGCCCCCCCTTTCTCGTCTCTCTCTATCTCGCTGTCTCTCTCTCTGTGTCTTCGACTCTAGTATATTCTTTTTACTCTCTCGAGCTAGCTCCGTTACTTCGTTTCTCTCTCGAGCTAGCTCCGTTACTTCGTTTCTCTCGAGACATATTTTCCGCGTTTTTTTTATTCTCTCATTTTATTTTTCTATCTCCTTCTCTCGCGCGACTCTCCGTCTCTCTTTATTTTTTTTTCTCTCTCTCTCTCCGTCGCTCGCGCGCGACTTCTCCGATTCGTTTCTGACGGGAATTTTCTCTCTCACTCTTTTACTTTTTTCCTCTCTCTCTCTCTCTCTCTCTCTCTCTCTCTCTCTCTCTCTCTCTCTCTCTCTCTCTCTCTCTCTCTCTCTCTCTCTCTCTCTTTCTCTTTTCGCGAAAACCTCACTGTTTTTTTTTCGTATCTGGAAAAGTGTTCTTTCTTTCTCTCTCTCTCGACTTTTCGTCTCTAAGTCTCTCGCTCGGCTTTTCCGATTCGCTTCGGGATGAAAGTTCTCTCTTTTCTCTCAATTCTTCTCTCTCTGTCTCTTTATTTTACCGTTTCTCTCGGTTTCGTATGGGAGTCGTCGCCGAGCGAGAGACGAACAGACCAAAATAAAAAAAGAACGAGACGAAGATGGCGAAAGCGATTCTTAATACAAGAGATACAAGCTTGGATTTTTTTTATACCCTCACTGTCTCATATATGAGGCCTCTCTTTTCTTATTTTATCTTATTAGTTTTTATATTATTATTATTATTATTATTATTATTATATTTATATTTATATATATATATATATATATATATATATATATATATTATATATATACAAGTGCGAGAAGAGAGACGTTTGGAGAGATTGAGTAAAAAAAGAGTCGTGGCGCGAGCCTGAAAAAGAGATGGAGAGCGAGCGACCCTCCGAAAACGAATCGGATGGATTCGCGAGAGACGAGAGACGAGAGAGAACGTCCCCCCCCTACCCATCTCCCTCGTTTAGAGAGGGGGGGGGAAGGAAGGAATTATACCCCTCGCGCCATGACTTGCAAATTTCGAGAGAGGCGAAAAATCGAGGAAACTAAAGACGACCAAAAACTTTTGGACGACCAAATTATTTAGCGGCGTTCGTACCCTCCCCCCCTTTACGCCCCCCCCTTTCTCGTCTCTCCCTGTCTCGCTGTCTCTCTCTCTCTCTCTCTCTCTGTGTCTTCGACTTATAGTATATTTTTTTTACTCTCTCGAGCTAGCTCCGTTACTTCGTTTCTCTCTCGAGCTAGCTCCGTTACTTCGTTTCTCTCGAGACATATTTTCCGCGTTTTTTTTATTCTCTCATTTTATTTTTCTATCTCCTTCTCTCGCGCGACTCTCCGTCTCTCTTTATTTTTTTCTCTCTCTCCATTTCGTTTTTTACTCACCTCTCCGTCTCTCGCGCGACCGACTTCTCCGATTCGTTTCTGACGGCAATTTTCTCTCTCGCTCTTTCTTTTTTTTCCCTCCGTCTCTCTTTCCTCTTCTCGCGAAACCTCTCTTTTGTTTTCGTATCCGGAGGGATTGTTCTTTCTCTTTCAATTTTTTATATCTCTCATTCTTTTTCTTTTTCTCTGTCTCTCTTTCCTCTTCTCACGCAACCTCTCTTTTTTTTCCTATCTGGTGGGATGTTCTCTCGTTCTCTCTCTCTCTCTCTCTCTCTCTCTCTCTCTCTCTCTCTCTCTCTCTCTCTCTCTCTCTCTCTCTCTCTCTCTCTCTCTCTCTCTCTCTCTCTCTCTCTCTCTCTCTCTCTCTCTCTCTCTCTCTCTCTTACACACACAGTCCAATTTTTTGTTTCTCCGTCTCTCGCTCGGCTCTTCCGATTGGCTTCAAGCTGAAATTTTTCCCTTTTCTCTCTATCATTCTATCCCTTCGTCAATTTATTTTCCGCGCGTTTTTTCTCGGTTTCGTATCGGAGACGCTGAGCGTCAGACAAAGAAGCCAAAATAAAAAGACGAGATGAAGAGAGAGAGAGAACGCGATTCTTAAAAAAATATATAAAAGCCTAGCTTTTTTATACACTCACTGCCTCACGATAGAGACAGAGAAAAAAAAAGATATAGAATGTGAAACGGAAAAAAGTGAAAGAGCGAATCGGAGTGGTTGAGATACAGAGAAATCATCCCATCAAAAGAAAAAACGACTAAAAGAGGCTGAGCGTTTCAACACCATTTTTCCGTTTCCTCTTTTACAATTCGCAAGCAAAAAAAAAATCGAAAGAGTCTCCGAAAAAAAAAAGAAAACAGCGAAGCGAATAAAATAATAGATGGCGCGCAAAAGTAAAAAAAAAAAAAACGATCGAACGATATTGGACGATCGATTTCGAGCGGCGTTTATTCCCGCTCCCCCCCTCTGGATTTTTTTTTACCCCTCTAACCGAGCGACTAATAGTCGACAATAACCGTTTTTATCCCCGTTTTTTACCCCCCCCTCTTCTGACGTACGCGAGCGACGCTTCACGAGGCGGAAAAAAAAATGAAACTCACTCTCGTTTCTTCTTTAAGCCTCGGCTACGTAATTACTCTTATTCCGTAGGGAAAACTTATATCTTCGTCTCTTTGTAAGAACTCTCAGTCCTTTTTATTTAAGCCTCGGTTACGGAAATTTAAATTATTCTTATTCCGTAAGCGACTATAGAAGTTAATTTTTTTTTTAATTTTTCGAATTTTATTTTCCATTTAATATATCTTTAAAGTTTAACGTGACACGTTACCGATGAAGGTTTAATCGAGGTAGGAATGGGTGGGGCTTGGGCCCCTGAGGGGTTATTGTTTGTTTCGGCGTTCCGGGTACTCTAAGGGAAGATTTATTTTTTCATTTTTTTTTTGGCCTCCTCTCTAAAGCGTAGCGGAAAAAAAATATATAAATAAATTGGCTTACCTTTTTTCTTTTCGCTTTTTTTTTTGGAATTATATTTTTTTTGCCACCGGGTACTCGTCACTTTTTTTGTCGCCAAACACGGCCGTAACGAGAAAATAAAAATGACACCGTCAAAAAACCTTATTTTATTTCAAAGAAAAAAATATCTAAATTCGCTCTTACAATTTATCCAATTTTGTTTTCGAATAAAAAATAAATAAAAGAGTCGAACTCGACGTCACGGTTGTAGGCGGGACTTCGATCTCGTTGATCTCGCTGATTGGAAGAACAAACGCGCACGCGCTAATCGTATTTTTTTTTAAACTTTAAACGAAGAATAAACGAATTAAACGAATGCTCGGAAATAAAAGAGAAAAAAAAAAAACGCGGTACGCGTTCGCGGTAGAAACTATATAGATATATTTTTTTTTATAAAGTCAATTCCATCCAAAAAAAAAATATGGCCGCGTTTATTTTTCTCTTTCTTTTCGTAACGCGCAACGGCGCCGGTAAATTCGTTCGCTCCCGCTAGCGTGTTGCGGGGAGAGGCTGTTTTCCGTCATTTTTACAACGCGATCGATTCGTTCCTTTCGAACCGTAGATACGTTACTACGTGACGCGTCTCTTTTCGTATAAAGAGTCGTCTCTACGATGAAAAAACAAATAAACAAACAAACAAACAAAAGTAAAAGATGCGATATTAAAAGAATTTATTTATTTAAAAAAAACTATTATTATTTAATTACCGGAAGTTCCGTCGCCGCCGTCGCCGCCATTACTATTTTTCTAGAGCCGCGAATTTAATAAAAAAAAAAGGCGAGCCGCTCGTTCTTTCCGACGACCGAGCCGCCGCGAAAGAATTTTTCTATTCGTTTTCTCTACTTCCTTATATTAATTCTCGAGGGCATAGAAGGGGGGGGGCGGAGCAAAATACGAACGGGGTTGAACAGAAAAAAGGACGCGACCAATAATATCGCTCCATCGTCTTTTTTTTAAACATCGCCCGACCATTTTCGGAGATTTTCAAAACTCGCTAGTCATCGCGCTAAGGGGGTTGGGGTGGTAAAATTCTTTTCTTCCCCCCCCCCTTCCTAAATGAGGAGGGTTAAAGGGGGGGTTGATAAAAACGTCTCTTATTCGTTTCTAGGGAACTTTTTCCCCCTTTTCGAACATTTCGTTGTCGTAAAAAAAAAAATATTTCGAACATTTCGTTGTCGTAAAAAAAAAATATTTCGAACATTTAGTTTTCGTAAAAAAAAAAATTTCAGACATTTAGTTTTCCAAAAAAAAAATTTTTCAGACATTAATTTTTCCTAAAAAAATTTTTTTCGTACATTGAGTTTTCGTAAAAAACAATTCGTACGACTAGTTTTCGTAAAAAAAAATTTCGTACATTTAGTTTTCGTAAAAAATTTTTTTTCTCTTTATATATTTTTATCTCTCCGTTCTTTTTTTCGTGTTGTTTCATATTTCATCTTTCCGTCTCAAGGATATTTTCTCTCTCTCATTTTTGTAATTTAAAAACCAACCTCGAGGTTGTTAATTTTTTTTCCCAACCTTTACATCCTTTCGAAGCTAGTTTCGTGTGCGATAAAAAAGAACGACTTTATTTTTTTTCCTCGATATTCCGACAAGCCGGCGCCTAGATTTTTTTTTCGCCCTTCTAATAAATAATCAAGGATGGCGGAAACGTATAGCTTAATTCTTGGAATTTCAATATAAAAAAACATCCCGTTTTCTCCCCTTATCTATAACGACCGAGTTCGGTCTTATTTCTCAATGTATCCGCGTAAAGGTTTTCGTTAATTTGTAATTTAAAAAAAAACCTCGAGGTTCTTCATTTTTTCCCTAACCTTTACTTCCTTTCGAAGCTGGTTTCGTGTACGATAAAAGAGAAAGACGTTATTTTTGTCCTTCAATATTCCGACAAGCCGGCGCCTAGATTTTTTTTGTCGTTCTTCTAATAAATAACCGAGAATGGCGGAAACGTATAGCTTAAATAAAAGTTTAACGATTTATTTTCTCGGAATTTCAATATAAAAACGACATCCTGTTTTTTCAATCCCCTTATCTACGCAACGACCGAGCTCGGTCTTATCTCTCAATGTATCCGCTATTATAATTAATTTTAAATTTAAAAACAACCTCGAGGTCTTTCATTTTTTTTTCTACCTTCACTTCCTTCGATCCGGTTAGCACTTTTTTTTTTTAGTTTTGCCGCTCTTAAGAGTTGATGTGGGGGGGGGGGGGCAAAACGATTGGTGTTTTTTTTTTGCCGCGAGGTCGGATACTCGAACAATTTTTTTCTTTGATTTCTAAATTTGTATTTTTTTTTCGGATCTCGTATCTTCGAGATCGGATACTTCCAAGTTTGTATCTTTGGTATCGGATACTTCTGAACTTGCATTTTTTGGTGTCTGATACTTCTGTATTCGTGTCCGTGGGGTCGGATACTTTTGATTTTTTTTCAGAGGGGTTGTATACTCGAAGAATATTTCCCGAGGGGACGGATACTTGCCAAAAATTTCCCGAGGGGTCGGATACTTCAAAAAAAATTTACCGAGGGGTCGGATACTTAAATTTTTTTCCGGAAGGGTCGGATACTTGAAACAATTTTCCCGAGGGGTCGGATACTTGAAAAAAAAAATTCCGAGGGGTCCGACACTTGAAATTTTTTCGCGAAGTGTGGGAACTTAAAAAAAACTTTCCCGAGGGGTCGGATACTTGGAAAAAATTTTTTCGAGGGCTCCGACGTTTGAAGTTTTTTTTCCTGAAAAGTGGGAACTTAAAAAAAAAAAATTCCCGAGGTGTCGGATACTTGAATTTTATTCCAAGGGGTCGGATACTAAAAAAAAAAGTTTCGAGGGGTCGGCGACCGTGAAGTTTTTTTCGCCGATCGACCCAAAAAAAAAAAATTCGACGCTCTCCGCGACACTCGTAACGTTATCGTGCAAATATTCGCAAATTATTTTTTGTATCCCTCGTTCGATTTTCCATCGCGACTATATTTAGGTTTCTTTTAATTTATTAACAAAACGTTAAAATGAATTTTTATTTCACCTAAAAATGTTACAATTTAACAAAAATGATTTCAACCCTATTATTTATAAAAATATTTGTAACGTAAATTCATCGCTGTATTCGTTGGCGAGAAAGAAATTAAATTTTTTTTATAATCGAATACTGATTTTTTTTTTCATTACCAATATAAGTAACTTAAAATTTTACGCGATTTTAAACAAATTAAAAATTGCGGATAAGACTTCAAACGATAGAATATCCAGTAAAAAAAAATTACTGGCGATCAGTAACGTGTTTTTTTTTTTTAAATTTTTGTTTTGTACCTTCATCGTTTTTTTCCGTAAAAGACTCGAACCAACGCCTAACTTCTTGTTGAGTGGTCGGCCCTTCATTCGGGCCTAAACAATCCGTCCACGTCATTCCACGATGATTTATTGAAAAAAGACAATTTCATCCGATTTATCCACAATGGCTTTGGCTCTCTGTTTTTGCTCCGCAATTTTATCTTCCTTTCGTTTTCGACCCGCAATTTTAACTTCTTTTCGTTTTCGCCGCGCAATTTTATCTTCATTTCGTTTTCGCTCCGAAATTTCATCTTCCTCGCCTTGAAACATATTGAAAAAGCTTCGAACCTTTTCTTGCGTAGTCTCGGTTCCTCTACATTTTAACATTTTAGCCAACTCGCTTCCGGATGGGCGAAGTACGATATCTCGTCTACTTAACTCGTCCGGAGATGGCGAATCGCGAGAAATTTTCGGTTTTCCCGCCTGTTCCGTAACTTTATTTTTCTCTAGATTCGTAGAAAGATCTCCATTCTAAATAAAAGTATTTTTTTTTTAATTTTACAATTTTAATTTAGATTTTGTTATTAATAAAATATATTAAAATTAAAAATTTTGAATAAAACCATTTTTATTAAATATTTAAAAGCGTATTAAAAAATATAATCCCCAATAACTTAATTGAAATTATTTTAATAAATTATTAAAATATTTTGAAAATTCATTTCTTACGATAAATTTCTCGCGCGATAATTCGTAGCGTTTCTCGAAACCTTGAATAATATCATCTTGTTGGCGTAAAGAACTTTCGTTAGTCGTTAAAATTATCGAAGAAAATTTTAAAACGGATTCGGATGAATTTCTAATTAAAGCTCGAATTTTATTTTTATCAACGGCACTGGCTTTGTCGTACCCATCCAAAATTAATAAAATTTTCGAATTCTCGTTTTTGAAAACATTATCTAAAGTTACCGCGTCAACTTTAATCTTCGGTATTAAATTATTCTCTTCAAAGTTTCCGAAAACCTATTAATAAACCAATTATAACTTTACCGATAAAAGTATCAATTTTATCCTCCTACCTTAAACAACACCAAATCGAAGGCTTTCGCCGAATTCTCGCTTTCCTCGAAGGCCCAATCATAAACTAATTTTTGACAAAACGTCGTTTTTCCAATTCCGGATTGCCCAAAAATTAACAATTTAGTTGGCGCTATCGAGCGATCAAAATTAAGGGATAACAATTCGTTTAAGGGCGTATATTGATTAGTTTCAGTCGATTTCAAACGAAAATTCAAAACGTTTTTCAACAACAAGGCGAAATCCATTAACGATTCGTAACGTATTCGAAATTTATTTTTGATATTATTAACGATAGATCTATAGTTTTCCATAACGAAACAAAATTTCGAATAACTCGTATAATTAAAGAATCAAATTTAATTTTTTGTTTAACGCAAAATCGCAAGTAATTTAATAAACGTTTGAAATGAACAATTACAACTGTTTTATTTCTAAACAGGTTCCAATTTAAAAGTTAGTGAAAATAAACGCGTTAAACATTTACTTATATAGCTATAATGAAACTGTTATTTTTAGTCTTATCTATGAAAACCGGATATTATAAATTTATTTTTTTTTGTAGAAATTCGAAGGATGGGTGGGGTAAATTCTTTTTTCACCGAATTTTTTTTAACGGAAAAGGAAAAAAAAAAACATAATTATACCGACCTTCATCCTCAAAAAATGTTGGAAGATTTTTTTTTTCTTTAAAAGAGAAAATAGTTTTAAAAAGGTAACTTTATTAGACCAATTTTAATAATTTTTCTCACACTTCAAATGAGAGTGAAATTATTAGTTATCGGTGGAGCAAGGCTTAACGTTGGACCCGGATATTAAAAGTATTGTAGTAACAAGATAATTCATTGATTTTGAGTTGTAAAGTGTCTATTTAACCATCCCTTCTTAATCAATTTCTCTAACTCGTCAATCGCGGCTGACGTTCTAATGGCGCTTACCGTCCTCTAGTCTTATTTTAATATTCGCAAACTTTCGATCTGACATTAAAAAAAAAACTTTGATAGGGACTCTAAATAACAATATTCTAAAACTTTATCCGAAATGGGTCTAGGATCTATTTCAAAGTAATTATATTTATTGGTAAATGGTGGTCCCGAAATTTAAAATGGATTGAAATTTTTTTCTATAGCGATTTGTTTATAGGCGTAAGTGGCGGTTCTAGAAATATATCGCGTACTTTCCCCCCATTTTAAAGCGCATTAGCGTGAATTTAACTTTTTTTTTGATATAAGTTTCGTCTTCGATGCTAAGGTTGTTAATATACTCGTACAAATCTAAAACTAAGGTAACTGATTCGCAATCAGAGTAAAGATCCGTGTTAATACTAACATTGAACAGTTTCAAAGATTCATCCAGTTTAAAATTATTAAGCGTGACCCATTTTTTTATGATTAAAATTTCTGCTTTTTTTTTAAAAAACGTTTTTTTTAAAAAAAAATTGTATTTTACGAATAAACTATTAATTATGTTCTCAATTCTAATTAAAATTATTCGAAGTAGAGATAAGTCTGAAATATGTCTGTTGGGAAATTTTTTTAAAATCTAACATGGACACCAAAAAAATAATACTTTTCGTTCTTGACATCATTCGTAGTCATCGCGCAAAGGGGGTTGGGGTTGTAAAATTCTTTTCTCCACCCTCCTAAATGAGGAGGTTGGAAGGGGGGGGCATTTAAAACCGTCTCTAATTCGTTTCTAGGGAACTTTTTCCCCCCCCCCTTTTTTCGAACATTGCGTTGTCGTAAAAAAAAATTTCGAACATTTCGTTGTCGTAAAAAAAATTCGAACATTTAGTTTTCGTAAAAAAAAATTTCCTACATTTTGTTTTTCGTAAAAAAAATTTTGTACATTGCGTTTTGGTAAAAAAAAATTCCTACATTTAATTTTCGTAAAAAAAATTTCGTACATTTAGTTTTCGTAAAAAAATTTCCTACATTTAGTTTTCGTAAAAAAATTCCCTACATTTAGTTTTCGTAAAAAAATTTTTTTTTTTCGCGAAACATTGTTTTCGGTAGGCTCGATTCGTTCGTTACGAGAGAAGAAAAAAGTAAAATTTTACCGAAATAATCAACGTTCCCTCAAAAAAAAAAAGAAACCCAAATATTTTGAAAAAATACCACACGGATAAGATAGAAAAAAAAATGTGTTCCTTTATTTTCAAAGATCAAAAAAAAATAAATATCAGGATGGTTAATTCGAATCACGAGACGAGTACGACAAAAAAAAAAAAAAGACGCGACTACGAACATTCGTTAGTTTTTTTATTATAGATTACGAAAAAAAAAAGAAGTTAAATATTTTTTTTTCCCGGAGATCGCCGAGTTGTAAAATAAAAAAGAATATTTTCCGGAAAAATAAAACCGTTTTTTCTTTTTTTTTTTTCGTTTCGCCTCTTTTAAAAGTCAACGTGATAAGGCGACATGGGATCTTCCGTCGTCGTATTCGTTACGGACGAAGTGTTGTAAAATTTTTCAAATTTTTTAGGGGATAAAGAATATTTTTTTTTAACCAAACCGAGAGCTTTTTTAGTTTTTTTCGCTATCGATTTGTCGGATTTAAAAGCTTTTTTTTTATGGGAGCCGGCGGCAATTTTTTCGCCGTGATGACGGTGTTGTTGTTGTTGTTGTTGTTGTTGTTGTTGGTGGTGGTGTTGATGATCGTCGCCGCGATGATTTTGACGCTCGGCGGTTTCCTTTTTATCGTCGTCGTCGCCGCGATGACGAGCACCGTCGTGATCGCCGCGACGAAACTTTTTTCTTTTTCGATAAAAAATAAACGTTACTATCAAAAGTATAACGATGATAAAAATTATCCCGCAATAAACGTATATTTTCATTTTATTCGTCATCTTTTTTTTTTTTAGTTCCGCGATTCGTTAAGCGCGCCGCGCGGGTATAAACATATTTTTTTTTTAAAACGAACCTATTATTATTAATCGGATTCCTTTAAAAAAATAGGGACGGGGAAAAAAACCGTTCGTCGCGGCGGCGAGATACGTAAAACGAGCGTTTAGCTTTTTCTCTCAAAGCGATATCTATATTTTGCCAAGCTATATTCGCGGCGACGATCGAATTATAAATATCCGACGAATCAATTTTTTTTCTTTTGCGACAATTCGTTCGAGTCGTTTCCGCTCTTCGCATTTCGTTCGTCGAGCGTATTAAATTTTTAACCACTCGAACGTGTTTCGCGGCCAATTCCTCGAGATCGATGACGTTCGGCGTCGCGGCGGCGTCGTAATTATCGAAAAAGTTTTCCGAATACGAAGAAAGGGCCGCTCCTTCGTACACGTTCATCAAGGCGTTCGTTTTAATCGAGTCCTTTTTCGCGAATTGCAAATATTTTTTCACGGACGAATATTTGTTTTTAAAAGTCGTCGATTCTCTACGTTCGCGTCGTTTTCTTGAAACGTCGTTTTCGGCGGTGGCGGCGGCATTGTCGTTGTTGTTGTTCGCGGCGGCGGCGGCGGCGGCGGCGGCGATAGGGTTGTCGTCGGTCTTGACGACGACGTCGTCGTCGTCGTCGTCGTCCTCGTCGTCGTCGTCGTTGTCTTCGTCGACGACGACGGCGTTTTCCACGTCCGTCGTTAATTCGACGTCGCGATCGTACGAATCGGCTATAATTTTGAAACATATTATTTCTCGTTCGAGAAGGGGCGTCTTATTCGATATCATTTTCTCCGAATCGTTTTCGTCCGAGCCGAGGCGGCGGCAGCTGGGGCGGCGGCGGCGACAGCGACGATTATTACCGCCGCGGCTCGGGTTCGTCGCGTTTATAATAACGTCCGTGTACGTTTCGTCTCGTTTCAAGATGGCCAAAGCTCGATCGGCCAAATAATAAGCCGTCAATATATCCCTTTTCGTCGCGTTCCATTCCGATCGAGTAGCCTTTAGGCGCGCGATATTTTTTTTCAAATTGGCGAAAGTCGCGACGACTCCCTCGTAATTCGAAATGTTCGACACGGAACGAAGACCTTTTTCGTACAAATTTTGGACGGAATTTCGCAACGTTAACGTCTCGGACGCGACGAGCCATTCCAAATCGTTTATTTCGGATTTTCGTTCGCGAAAAGTTTCGTTCGCGACGCCGATACGTCGCGCGCACAATCGTAATAATTCGTAAGCGTTTTCGAACGTTCTCAACGTTTTCTCTTCCAATTGAGGACCGACGATCTTTTTACCGCTCTTTTCTAGAAAAAAATTGACGCTTTTCCATTTTTTCGTTTCCGTCTCGAACGTCGTTTCGATAAAATCGTCCAATTCCGATTTTCGGGTCGCGATCGTCGTCGTAGGCGGCGACGTCGTCGTCGTCGACGCGGCGCGGTGAATTATCTCGTTTAAAATAAACGAAAGTCGAGTCGTCGACGACGACTGAGAAGAAGAAGAAGAAGAAGAAGAAGAAGACGTCGGCGGCGGTGGCGGCAAAAACGGTAACGCTTCGTCGACGCTCCAATAATAGTCGCGACCCGGCGTTATCGGTCGTTCGAACGATTCTTTTTCGCCTACGGTTTCGTCGTCGTCGTTGACGTAGTCGTTTATCGCCGAGAAATTAGTTTCCGTCATGTCGTTTATCGAAACCGAGAAACGAAAAAAAAAAATAAAAATTCCCCGGAAAAATGAAAGAAAGATACACAAAAAAAAACCAAGCGGTCCCGTTCTTTTTATCGTATAATATTTTTTTTATTTTTTTTTTTATAAACCCCGCGCCTCGCCTTTTCTCGACCGTACGTGGCTTTTTTTTTTTTTTTTAAAAAAATTAAAAAACTATTTCGCTATCTTAACTTTTCTATCGACGGAAGAACATTCTTTCATGCGCGGCTTTTTATTACCGATTCCTCCCGTCGTCGTCGTCGTCGTCGCCGCCGCTACCGCCAATTGTCGTTTTTCGCTATCCAAATACGTTAAACTTTTGTGTTTACAAACAACGTGTTTCGAACAATATTTCACGTTGGAATTACATTCGTAACATTGCGCGCAAGTTACGCATTTTCTATTTTTTTCTATCGATTCTTGTCTACGATCGAAATCGGCTCCCATCATAACGTAGATTCTACTCCAAGGTACGGCTTTAACGCATAATTCGCGTTCGCTTTGGTTTCTCAATCTGACTCTAACTTTGACGCAATTTTCGTTTTCGGGACACGTTTCGCAAACGTCCGCGTATTTAACGGCGACCCACAACGTTCGCAACCATACTCTGACCGAGCATATTTTCGGTTTAGATTCGTCTTCGACGCTTCGTCGTTGTTCCACGCTCGGTATATATCCGTAATAAGTAACGGAATTACCGCCGAAACTGCACGAAACGTAAGTGTAAGCTAGAATAACGCCGCCGTACACTCGACGTTTCAAAACTTCGCGCGTAATTAAATTATCGCGTAAATCGTTTATTTTGAAATAATATCGCCACGAATCGTTTAAAAGATATTTTAATCCGGATTTTACGTTACGGAACGTTTTCGCGTCAATTTCGCAACCCGGAACGTATTCGAGATAGGGAGTTAAATCGAAATCGCTTAAAATCGTGTAATCGAATAAATTCGTTCGGTAAATCGTTTTCGATTTTGGTAATTCGAAAACGAATCCGTTTTCTTCCAATTTCCGAGATTCCGTATTCGAGCATTTCACGCTCTCGTGAACGCGATTCCGCCGCCCTAGCCGCCGCCGCCGCTCCCCCGTTCTAGACGCCATCGGTCGGGGGGTTTTTTTTTTTATTTTTTAGATTATTCTTTTTTTTTTTTACAAAGATAGAAATAACTCGTATTTATTCGTCGGCAGCGAAACGCAATTTTTATCTACCCATTCGTGTTGTTTCAAAAAATTGTCGAAAAAATTGGTTAAAATGGCGATTTCCAGTACGGCGTCGATTTCGCGCGAAACCCGAATCTTTACCCCTCTATACTCGGAAAACGATCTAGCTTTAATCGTCGGTTCTTCGGTCGTCTCTTCGTCGACTAAAGAAAATTTCCCGCGTAATTTTAAAAAATTTCGTAACGATTTCGCGTAACATTTTACGATTTTATCTTCGGCGTCTTCTTTCGCGCAGTCGCACATATTACGAAGGAGGGAGCGGGTTGGAGTTTTTTGGCGGTTTCTTTTTCTTCTTTCGCTTTTTTTTTTCGTTATCCCGGAGCGCGGTTCCTTTTTTTTTTGTTAAATAATTTTCGCTCTTAAAAAATTCGATTTAACGAATAGAGAGCATAATACGAAAATCGTTTGCAATATTATCCACGCTATTAATACCAATTTTTGATTTACGTTTATAGTAAATTGTTTCGGCGTAAAATCGACGTTATCGGCGTAATAATTGATAGTTTCCAATTCCGTCGGCAAAATTAAACGTAAATCGTCGGTTATTAATACTTGTTCGTTTTGATCGAAATGTTCCAATCGAGCTACGGCTTTTTGTTTGGCAAATTTCGGCGCGAATACGTTTCGAATAAAATCGAACCAAAATAATTCCGTATCGGTTCTAGTTAACGGTACGTTATAAACTACGTTGTTAAATTCTTTTTGAGTCCATTGAATTTTTCGTATAGAATGAAATTCCGCGAGAGTTAATATCATCCTGGTTTTGTTTTTTTGTTTATCGTATTTCTTCGATCGAGTTAACCGTTTTTATAGTAAAAAAATATACCATCCGAAGATCTTTCTAGCTACCCTGTCAATTTCTCTTTGTCTCTCTCTCTCTCTCTCTCTCTCTCTCTCTCTCTCTCTCTCTCTCTCTCTCTCTCTCTCTCTCTCTCTCTCTCTCTCTCTCTCTCTCTCTCTCTCTCTCTCTCTCTCTCTCTCTCTCTCTCTCTCTCTCTCTCTCTCTCTCTCTCTCGTCTTAAAAGAGTCGCGTTAAAAGAAAAAAAAATACGCGTACATCTATTTTATCGACGTTACGATAAAAGATGCAAATTTTTTTTGTCGCGCTCTCGGAATCGTTCGAAACGAAATTGAAAAAAAAATTACTAAATTAAACGCGATTAGTTTTCTTTTTTTTTTTACCTCGTTTTTTTGGTTTTTTCGCCGAATCGATTTTGTTTAAATTTTATAACGCCCTTTTTCCCCTCAAAAAAAAACTAAAAAAAAGGTAGGTCGGTTTTTTTTATATACGTATTTTTATTTTGGTATTTTGGCAAATTCGTCGCGATGATCGAATGCGAAAGTAGTATTTCGATACCTTTGAGCGAAGGAGATTACGATTTAATATTAGACAGTATCGTCGAAAAAGAACACGCCGTCGACGTTATAATTTTGTACGACAACGACGCTAGATTTACTCGAGCCAAAGGTTTGGATTATAAAGTAACTCGATACAAACGCGATTCGTTAATATTTTTTCGAAATAATTTCTACCCGATTACGCGAACGAAATCCACGGAAACGTCGTTGCCGTTAACCGGCGCGCGAAACGTCTTGCAACGAATGACGATAATTAGACACGTGATAGGAGACGCGGTAGTCGGCGACGAAATCGATAATATCTACGATTTTCGGTTATCTCTCAATTATTACAATAGTTCTCGCGGCGACAAACGAACGTTGGATTGCGAAGTGGAATATTCCGAAACGGAATCGTTCGAAAACGTTAGCCGAATGGAATATTCGATATGTTCGATATTCGAAAAATTTAAAGATTTTATAAAACGAGACTCTTTCGACGCGAAAAAAGAATTCGAGTGCGTTACGCCGAAAATGACGGAATGGAGTTCGTTCTCGAAACTCGAACCTTATCTCTGGGCGTATAAATGGAACGGTACCAAAGCGAAATTGACCGTGTACGGAAATTGCGCTAGTTTTTGGCGCGACGGACCGTACGACGTTTTCGTCGTCGAAATAAAAATCGCCGACAAACGATTGCTCGATACTCTGAATAACGTGTCGTTGCAAATCGAAGTTATGGATTCCTATTTGGTCGTTACTCACGTTTTGGGAGTATCGTTTAGCTCGATACCGCACGCTCCCGAACCTTTGGCTAACGCGGAATTTTTAAAATTCGTAAAACAAAAATTATCGCCCGAAGATAAAATAATATTACCCGATAACGGCGACGAATACGCGATTATAGCGCAAGAATTTTACCAAGCCCCGGCTCCCTTCGAGAACGATTCCGCGTCGTCGTCTCGTTCTCCTCTTCCTTACGATATCGAAAAGCACGACGGTTACGTCGTGGCTCAAAACAATTTATTAATAAAATGGAAATATCCTACGCTCGATTTGCAATATACCGGAAACGGCGTCGATTTTTTCGTTCAAACGTCCGAGGGGAAAAAAATATTAAAATTAAGACCGAACGACGTCGTAAATATAGCGTTAGAAGCCGGAAAAATTTACGAAATATCGAGCGATCTTAATATTTTGAGATTAAGAACGGACAGAATCGCGCCCAGCACCGAAGACGAGTATAATAATTTCGTGGATCACGTTGAATCGCTTCGTTCGTTATCGTCTTCGTCGTCTTCGTGAAACGAGTCGAATAATAAAAAAAAAACCCCTCGGTTTAAAATAAAAGTATAAAAAGAAATATAAAAAAAGACGCCCCACCCCCTACAACCATGACCGTCGAAGAATTAAAAATATATTGTCGTTCCGTTCGAAAATATTTCGGATTTTACGATCATTATTTCGTCGTGTATAAAAATTTGGAATATCACGTACGATCGTTTTACGGCGAATCAAAAATTTTACCCGTTAATTCTACGAGAAACGCTCATCTAGCGGAAATTAAAACGGTATGCGAATCGTGCGCCGAACGATTCGTTAAATTTTACGAATTGGAAGAAGACGTCAAATTGATTACGAGTTTTTACCCGCTCGTTAATTGCGAGACTCTATCGACCGGGATTAGCGTTCAAAGTTTAACGTTATTAGGAATTCCGTTTATAATTTTATCTTTAATAAAAAAGAAATTTTTGATAGCTTTGGCTATAGTTTTATCTTGTTTATTATCGTATTTCGCGTACAGTAAATACGTATTTTCAAAAACCATCGAATCAAAATGTCATCATTTAAAACGTTTTTCGTTCGAATAAAATTTTAAATCGAAAAAAAAAATACAGAATAAGAAACACCAACTTTAAACGTTGTTCGACTTTATTTTTTTCTTCTTCTTTTTATTTCGCTCTTTTTTTTGTTCTTTCTCATTTCGTATTCGTTGTCTTTTTTTGCCGTCTACGACGGCGACAGTTCGGTTCGAATACGACGTACGACGAAGATTTTCGATATTTATAAATTACGTACGCCAATATAGATAAAGCCAACGCCGCGCACAAAGCGTATAAACCAAATTGAACGTACGGATCGCCAAATATCGCGTCCGCGTTTTCGCGACAATATTGTATCGGATCTTTTAAAAATTCGACATCGTCGTCGTCGTCGTCGTTCGACGTTACGAACGATAAATACAACGTCGATATTATAATTAATTTTAACATTTTTATTTTTTCATCGACCCGCTATCCTCTATTTTTTTTCCCAGGTCGATAACGAACGAAAGTAAAGAAAAAAAAACAAACCGAAAAAAAAAATTGAGAGCGCGCTCGCTGGTCCGAGCTTTTTTTTTCTTTATTAATCGAATTTTCTATACTATTTAAAGTTTTTATTTTAGCGGTCGCGAATGGAAAGTAGATTACGACGATGTCTCGTCGAAACTTTTTTTTTTCCTTTATTCGAAGAGATTAAATTTTGTTACGTCGTCGAATTGCGCGCGGATATATATTTTCGGAGAAAAGAAAACGTTCTCTCTCTCTCTCTTTCTCGCGCGCGCGCGTGCTCGATCACTTCGCGACTCTTTTTTCTTTTCCTAGTTTTTTTTCTTCCTCTTTTTTTTTTTTCGTTTGGCTTCTTTTCATTTGTAAATGCCGCTATGAACGGGATAATTCGATTTTATTTCGTAGGGAACGATTAATTTAGCGCGTACTTTTATCCGTTCGTCGTCGTCGTCGCGGGTTTTCTCCGGTTTTCCGAATCTCGCGCGTATTTCTTCGACAATTTCGTTCATTCTCGCTTCATCTATTTCGCCGCTCGAATCGTAGGGAACGCAATACGTTTTCCAACCGAATAATCGAGCGCAAGCGTAATACGCTATAGCTTGAGCGACGGGATACGCGAATATTCGACAACGATTAGCGTCGCCGTTTCGATTACGTAGCAACATTCTCAATCTATTGGACGAAGGCTTGGGATCGATAAAGACGACGGCGTTTTGGTTAGCGTACGATTTAAACGACGCGTCGCTGAAATTATTCTCGAGAAATAATTCGACGCGACGAACGATTAAACGGGGCGACGAACCGGAGTTGAGTATTTTCGGATCGCACAAAGGCATAATAAGGGACCATAGGGGGTTATCGATCGATCCTCTATCGCCGACGCAATCCTTGCGTATATTTAAAGCGTAATTTAAAGATTCGTGCAAGGCCGCTATCATGGCGGGTGATTTCGATTTACCGGCGAACGTACCTAACGAAGCGCGTTTGACGACGGTCCAGCCGTCTAATTCTTTCAATTTTTCTAATATAGTCGTTTTGCCGCAACAAGCCTGACCGGTTACGACTTTGGGACCGTCGAATTTCGTCGCGAACGACGCCGCCGCGAAATCCGTTTCGATAACTTTAATCAAATCTTTCTCGATTTCGTCTCGCAATAAGAATTCGAGTACGAGAATTAAATGATCGCGAATCGTCGGCGAGAAAAGAGTCGGGCGCGGAAAAATGTGTTTTTCTCTCGATAAAGTAAAGGCGGCGTCGTCGTCGTCTCCTCGAAGATACCCGGTCCAAAATTTAAAATTCGACTTCCAATATAAAACTAAAGTTTTCGTATTCTGGAACGTCGGATTATTTCGCTTGTACGCGAGATAGTGACGGGCGAATTTTTTTCGATCGTACGTTTCGCCCAAACGAATCAGGGAACGGTCGTCGAATTCGTGAATCATGGATAATAGAGCGTGCAAATACTTGGAATTTTCAAAACCGCGCGCGAAAAAGTTTTCGTCTTCGCCGTATTCGCCGACGAGTCGCGCGATTAACGATAAAAAAGAACGAGGCGCGAAGTATCTCGATATTTCGCCGTTCTCGAGAATACGTTCGTCGTCGTTCGCGCTATTGTACGGATCGAAAGATTCGTAGATTCCCGTTAAACGAGCGTACTTATTTCGAGGAGATTCGTTATCGTTATTTAATATTTCGGCGTTAATCCGGCGCCGCCACCCTTTTTCTCGAGGCGATATTTCGTCGCCCTCGTTAAATCGTACGACGTACATTATGACGACGACGACGACGACGACGACGACGAGATACGAACCAATAAATTTCGAGCTTTTCGATTCGCGAATAAAATTTCCTATTTTATATTACGACAGAGTCGATAATATTTCGACGCCCGATAATTTATTGCCCGGTGGTAGTTGGAATTTTTTAATCGAAAATTCCTGGTACGAAAGTTTGCGTTTGATATGCGAAAAACAATGGTTCCCGTACGAAATACCGACGGATACGCGAGCTTTTATTTCCTTCAAACACGTTTTGCTAAAATTTCCGTTTAACGCGTACGTATCGATAGATATCGAAAATCGCGATACGTTTTACGTTTTTAACGACGAAACGCGATCGGAATGCTTAGCGCGCATGACGTTCGCCGCCGCCGACGTATTATATATATACGAAAAAATAAAAATTTAAACGCCCCCCCCCCACGTTACGCTTTATTTTTTTAACCTCCCCGTTTCTCCGCCCCCTCCCTACCGTGATAAATTTAGCGTAGAGCGTCGTATATTTTTTATTTTCGTCGCTTTCGTTCGTTCGTTCGTTCGTCGCGCGCGCGAAACGAAGACGGGTCGAATACACAGTGTTAAAGCTCCAAAAAAAAAAACGATACTTTAAAAGTCTCCGCTCGTCGAAAGTATGGGCGAACGAAAAAAAAAATTGCGATCGAGATTATAGAACGTTTTAAATCATTTTTTTTTAAAGTCTCTCTTTTTTTTCCGCTATCTCTATCGCGGGAACGAAAAACATGAATTCCGTCACACCCGCGTTAATAAATAAACGTACTGGCGGTAAATTTAGGGGACTTTTTAAATTTCGACCTTGTCGAGATGAAATTAAAATATGCGTTTTTCATAAACATTTAAAAGGACGAATTTTATTAATTTTAAACGAACGCGGCGAACTCGTAACGGGATTTTGCGAAGGAGAAATCGTTAATTCTTTCGGAACGTTAAAAGCTATAAAAAAATGTCAATTCGCGAAAAAATTGTCGGAAATAAATCCGAGTCGTTTATATTTGAACGAAGCGGAATGTTTGGAAACTTTTGTTAAAAATTACGGCGGTTTAATTTTTAATTACGATTGTTCGCTTTCCGAACTTTTGGATTTATTACCGGAAATTTACGAATCGAAACTAAATTGTAGAGCGACTAAAAAGAAACTTAAAAAAAAATAAAATAAAGCAAAAAAAACTTTTATTTTTAAAAAATAATAAAGAAATAAGTAGTAGTTTTGTATTTTTTTTTGGTACGTACAAATTTTATTAACATTGTAAACGAGTTAAATGGAATAAACCGAAAAAAAACAATAAAATAAACGATTATAATTTATTCGAGACGAGAGTTTCTTTTATTTTCCGCGTGTTCTTTTTTTTGGATTTTTTCTCTATCGCGTCTCTTTCGCTCGCGCTCGCCCTCCCCTCCGTTTTTTTTTTAAATCGCCTATATAAAAAGTCGAGCGCGCGCTCGTTCGAACGAGAAAGACAAAATTTTACGCGCGCTCTTTGGTTTTGAAAAAAAAAAAGGTTTTGAGTTTTTTTTTCTTTTTGGTTTTCTATCGCGTATATCGTTATGGAATCGTCTTCGAATAATGTAGCTAATTTATCTCGACGTAACGAAGAAATTGTGAGTTTGATTTTTTTTGTTGTTGCGCAAATTTGTTTTTTTTTTATTCTTAGACGCGTCCGTCGTTACCGACCATTAACGATACGTTATCCTGAAAAATATCGATCATTTTTCTTATATGTGCGGGTTTCATTCGCGTTTTTCGCGAGACGTCGCATTGCGAATAAACTATAAGAAATACCCGATACAATATACTTTGTAAACAAATTAAATTTTCTTTAGCGACTTTCAATAAATAGTTTGATTTTATTTTCATATTATTGGGGCTATCTTTTTGATATTTCTCGACTATCAATAATCTCGCGGTGTATTTCTCGACTTCGTCGTCGACTATTCCCGGCGCGGCGGTACCTTTTAAATCGATAATATCTTTTAGAAACGAATCGATATCGCGTGGCTCACCGTTTACCGTTAAAAATTTACTTTCGACGGCGCGGGCGTTTATATTTCGTAAATTAGAATTTTCGTTTACGGTACCGAATAATTTGGCGTATATTATTTTGCTAAATTTAACGTCGTCGAGACTTCCGAATATTACGAAATTGTGATACTTTTCGGTCGTCATTAAGGCGTCGAACGTATCGCTAAGAGTTTTAAAATCTACGTTTCGCGGTCGCGGGATAATTTTTTTTAAATTTATCATCGTCAAGTACGGCTCGTTGGCGTTTAATTCGGAAACGACGCTTTCGAAACTAGAGCCGGACGACGTTGATAACGTCGGAGAAGTTGATCTAATCGTCGGTTTGGGAGGTTTTTTATTCGGTTCTCGCGTCGTTGGCGGCGGCGGCGTCGTCGGCGGCGGCGGCGGCGGCGGCGGGACGGGAGCGTAAAACGGCGAAGAATTTACGAAAGATGGTTTTTTGGGTATCGTCGTTTTCGGTAACGTATTCGGATTCGACGCGTAATTTATCGGTACGGTTTTTGCCGCGGAATTGCTAGTCGTCGTCGCCGCCGCCGCCGCCGCGTAAGGCGCTTTGTTACGAGATACCGTTAACGATTTGTAAGATTTATCTTTATAAACGAAAGCTCGAGAGAATCTGTAATCCGGTAATTCTTTGATGCTCGTTAGCGTATGTTCGAATATCGTATTAACGGGCAATTTATCGACCATCGGCGACAAATTAGTTATGACGTAATTTTCGTAATTTCCTTCGCTTCGAGGTTCGTGAAATTGCGGGTTATAATATTGTATATATTGGTACGAAAACTTTTGAACGTCGGTAGACGGAAGCGCGGGTTTTTCGTCTACTATCAAACGAAAATGAACCGCGTCTTCGATGTTATATCGATGATTTAACATATCGATCTTATTTTTTTTTCTTTTTTTTTTCTATTTTATTTTCGTTCTACGCGCGCGCACTCGACTATCCCTCCCTTTTAATCCGAAAAAAAAGTAGAAAAAAAAATAAAACGCATTACTATATTTAGTTTATTTTATTTTTCGAATTTTTATTTTTTCCCCCACCCCAAAAAAAAACAAAAATATAAAAGGATATATTATTAACGGATCTTCAAAATTACGACGATTTAACGACAGAGGCGATGACGGATCGGATCGATTCGGATAAAGAGTTAACTCGTTTTCTTTTAAAAAGTATCGTCGAAGAAGAGAGAAAACGAGCGAGGAACATTTTCGAAGAAGAAGAAGAAGAAGAAGAAGAAGAAGAAGAAGAAAATGAAAAGCGAAACTCGGCGATAAATTTTGACGAAAAAGAACTCGAAAAATTATTAAAAGAGTTTGACGAAACCGTTTCGAGGCATAAAAATCGAGTAACCCGCGACGGGGCGAACGACGAAATTCGCGCGGTTTTGCGCGATATTCTTTTGTCGGTTTGCGAAAAATTAAAAATATTCGAAAACGTTTACGTCGCGAACGATTATTTGAATAAAATTAAATCTAGAATTATTTCTTGTAATTTGGGAATACTCGACGGCAACGACGCGAATAGCGAACGAAAATTTCCTATAAAACCGCGAAAATTGAAATCTTCGATAGTCGTTACGGAAAATTTCGACGTAAGCGGTTCCTTTTCGAGTCGTCGTAAGAAAGATTTGCAAATTTTTATTCGTCGTAGCGGGAGTGTCGCGGAAAATAGTTGGGCTTATAGAAAATTTATCGCGCGGCGAAAGAAAAGATCGCGGCGTCGATCGAACGAAAGATACTCGAACGCGCGCCACGACGCGAAAGTCGAAGATTACGTACGAATTTTAAATTTAAAAAAATTAGAAATCGCGAGCAATTGCCAAATTTTTCGGCGCCTAGCGAACGAAAGCGATAGCGCGGCGAGGAAAGGAATCGCGGTTCAATTGTCGGATCATCGCGTCGCGCGCTTGGAGAGTAACGAAGTTATCGGTAATTTCTTACGCGACGTAATTTGGCCCGATCGTTCATCGTTTATACGGTATTCGACCGCGTTGCCGCCGCGATTATCTCGATTGAACGAGTACTTGAGAAATAACGAGTACAGTCACACTTTCGAGTACGTGGCGTTTTTCCAAGCCGTTCACTTGCGAAACGACGTTGTCGTTAAACCGCCGATCTTTTTTAACGATTTTACTTTAATAATATTCGGTAAAGACGGAACGATAATAGATTATTCGATTTACGGATACGTGAACGATATACGAGAATTGTTAAACGTATATTATATCGATACCATTTACGTGGATCCCGCCGTTTGGTCGTTCGTAACGCATCCGTCTCAACCTTTTTTCGAATATTTTCGCGATAGGGTAGAACCGTACCGCGTACGTAACTTTTACGACGGATACGATTCGTCGCCCGACGATTGTTTAAGACGTCTACCAGATTGTTCTTATTGCGATTGCGTCAAAAAAATTTCGCGAATAATCCATTCGTTTTAATAAACCAAAAAAAAAAAAAAAAAAAAACATGGAAAAATACGAAAACGCGCGCGATCGATCTTACGTTTATATTTACAAAAACTCTTTGGCGTTTTATAAAAACGGATCTTACCGTAAAGATACCGTTTTGTATCTACGATGTTATTATAAAAATTGCCCGGGCCGAAACACGTACCGCGAAGAATACGATTTAATGGGATGCACCAAACCTCACGAGTGTTCCGTAACCGAATCTAAAATTTTATTTTTAAAATATAAATTAAGATGTTTGAGGACGTGTCAAGCGAACGAAGATCTATCTATTACGGATATAATGAAAGCGTCGAAATTTGGTAATGAAAAAAAAAAACGAATAGTAAAAAAAAAACGTATTATATTTTTATTTACGAGATTTAGGAAAAAACAAAAGAGTTCTTTTTTTTTTACAATTTTTTTCCTTACGCCCTACGACCCCCCCCCTCCCCCTCCAACTATCATCTATTCGTTTAACTTTTTTTTTTGCGCTTTGTTTTATTTTTTCTTTTCTTTTCTTTTCTTTTCTGTTCTTTTCTCGCAGACGAATTCGAACCGACGAGCGAAGATAACGACGCGATCGAAATATTTTTGAAACGACAACGTTCGCGATTTCGACGCGTATCAAAATCGCGCGTTAATCCGTTTTCTTGCGTCGTGTGCTTAACGAACGCGAGAGAGACGCTTTATTACCCTTGCAAACATTTCGCCACTTGTTCCGAGTGTAATTCGAAAATGGAAAAGCGTTCTTGCCCGATATGTCGACGATTTATCGTCATGAGCCAGAAAATATATTGTTAATAATCTATATCGTCGCTAGCGTCCGATTCGGAGGACGACGACGTCAACGACGAGGTTACGAAAGTCGTCGTCGTCGTCGTCGCGAATCTCTTTTTTTTCCTTTTTTTCGCGAACGTAACGCGTTTGTACGATTCGATTTCGAGACCGCGACGCTTTTTGACGAAATTTTTGTACCAATGAACCGTCATTATCATAATTTTGTACAATTGTATTAAAATTATTTTGGATTTTTCGTTTAAAAATTCGTTTCGTTTATTTTTTGTCGCCGCCGTCTCCTCTTTTGCCACCTCCCTATCGTCGTCGTCGTCGTCGTCGGAACAACGTCGGACGAAACGCGTCTCGTCGAAAATATCGAAATTTTTCACGAACTTTATTTTTTTAGGTTTCAGAGCAATTTTTTGATTCAAATACATCGCCACTAACGGTTCCGAAATGTAAATAACGTCGCTATTGTTTCGATAACATATCGGTTGAGGCAAGTAAAAATTACAAACGACGTAAGAATAACTTTGAACGTTTAAGAGTTCGCCCACCACGTCTTTTATCACTTTCAAATGAAATTCCGAATCGTATTCCAGCGGCGCTCTTTCGTCGTAGTGTTTGACGACGAATCGCGTCAAAGATTCCCAACTATCCAGAGAAACGCTCATCTCAAAATTAAATGAGGTACCGACGATATCGCCGCCGCCGACGACGACGACGTTCGAAATTGATCGGAATCGTCGGCGTTTCTCGTCCAAAGACCGCCTATTATTATGGCGACCAAACAAACGAGACTCAGAACGTACAATAAAGAAACGTTGGTTATTAAAGTTAATCCGTTCGAACCCAATTGTTTCGATAGAAAATCTTTAAATTTGGCGTCGCGAGTGTCGCTACCAATTTCGCTCTCTATTATTACGCCGTCGACGTCGTCGTGGTCGTTGTCGAAGTAGGCGGCGGCGGCAACGGCGGCGTTGGAAGAGGATAGTAGCGAACGCGCGACGTTCATTTTTTTTTTTTTTTTTTTTTAAGAAACGTAACCGAGTACGACGTCGCGATTTAATAGAGGTTCTCGCAATTCTATCGCGTACGATCGAAATTCCTCGTTGGCGAAACTATCTCTAGCGAATAACAGACCGCAAAGCGCCGCGAAAAATATAATAACGCTAAAAAAATATAACATGCTACAAAAAATCGACGAGCGAAAGTTTAACGAATTGTCGGCCGAGAAGATCAAATCTATATTGCGGAAAAAATTACCGAATCTCGATTACGTTCGCGCCAAGTACGCGTTCGCGGAAATACCGAAAAATTTAAGACGAATCGTTTTGAATTTGAGATTGTTGGACGACGCCGACGTTAATTCCAGAGCGTTCCTATTTAACGCGTATTGTTTGAGTCAAAATTATTCGGCCAACACCGTCGTCGCGTATTACCGAATATTGAAAAATCACGGAGTTTTTACCGACGACGCGAGACGCGTCGTCGCTACAGTCGTCCCGTACAAACCGGCTTTCGAAGGCAAGATACACACTCGAGTCGTGACTCGCGAGGATTATCGAAATTTATTCGCGCATTTGCGAGCTAATTTTTCGAAATTAACCGCTCCGCTTCTCGTGGCGTTTTACACGGGACTGAGAACTATGGAAATAGTTCAATTCACCACGTACACTCTGTACGAATTGAAACGGAGGCACGAAACCGTCGACATTCGTCGTAAACAAACTACGCCCGACGGCGAAACGATCGCTTGGTGTCCGCTGTACGATTCCAGGCTGACGGCATTCGTCGACCGATTGATCGAATTGTATCGAGAAGATTATTTAGCGCTTACGGGAAGCGACGACGCTTCCAGCGATTCGATTATATCCGCGCTATTCGACGTTACGCCGAAAACTTTAACCGCGCGTTTGAGAACGTATTACGTCGCCGTAACCGGGACTAATCCTCCGAGGGGTTTCGGAATACATTCTTGTCGCTATATGACGGCCACCGCCATCGCCCGATACACGTCGGACGTAACGATCGCTCAAGATTGGTTGCAACATAAATCTCCCAAAACCACGCGAGCTTATTTAAAATGCGATACGGAAAAAACAAAATATTTATTCAATAAAATTACAAAAGAATCGTTCGCGACCGTTCGCTCCAATTTGAGCGCTATCAAAGAACCGTCGCCCGTAAGAGAAAAGATCGGCGATTACTACTACTACTACGACGACGACGACGAAGTTGACGGCGTCGACGGCGTCGACGACGACGACGACGACGACCGATATTGATTTTCGCGAATTATAGACGCGAAAATATTGTTCGGATTCGCGAAACATTTTTTTTCGAATTCCAACAATAACGATCGCGATTTGGCGTGGCAGCGGCGGCGGCGTCGCTTCGTCTTAGAGCGTTCTACGGTTCCCTTCTCGTCGTCGTCGTCGTCGTCATCGTCGTCGTCGTCGTCGTCGTCTTTCTCGTCTTCTTTCTCCTTTTTCTCTTTGTCGTCGTTTTCCATGTCGGCGGCGGTGGCGGCGAAAAACATCGACGTTCCGTTTCTTTTTTTTTCGCATTTTTTTCGTTTAATTTTTCTAACGTGAGAGAATAAATCGTTTAACGTTTCGAATCGTTTCGATCCTTTATTATTTTCAATTTTTCGTAAAATCGTTTCGGCCAGCGGCGTCGAGGACGACGACGACGACGACGACGACGACGATTTCGCGGAAAGTTTGTTCAATCGATTTTTAACCTTTCGCCAAGTTATTTTTTTTAAACCTTTTTCTTTTTTTTCGTCGTCGTCGTCGTCGTCGTCGTTGCCGTTGCCGCCGGCTCCGTCGCCGCGAGTAAAGAAGACGACGCCGAGATATTTCATTATCGCGATTTCCGCTCGTTCTATCGAGCGTAAGGGATATCGTTCGCAAAAACTCAATACTATCGCGGCTTCTTCCATGACGCGTGCTCGGTATAATGTCGCAGCACGTCTTTGTGATGCAAAGGTTTCTTCGCGCTCATGGAACGTTCCAAAACGTCTCTTTTCACAACTCTACGATTATCCGCCGCCGCCGTCGTCGTCGCCGCCACCGCCGAGTCGTCGACGCTCGATTCCAAATCGAAGGTGACGTAATTACGCGCTAAAATATTTAAAGCCGACAAGACGGTAAAAATGGACGAATCGATTTCGTATTTGGCGTAATATATAGTCGATTTTTGTCGGTAATTGTTGATTATGGCGTCGTAGTTGAGCGTCAAACAACTCTCCACGAATTTGTTAGCGAAAATTCTGATAGCCGGAGTGGAATGAGGCGAACAATCGGCTCCGCTTTCCGGATTCAAAACGTACAATTCTCCGCGCGTCGCCCAAACTAGCCAATCGAACGGTTTAATTTCGATTAACCGATCGCAAACGTTGCCGTACGATAAATCGAATATTTTAAAAACGGTATCGTCCCACGCCGATTTTTCCGTCGCGGCGTCTATAACGCTCGTAAGGCTAATTTTTCTCCCGTAATAATATACGCAATAAAATACGACTAGAGACACGACGACGACGACGCAAACGCAAACGATCGCGCTTATTCGCGCCGAATTCATATTTCTCTCTCTCTCTTTATTTATCTCTTTCTCTCTCTCTCTCTCTCTCTCTCTCTATCTCTCTCTATCTTTCTCTCATTTTTTCTCTCTCTCTCTCTCTCTCGTTCTCTCAGTCGTTCGTGTTTTCCGGAGTTTCGTAGTATCTCAGCTTTTCCGTATTTATTCGAGCGTCTCGAGACCGAGTTTCCGTCGTATCGCGGTAACGCGGTCGCGACGACGACGACGAGAAACTCGCTAGTTCGGCCTCTTCCTCGATTTTAGTCGTCGTCGCTGTCGGCCGTTGCGGACGCGTCGGCGTCGGCGGAAACGAAGACGAAGTTTCTCTTTCAAAGTAAATATCGGAAGCGTCGGCGGCGGTGGCGGAGGCTGCGGCGATATTTTCGAAGTCGTCGTCGTCTTCGTTACCTTCCTCTTTTCGTCTTCGTCGAAAAAAAGAAGAAGTAGAAGAAGAAGATGGGGTCGGTGAATTTTTTTCTCCAGCCGACATTTCCGTTCGACGTTTTTTAACCGCTCGTTCCACGTCTCGTCGATTGGATTCCAGCAAATTTTTCTCCAAATCTTCCAAGGCGCGCTCAACCGCTAAGGGCGCCGCTTTATTGTAGTATCGCAAAGTCGTAGTCAAATCTTTGTGATTGTTCATAAATTTAGCGGCGACTTCTCCGCCTTCGTTGACCAGAATCGTCGTGACGTATTTTCTAAACGCGTTAAAACCCAAGGCTTTATTTTCGAAATCTAATCGAAGAATAGCGGCGAATTCTTTCAATTTACGCGACAAGTGACTAACGCTCGTTAATATTACGTAGTCGTGCTTTATTCGAGCGATTTTTCTAGTCATGTGGCTGTGCCCTTTTCTCGCTTTAATTTGGCCAGTAACGAAATCGCGCGTTTCGACGAATTTATTCAAAGTCAATAAGAGTACGTCGTTTAAAGGGATCGATCGCGAGACGTAACCGCCTTTCGAGCGTATGTTGATCGAATTTCCCGATAACAGGTCCGATACGTGATTCGCTTTTAATTGCATAATTTCGCCGATTCGCAAGGCGGTGCAACTAGTTAGCAATACGGTCAGCGCAAGGTCGAACGCGGAAAAATCAACGTCGACGCTACTCCGATTCACGCTTCGCAAATATTCCGACGATTTTTCTATTAAAGTTTTGACGCTCTCCATGTATCGAACGTTGGAGACGCGCGTTATTTCTCTCTTACGATCTCGTTCGTACCTCGTAAGATTCAATCGCAATTCCGGATAAAGTCTATTGATCGTCGCGCCGATTTGCAAACGATAAAGATCGTTTATCGGTTTTCCCTTTTTACCTTTCAGCTTGTTTAAAATATCGTAAACGTCGCGATTAAGAAAAACGTTCTCGCGAGAAACGTCCACGTTGTTGCGTAATAATAGATTAACGTGCGATTTTACGCCCCGCATAGTGGCTTCCGATAATTCTCTTTTATCTATAGAGGATTTTTTACGCAATCGAGTTAATAGCGCGCCGCTCGACATGTCGTCCGCGAATTTTTCTTCTTCTTCTTCTTCTTCGAAATCCCGCGCCGCCGGCTTTAAAGTTACGATCGATTCCAACAACGCGCTTTATATGTCGCGAATATTTGAATTATATCCCGAACACGTTAAAATTTGTTGGGAAGATTGCGAATGTTTTTCCGAGACGATTTTCGACGACGACGGAAAAAATAATAACGAGATATCTATCTTTTGCGATACCCAAATACGCTATTGTTACGAAATTAATGTTTTTCGAAAACGCCGACCTCGTTTGTTTCACTTTATTTTTCTCGATTATCGAGTCAGAAATTACGCTTTCGACACGATTAAAAGTAACGCGAAAAAATGTTTCAACGTCGTGCTACTAATAAACTCTTCGAATCACGACGATCTGAACGATTTTGAGAAAAACGCGATAAAAATATATTATTTGTTCGAACCGTCCGCGCTCGTGACGGATTACGAGAAACGCGTTTCCGATATAACGGCTTTAATAATAGCGTGCTACAAGAAATACGGAGCTTTTTTAGAACCGCACGAGTTTGGCGGCGATTTAGATCCGTCGTATTTGCCTAAAAGTAAAATTTGCAATTGCGATTTATTTACGTACTTGAACGTAGCGGCGAATTTCGAAAAATTTAATCGAATAATGTAAAAAAAAAAAAAAATTCGCGTTCGCCACTACCCTCCGCCCCCCCCCAACGCTACAATTCTCCCTTTTTTACCCCCTCCCCCCCCGGAAATGGTTAAAACGTATATAAATAAAAAAAAAGTTTTTTTTTATACGAATTTGATTTTTTGGCGCGTGTTTTTTTTTTTTCAAAAATGTCGCCTAATAACGAATTAGTTCGATTACGCTCTTATTTACTCGAAAACGATAATTTTAGCGACGAAAAATTACGCCGAATGATAAGAAACGAATATACGTCGTCGGATATTACGGATTGCGGTTTAAACGTCGATCGAGCCAAATTATTATTGAGCGGAGTCGCAAAAGACGCTCTAGCTTTGAGAAAATATCGAAATTCCGTAGCGTCGCCTTCGTTCGAAGAATTTGAAAAACGATATTCCGGCGTCGGCGTTGGCGGAACGCGAAAAAATAGCTACGACGACGTTTCGAATTTTTTAAAAGATCGCCCCGTCGATCGAGCCGTCGTTTACGAATGGTTGGATTTTTCCCGAGACGCTTATTACGCGTCTTGCGGCTTGAACGCGCTTCGCAATCGTTATTTGGAACCCAACGAACCTTTGCAATTCGCCGTATTGAGATTCGCGTTTCGTCCGAGCGATTATCCGAATATATCGCGTCATTTACGTTTACGATTATGGCGATTGTTTTACGATTTAATATCGACGTGCGCGTTGCAATTATCGCACATCGTGGCCAGATTGGAGGGCGGCGATTTCGACGAAAACCTCTTGGGAGAGTCGTGTCGATTACTCTCGTGTCCTCCCCGTTACGACCGGGAAGTTTTGAAATTTTGCTGTTACGCGCGAAAAATTAGCGCCTTGGGCGTCGGCGTCGGCGCCGATATTTCCAACGTGCCTCTGAATCCCGATTTATCGACGCCCGGTTCGTTGCGAGAGGGTTTTCTCTCTTTCGTGGCGGAGCTAAACGATCGGCGTTTAACGTTGCACGAAAGACGTTCGAAAATCGCTTTGTATTTGCACGTCGACAACGACACCCTATTCGAAGCCCTGCGAATTAAATCTCCGACTCTGCACGAATTCGACAACGTTTTCGTGGGAATTTTTATTTCCAATCATTTTATGAATTCGCTGGCGCTCGCCGACGACCAGCCGTGGTATTTATTCCCGCCCAACGTCGCGGATCCGAAAACGAAACAGCCTTTGAGAGAAATGTACGAAGACGAGTACGCGGCCGCGTACGAACGATGCGTGAAAGCTAAATATTACACTAGCGAGACGACGGTTCGTCGCGTAATGATTTCGATAGTTACGAATTTGTGCCAAACCGGATCGCCGTACGTGGTTTTTAAAGACGCCGTTCAAAAATTTAACAATCAACGGCACAGAGGGCCCGTTAAAACGTTAAATTTATGCGCGGAAATAACTAATTACGCCGAACGATACGTTTCGGACGAGGACGAACCGTCTTCTTGCACGTTAATCGGCGCGAATTTCGCCGTGCACCGAGGATATCGCGACGAAATATTGAAACGAGCCGAGGATCTGAGCGTATCTTTGGGCGGCGATTGTTTGTCGAAAATTTTGAATCAAATACGTCTAGTTGTCGACGCGGATTCGAAATTGCGAGAATTCGGTTTAATAGTCGGTTATTACGCGACTATCGCCTTGAATAACGTTATGGGTCGCGATCGAAAGCGTCGAGAAATAGCGGTTTCGCCCTTGGGAGTTTACGACGCCGCCGTAACTCGAGAATTTAGCGCGTCGAAATTGAGCGAAATCGATATTTCCGAAACGGCCGCCCTTTGCGGCGAATATTTGTACATGGGATGCGTCTCGGCTAGTTTGGATTATTTCGCCGCCACCAAAATCGCTTGCGTTAATTTTTACGGCTCTAGTTTCGAAAAGGGCGAATTTCAATTCGATTTGAGAAAAAAGGGCGGCGTTCTTCGAGAACCTTTATGTTGGGTATGGCTCTCGTCGCGAGCCATAAACTCGGGAGGAATGAGTAATAGCATGTTAACGGCTAACGCCCCGACGGCGACGACCAGTTTATTAACGGGTTGCGTCGAATCGTTGACGATTCCGTTCAAAATACCCTTAAATCGTCAGAGTCAAAACGGAACGGATACGTACGTTCCGTTCGGCGTCGCCGTTAGAGCGTTGAGCGATTTTAATTTCGTTTTGGATTCGCCGAATATTACGGCGCGACATCAAATGAACGCTTTTAAAAGCGTCTTACCTTTCGTCGATCATTCGCAATCAGTCTCTTTGTTTTTACCCTTGAGCGAGCAAGCGGTTTTGGACGTTATTCGATACGCTTTCGCGAACGAATTTAAAACGGCCGTTTATTATATAAATTTTTTTAACGATTCGAAAGCTATGGAGATTATTCGATCGAACGAATGTCATAAATGCGTTTTGTAAAAAAAAAATTAAAAATAAAAAAAAACGTTTTAAATAAAAAATTAAAAAAATAATAGTAAAAATCGATCGTATGAAAAAAGAAAAAAAAAACCCCCAAAAAATTCCCGAATCCCGCCTAAAAAATTAATACGTCGCGTTGGCCTTTTTTTTTTTAGCGCTTTCTTTTCGGTATCGCGCGACGCGTTACACTACTTTTGCTGTTTAAAAAAAACGTAATCGCGCAAAAAAAACAAAACAAAAATGAGATGGTTCCGTTTTTTTTTTTCTTCGACGTCGGTGTCGTCCAGCCATACCGAGCTTAAAAAAAACAATTATTCGTTAATAAAGGACGCTTTAGCGATAACAATTTTTTTATTCATTTTCTTCGCGGAAAACATAATTTGAAACAATCTACAAATTTTATAAAACTTTCATTTTCGTCGTCGAATTCTCGACTCGAAAAGGAATCGTCGCAACGAAAAATATAAAATCGTTGCGCGAGGCACGATAAACATTTAAAATTTCCGTGTTCCGGACAAGGTTTTTTGGCGAAACGCTCGTAACACGGATAACACGATAACTTGGAATGTTCGCGACACTCGGATTGAAAATAACTCGTCCAAAATATCCCGCGTTTTCCGGCGAAAACCGAAGCGCCGTTAAAAGGTTTGGTTATTATTCGCAATTGTCCCTTTATAACTATCGAGCCGTTAATCGAACGTTTACGATAAACCGTTTCGAAAAAATATCGAAAACACGATTCGCATTTTCTCTCGTAATGTTTATCGCAAGGGTTTTCGAAAACTTCGTTAGCGCGATCCAGTTCCTTGTCCGACATTTTTCTTTTCTCTCTTAAAGTTTTTTTTTAAGGCGCTCCGTATCGAGAGTTACGCGGAAAAAACACACACACAAAAAAAAAGACAACGACTACTAAAAGTTTTAACGTCGATCGAGCCAATATATATATATATATATATATATATATATATATGTTGGTTTCTAGTTTTCCCGGCTCAAACTAATATTCGACGTAGATATAATAAAATCTATAATATTTTTTTTGTTACTTTTTTATACCGGAATAGTTTTTTTTTTATTTTTGGTTTTTTTTTTGCGTTTCGAACAAAATTTCGACGCGATATCGGAAGCGTTCGCTAGCGAGCGTGTTGTAATAATTTTATTAAATAAATTTTTTTTTTGCCATTTAATAATTTTAATTCTTTTTAATCAATTTCGTTTAATAATTTTAACAACGCGGTTTTAACTTTTTCTTCGATTTTAATGTCGTCGCGTTCGGAAAAATTCGCGATCAAATTGGCTTCGAGATCGCCAAAATATTCTTTAACGTTCGGTTCGACGATTAAAGTCGAAGAAAAAATATTTTTACAATAATAATTTTTAATCGATTTCGCTATCGAAACGAATTCCTCGTCGGATATCGTCGAATCTTCGCATTCAACGTTTAAAGTACTTTTTCCGTCGTCGTTTTCGTCGATGATTTCTCGACGCAGCGCCGCTCTAAACGTTCGACCACCGATATTCCAATACCAGCAAACGACGTTTCTGGAACGCCGCCGCCGCAACCCCTTCTCGATCCAGTTTTCGAAAAGTTTATCGGAAATTTCGATATCGTTGATTTCGATAGAATTGGTTTTGACGAATTCAATTTCGCGTAAAGAGCAAATTTCCCTGTGCGTTCTAAATTTAACGCTCCGTTTCGTTTTCGATGAATTCGGGAAAACGTCTCGTCGCGCGATAATGTCTACCCTAAATTTTGACTTTAAATTCGTCGCGTCTTTTTCGCGAGAATATAAAACGATATCGTAGTCGTCCCGGTCGTCGTCGTCGTAGTCGTCGTAATAAAGATATCGCGATTTAAATTTGTAATAATGCCTTACGTATCGCTCGACGTACTTTGAATCGATATTTGGCGTGAGTATTTTTAAACCGGCGTCGAATACGTAGTTGTACGAACGTTCGTTTTCGTTGGTCGGGCCTAATTTTTCGTGAATACATTCTTCGCGATATTTATCGAAACGTATAGGAGATACGTTTAAATTCATCGCGACGTTGACGACCACGACGAAGATCGAGTTTTTTTTAAAAGCGATAGAAGGAAAAAAGAGAAAAGGACGGGCGGGCGACTATAAAACCGAAAAACCCCCCCCCTAAAATCAAAACCGAATGACGAGCTTCGTTTTTTTTTTACGGCGAAAAAATTTTTTTTTTATTCGCTCTTTTAATGAAATAATAAAAATGATACAAAAAAATACGTAAAAAATAATTTTTTTTTTGGTTCCTTTTTCCTTTTTTTTTTCTCCCTCAACCTTTTTTTTTTGACATTTCAAATTTTTTTTTCTTAGTCGAAACCGTCGGAATCGCGTTTCGAGCGTTTGTCGAACGATTCCGATTCGTTTTTATCCGAGTTATTTATTTTTCGTTTTTTTTCGTTTCTTTTTTTCGGCAACGATAGTTTGACGATTTTATTTTTATACGAGCCGTCCTCCGTTTTCGAACACACTTCGAACATGGCCGGAAATTCGGTCAAGGCGTTTATTATGTACGAATTAGTAGATTCTAGCAAATTATTCAAATCTTTTCCCGTGCAAGCGATTAACGGTATCGGCATAAATTTCGAGAAAACTTCTAATCGTTCGGACCATTTTTTAGCGTGCGTATTTTCGCTTTCGTCCGTAAAAGTTTCGGACGAGCCGTCCATATCGTATACGTCGTAAACGTAATATTGGTATAACTTAACGACGTAATTCTTGCCGTTGGCCGTTCGTTTTTCGACCTTGAACGGGTTTAGTTTGTAATTTTTTAGAAAATAAATTTCGTACGTTTCGTCGTCGTTAAACGTTTCTTCGACGTCCGATTTTGATTTTTGTTTTTTGTTCGTTAACTTTACGCGGTTGGATTTTTTAAATTCGACAAAATCAATGTTTTTCGCGATGTATTGAACGACGACGAACGGGTGAATGGAGAATTGTCGTTTATATTGAAATTCCATTTTACTTTTGTTATCGGGCGCGATTTTCGTACTCAGATAATAATCGAAAAGCGGAGCTACGGGCGCGTACGTTCGGTATTTCAAGGATTGGCCGTCGATGGACAAATGATCTACGTAAATATCGATATCGACGTGCATAGCGAATCGCGAATAATTTTTATCGTTTAAAAAATTAGCGGCGGCCAAACATCCTTTTACCAAATCGCGTCGCGATTCGTCGTCCAGTCGAGAAAGCTCCTCGACGCTCAAGTTTTTCGATTTCAAAATTTCGTCGATAAATTCCGCGGGAGATTTTAATCGACTCTCCGTCGGTTTCGCGATGTTTCGTAACACGGAATTTACGATTAATCTTTTGATATTTTCGCGTTTCGGCGAATCGCGAATTAAAACGCGTAAAACGGCGGCGGCGTAAACGAAAAGATTTTCGGATTTGAAAAATAACGCCAAACTCGACGACGACGACGGCGAATCGATAGTTTTCTTGTACCATTCTTTTTTATTCGCTTTCTCGTTAACGCATAGAACGACGCTGGCGGTAGCGAAACTTTTATAATAATCTTTATTCGAGCAAGTATTCGCTACGTTTTCTAAAAATTTCGCGGTAAAAACGACGTTTCCGTAAGATTTTTTTTCCAAAGCTTTTTTCCCGAAATGCGTTAAAAACTCGTTTCGAGTATTAATAACTACTTCGTTCGACGCCATTTGATTAGTTTTTTTGGGGGGGGCGGGGGGAGAGAAGCCGGGTTTTTTTTTGTTGTCGTTCGTTGTATTTTTTATTTTTTTTTGAATCAACGCTATTATATAGGGTTTCGTTTTTAATCATGTCTCGCGATATAGACTTCGTTTTGCGACATAATGTCGAGGCGGCGAAAACGTTTTCTACTCGAAACGAAGAATCAATGAATCCTTTCGAAAAAGCACTCGAACACTACGGATATTCTTTGGTCATAAAAACTATAAGAAAAAAAATCATTTTAAAATGCGCCATCGATCCGCGCGCCGTCGTTTCTTTAGCCTTATACGATATAGAAAATCCGTTTTTGCGAAAATACGCTAATAAACTACCTCTCATGTGTATGAACGCGAGTCGTTTAACTTACACTACCGAAGCGTTTTACGTCGCCGAAGGTAAAGAATCCGAAAGCGTGACGAAAGCCGTGTCGTTTATAATAGCTAGCGATATACGATATTCCGAAATCGCGACAGATTTACCGAACGTAAAATTTTCGAGTTTCTTGCACAAATTAAAAAATACCGGCGACGAAGACTATATATTCGAGCTCGCGCGGCGATTAAATTTGAACGTCGATTTGATAAAACATAATTTTTTACTATTTCGTTATTCCTCTTCGACGAATAAAGAAGACCCTAGCAAGGGAGTTTTAACCGCCTTTCACGATGGATATCGATGGTACGTTCAAACTACTACTTCGTTCGTTTTAGAATTGTAATATTTTTTTTTTATTTTGGCCGCTTTATCCGTGAATAAAGAAAAAAACCAACAAAACGCGTTTTTTTTATATTCAATATTTAATAGCTTCTTCGAATATATGCATGTATTTCTTGAAAAACGACGTTATATACGTTCAAACGTCTTCGAATATCTTGCAAAACGGATATATTACTCCTCAACGATTCGAATTGGATAAATCGAAAGAATCGCGATTACGCGTCGAACCCACGACGAAATACGCTTATTCGGAAAACGAATGCTCGCACGCCGATGTAGAAAAATTTTACGAACAAATAAGGCGAAACGACGAACCTCCTTCCGAAATAACGCGATGTAAAAAATGTAAAATCATAATCAAATATAAATAATATTAAAGAAACAATTTTAAAAATTGTACATTTAAAACAAATACGTTTGATTATTTCTTGTTATTGTTTTTTTTTCGTGGTGAAAATTTCTTTTTCTTTTGTTCATTTTCTCTCGAAGGAAAGAAAGGGGGGGAATGTAAAAAAAAAACAACCAAAACCGATAAATTTTTTTTTATTAAAAAATAATGAATAACCTTCTTAAATTCGCGCAACGTTTCGATCGATAGAATTTAGCGTATATAATTCGTTATGGTCGAATATTAAATTCGGTGTCGAGAAATTATAAACGCGAAATAATGTAAAATAAAAAAAAACTATTTTTTTTTGGTGGGTGTAATTTACGATTCCGGAATATTTTTTTTTTCATTAAACGACGATTTTTGTTCGAAAGCGATTGGGAAAAGTCGGTGTTTTTTTTTCCCCGCGGCGCGTTTTTTTTTTGCCTATATATATATAGAAACGTATTCGATATGGAAACTTTAAAATCCGCCGCTCGATACTCGGAAAAATATCAAAAATTATTAAACGTCGCCGTACCGGGAACTATATTAGGAGATAAAATTCGCGATTCTTTAATATTTCGCTCCAATTCGATAATTATGGCGAATTTCGACGCGACCGACTCTACTTTGCATTTACTCGCTAATAAAATCGATACGGAAAATTGGTTGGAATTACTAGACGATCGTTTATTAAACGGTTCGTATCTGTCGCGAAAAATAAACGTTAAATGTTTGTGGAACGACGTTTTTCTATATCCCGAACGAAAAATTTTAATAAAAAGACGCGATTACGCGATTAACGCGCGAAACGACGTATATTGGCCTAAAAAAGTCTCGAATTTAGTTCGCGAAATTTTGGGTTACGAAGGCAAACACCCGTATTACAATTTGCGCGACGAATTGATCGAAAATCATTTGTACGAACCTTTCGAAGACGTCGTTTTTCATTTGAAATATTTCGAATTTATTCGCGAAAAAATGAAAGAAAAAAATTTAGAATTTATAGTCGAGAACGACGACGACGCCGGACCGACCTCGCACGATATCGATAAATTCGACCCGTTGATGTTGGTGGGATACGCGGATAAATTCGATAAACAAAGACCGTTATCGACAAAATGCTGGGAAGAATGTTTAAAGGCGCATTACGAATTGAACCCGCATCACGAAAAGCACAAAATTTGGACGACGAATAAGGACAAAAGCAACGCTTTATTGGAAATGTATTGCGACAAAACGTCGCGAAGATTGCAAAAAAATTTCGACGGAGAATTTTCCGTCCAAGTTTTCGATATCGATTTATCTTGGTTTAAATTTTCGTCGAAAGAATATAAGAACGAATTGTCGCGTATAAAACAAATTATGTTAAATTAATATCAATTTATTTTAATTTCACCCTCTTTGTTTCGTTTTGAAAAAAAAAACGTTTTTATTTCCATTTCTTTCTCAATTATTAGCGCGCCTTAGCTATTTGGAACAATGTACCGCGACTATATTCGGTAAACAATTGGTTCGTTCATTAAAGATCGTTAAAAAAACAACAACAAAAGGTCGTGTTTTTATTTTTTTTTTTACAATAACCAACTTCCGCGCGTTAGACGATTCTTGCGGAAAAATGTTTTTTTTTTGAATTCGACCGCGATCTTCGGTTTTGATAGACTCGCGAAGATTAAGTAATTAAAAAGAGGTTATAAAAGTTTAGATACGACTCGGTATCCGGCGACGGCGACTTATCCTGGAAAACAAAACGACGACGACGACGAGTTTTTTTTTTCTTTCGTCATCATCCTTCGCCTATCGGATTCGGTAGATAAAAAGAAAAGGTAACGATTCTCGTTCGTAGTACGTATCATCTCGGCGAGCGCGCGCGCGCGCAACAAAAAAAAACATGAAAACGGCGTTCGTTAATTTCGAATTTTGCGAAGTGGGTAGAGAAAATACTTTTATAAACGAGGTGTTTGTAGAATTTTTAGATAAATCGAACGAAAGTTCGGATACGTGTCGTTTTTCGCCGCAGTATTCCTGGACGAGGGTCTCGAGAGAAACCGACGTACGGCTCGTGTCTAGTTCGGGTAATTACTTTTTTTTTTCATTTAACCGTTTATTTTCTTTTTTTTTGATACGTATACTTTTTTTTTCTCTTAAATTTTAGCTCGGGGTTTCGATTTTAAGAGTCACGACGAAGCGGCGACATTTTTGACGCGACTCTTGCGCGACGCGTTCGAAATTTACACGTACGGAGAAGAAAAAACAAAATTTTTAAAAGTACTTTTACAACGCGACGTCTTCGATATAAATGTTCATATTTTTCGAATCGAAACCGAATCGAGCAAAATCAATTTGTTGCGCGTATGAACGCTTAACTTACGCGCGCGAATTTTTAACGGCGTTTATGTCGCGATTCGCGCGCGTCATACATAGATTTTTTTTTGGATATTAAATCACTTTTTTGAAGTTGTAATTTTTTTTTGTTGATGAAAATAAAAGTAAGTTTAGCGGAACTCGAAAACGTGTTTGCGGAGTAAAAAAAAAACGACAAAAGTAAGTTTAAGGGAACTCGAACTTTTTTTGTTATTTAAATCTATGAAGTAGGCGTTTTTTATTTCTTTTAAACCTAAAATAACAGAGTTTATTCGCGCTCGCTCTTTCTTTTTTAAAAAAACGGTAAATTCGGAACGAATTCCTTAGTAAAGGCTCGCGAAAAAAAAACAACGATTAAATGACTAGAGATTAGTCACCCGTTTCTACGTTTAAATAAAAAAAACCTAGATAGTTTTTACGTCTTTGGTATTATTTTATTCGATCTCGTACGAGATTATCGCTCAAGTTAAAAAATCATAGTGAAAAGCAAACTTTTTTAGATTCTAGATCGAATCTCGTCGCGCGTGTTTCTTTTCGTTCGTCAGTTTGCCCCTTTTCGTTCGACGTTTTCGAGCGTCGAGAAATCGCGTAACATATCGCGATAGACATACTCGTTATTAATAATAAACAAGCGAAACTCATGTATTTTCGACTAAACGCGACGGATTCGTTTTCTTTCGTCGAATTAAACGCGATATCGTTTTCCCTCTTCGTTATCGTTTCGACGTCTTCGTAAAAATACGATTCCGAATTTTCGACGTAGTTGGCGCACGCGTCCGATAACGAATTTCTACAAATTTCCGCCGCGCTATCGTCGCAATCGCAAAAGGTAAAATCGTTCTCGGACAAGTTTAATTGGCGAAATTTGGGAAAAATTAACGATTCTCGTTTGTTTATAGTTTTAAATTTATTACGTTTAGCCGATAAGTTAATCGGTATCGTTTTATTTCGTACCGTTCTCCACCACGATATAATAAAATTTAGGGAAGATAATTCGCAATTGTCGGCGTAAATATTTTGCAATCGCGAATAATTTTTAGAATCTTTCGCGGAAAAATGTATAACTTTTAAAGGATTATTCGACACGCTCAAAGTTTCTAAAGCGGTAAAATTTGCCAACGCCGACAAGTCCAAACTCGTTACGCGATTTATCGATAAATTAATTTCCTTCAAAGTAAACGATCTAATTATCGACAAATCGCCGGCGTTGGTAATAGAATTATTCGATAAATTTAACGCGGTCGCGAACGTTATCGGTATCGCGGGAACTCTCGCGAAATTATTACGCGAAAGATCGATAACGCGCAGATTTAAACGCGACCCGACGTATTCCGAAATTTCTTCGAGATTTAAGGGCGACGAGGCGCTCGAACAATTTAGAATCGTAGGCGAATCGCAATCGCAATTCAAAGGGCATCTCTCGGTATTAACTTTCGCGATCGATATCGTCGCCGTAGTCGTAATAACGAGTAGAATTTTATTCATTTTCGCGGGGGTTTTTTTTTTTAATTTTTTTTTACTTAAATATATATTTTTTAAAACGAACTATAATATTAATATCGTTTATATCGTTTATATTTTTTTCTTCTCATTTATCACTTTCGCGCTCTTTAGAGAGGCGAAAATATTGTCGTATTCAAATTTTCGATATATATTCGTTAATTATTATCGTTGATTTATTTATTCCGGCGTTCTTGTTTTTTTTTATTTCTCAACCGCTTTAATCGTCATTTTACGTAATAATCTCTTATTGTCGGCGTTTTTATACTAAGAGAAAAATCGGGAATTTTGCCGTAATTTAAATATTTGGCGACGTCGACGGCGAAATTTTCCGTCACGTTCATTCGAGAAAGGTACAAAACGATAACGATCAAGAGAGCGCCTAAAAAGAGAATCGAGAAAGAACGAAAAGCGACCGCGAGACCGATCGTTCCTATCGTCGATAGAGCCGCGCTTTTGTTTAACAGTTTTTGAATATTTACTCTGTAAAAGAACGATTCGTTATATTTTTCGTACGAGGGTACGTCGAGTCGAGCTCTTTTGGCCATCGCTTCGGTCGTCGCTTTTTCCAAACCTTCCGCGCTTCCCGCGTTAGGCGCGATTAATTCTCCCTTATCAATTCGGGATCCTTCGGAATTTACCACTAAACAATCGAGATAAATCGCTTGATCCAACATGCTTTCCAAATGAATTTCTTCGACTTTGGCCGCGGGTAAAATTAGCGCGACTAATTCTTTAAATTCGTAGTCGACGCTGGGAGTGGCGGAAGCTCCTCGAAAAGCTCTTTCGGCGTTGGCCATAACGTCGCGAGGGTAATTGGGCGGAAACATTTTGTCGTACCCGAAAGGATCCCAAAAAGAAAACATTATATCTAATAAGAAACTCACGACCATTATCCAACCGGCGACGGACGCCGCCGCGCTCAATAATTTGGCGGCCATTAACGCCGCTTTCGAAGCCAATTTCGCGACGGCGCCCACTAAAATTTTACTGGTTAAACTTTTGAGGGTAGCGCCCAAAACTTTGGAACCTATTCGTTCGCCCAGTTTCACTACGCTTTTGGCCGCGATTGGAGTCAATTTTTCGATCAATTTGACGCTTAAACTTTTTACGCGCGATAAAATCGCGTCCGTCGCGATTCCTACGCCCGCGTTAATCCAAAACTCTTTATCGGTAGCGGCGGTTTCCAGTAATCCGACGAATATGTTTTTAAGTTTTTCCGTCCAAGACTCGACGGTTTCGACGCCGCTCGTTCGCGTCGTCGTCGTCGTCGTCGTCGTTTCGTTCGCTTCGCGTTTTTCTCTTCGACGACGACGACGACCGCGCGGCGGCGACGGCGGAGGCGGCGGCGACGGAGCGTCGAGTTTGGCTCGTTTTAGCAGAAACGGAGACATATCTCGAGCTTGAGTTTGAACGGCTTCGGCGTTGTGTCGTTCGTGCGAGAACGCGTTTCCCGTCGCTACGGGATCCGTGTCGATCAATTTTGGTAAAACGAAAGTTTCGTCGATATCCTTTTTCCATCCGTCTAAAGTGTATTTCGGATGGATTTTTTCGGGAAATTCGGGTAAACCTTCGGGTTCGGGAAAAGGAGCGCGTCCGTTGCTCGCTAGACGCACGGCCGATTTGACGGCGTTGATCAAATTCATGCCCACGACGGCGTCGAGAAATTTTTCGAAACCCTTGTACGAACACGATTCGTCGTCGAGCATTATTCTATCGTAATATTTGCAATATTGTTCGTTATTTTTGTAAGTGAAACCGCAACCGTAAGGATCGTCGCTGGTTATTCTGGAAAAACCCGTCGGCATGTCGTTTAATCGAAATTCGTATCGCACGTCCGATCGATAAAACGGTTTTTCCAGATACGCGGCGATGGGCGGTACTAGTCGGCAAGATCCACGATGAAAATTTAATCTGGGAGTGTCCGGTACTCGTTCCCGGTTGGCGTCGTACGTCGACTTGGCGGCCGAATTCCAACACGCCGGTTGGCATTGAACGTCGAAACTTTCGGTACCCACTCTGTAATAGGAGGCCGGCTCGTTCGGTCGACACGCGCCTTTTTCTTTAGTCGCGTCGCACGATAGCGCCGAACATAATTTTTCGCTAATTTTTACGTCGATGACGAACGCGGCGCGTTGCAACAAAAACGGCACGTAATAATCGTCTTGAGTAGCCGGACGAGTCGTAACGGCTAATTTGCTAACTAAATGCGGAGCCAAATCGTACATCGAGCGAATTAATCTAACTTTTAAATTATAATCGGCGAATTTTACGGAATTTTCGATATCGACGCTCGTGAAAGACATTCTCGTAAATATATCGAAGAACTGGAAAAGGAAGTGAGGGGGGGGGGAGTGTTTGTGTGAGAAGAACGAGAACCGGGGTGGAGGAAGAGGAGGAAGGGAAGATGAGAAAGCGAATAAATAGAGCGAAAAAAACACGCGACTTTTAGCTCGCTACTCTATACGCGCGTTTTTTTTAAATTTTTTGTTTTTCTCTTTTTTTTTTTTAACGGCCAGCGTGTAAGAACGCCGAGCGTCGGAACGAACGATGGAATCGATATTGCGAATATGTCGAGAGCGCGTTATATTTCCCGAAACGAAGTACGACGACGAGAAAGAGGAGGCTGATAAGATAGGGTCGTCGTCGTCGTCTTTGCCAAAAATTAACGCTATAACGATCGACGGAACGTCGTGTTCCAAAAAAAGTACTATATTACGCGCTACTAATTTAAAAACTTACAAAACGAGCGTGGAATACTCTTCCGTCAATAATAAAAATACTTGCGGCGCTTCGACTATCGGCGCGATTTGCGGCGATATAATATCTTTAACGAACGCGTACACGTATCTCGTTAGCGACAGGTCGCCGTTAAACCCGTTGGAATGGGCTCATTTATGGTGTTTTTTCGACGAGTTTTCGCGTAAATTCGCGAAACCGGAACCCGATAGCGAGGAACAACGAGAATTTTTCGAAAAATTCGATAAAACCTTTACGACTTTGAGAAATTCTTTCGAATATCGTTACGTTCGCGATAAATTTTACGGTATCGCCATCATAGACAGCGACGTCGAACGATGCGACGCTTTGCGCGTCGCGAGAAATCGTAAAAGCGACGTCGAACGTTCGAGCTGGTCGTTTTACACTTTTTTGCAAAATCGAATGTATTCGCGGCTTTATCCGAACGCTTATATCGATTTGAAATGGTTTGACGGCTACGACGACGACGTTACGATTAGCGCTTTGGCCGTTTTTATTCGGGAACTTCGCGAACGACGCGATCGAATCGGTAATTTACCGCCGCCGATACCTATTCCGGATCTGATTCGTCGTCAACCTTTGAACGAAAAATTTCTTCCCAGATTAAATCGCGATTTACCCTTGTTGATCAGAACAAGTTTGTACAATAGAGGCGTAACGAAAGAAGTCGCGCGGAAAATAGCGGAGGGAGAAACCGTCGAAGACGGGTCTATTTGTTCCGAAAATAATCAACTTTTTTTGAAACCTTTGGAATCTTCGATTAAATTAATATAGAACGATAGAAAAAAAATATTAATATAATAATTTTTTTTTTAAAGCGCGCGCGCGCGCGTGTGTGCGTAATAAAATATCACCCTCCCCCCCCCAAAAAAAGTTTAAATAAGAAATCAAAAAAATGTCCTCGATAAAAAGGCCGGCGTACACGACTAGTAATAACGCCGTATTGTATTGCGATTTCGCCACTTGCGGTATAAACTCGAGCGGCGGCGGCGGCGGCGGTAGCGCGCCGCCGATAAACGATTATAATTTTATGAGGATTAGAGGTCAATATTTAGACACGAAAGCGTTACGCGTCGATCTCGTTACTCAAAACGAAAAATTTTTCAAAAGCCTAGAAACTTTGCGCGAAATATTGCGGGAACGGGAAGAAATATTATCGACCAAAATAGTTATGGGCGAAGTCGCCGTCACTACGGAATTATACGCGAAAATTAACAAATTGAGATTGGAAATGAGACGTTGGTCGGCGACGATAGACGGTTGGGTGATGGAAATACAATCCGACATTAACGAGATAAACGTGCTTTTTTTGGAGTACGATACGGTCGTGATGAATTTGAAGCGAGAACCGACGCTCGCGGTCGCCGGCGGTTTAAACGTTTCGAGATCAGGCGCGACCGCCGCGAAAATAAAATACGATAAGTTTAAAAGCGGCAACGTCACTAAATACGGAAATTTAGAGGTTCTATTGGCTTTCGCGTTAAATAAACATTTACATAAACTACAAAGTTTCACATCGGGATTTTTAGTCTTTAACGACAAAAAAAGGAGCCCTTTTAATTTGAACGTTATAGATAAAAAATTTGACGACGTTTCGGGCGTCGTCACGCCGTTGGATATGGCTAGCGAATACGTCGGAGAACGTATTTTGGATTCGCGAGTATCCGTAACATTGAGACCCGATAGTAACGTTGAAAACGTCTTGGATAAAGTCAGGAGGTTATCGCCCGACGCGACGCGTTTCGTGAAAAGCCCCGAAAATCTTTCGGTTCAAAATACGCTCAAGTATTTGACGACGTTATCGAAATACGGCACTTACACGAAAAACAGCGAAAAAAATATTGAGCATATTATCGATATAGCCGGTAGGATACCGACGATCGCGAATAATTCCGCTTTCGACGATTTAGTCGCGACAATACGCCAAAGAGACTTGACATTCGTTTTGAACGATATCGGAAAAAAAATTGCGCGAAAGAACGTCAATAGAGTCGATATCGCGACCGAAATTAGCGAGATCCTATCGTTGATGGATCCTTTGGATAAAGCCCATCAGGGAAAATATTTCGAGAAAATATTGAAGGAACTTAACGACGTGTTAATCAATTCGTTTATTTTTGCCCCTTTCGAAAAGAAGAAAGAAGAAGTAGCGCCGATGGATTTTTCCCAATCCGGTCCGACGAAAAACTTCCTTAAACGAAGCGCCTCGTACGAAAACCTTTATTCGTACGCGTCGACGAAACGAGCCGTCGCCTCCGAAGAATCGAAAGCGACCTCGTCGACGACGACGAACGAAATCGAGATGGATTCGTCTCCTTCAGCCGTCGATTCGCCATTCTCTAACGGCGAATCGGCGGCTATCACGACGACGACGACGACGACGACGATTGACGATAACGCTGTGGACGGATTTTCGCTCGCTAGCGACGCTAACGAAACGAATGAAGAGACGCTCGGACAGCCCCAAAATATACGGAACGAAAACGTAAGCGATTAAAAAAATAAAATTTTTTTTTTACATTTTCCTCTCCCGTCGCGACGCTTTACTCGTTAAATAATAAAAGATTTAAGGATAATTCTAGCGTGCAAATACTGAGCGTTAGCGACGGCCGTTTCAAGGATTTCTCCGAATTCGCGCCCAAAAGGTACGCGTTCGAGACGAGCGATCGACGTACAAATTCGAACCAGACTAGCGAAGTTATATTTTTAAACGAATTGTTCGACGATTATCCCTCGCTAATCTTCTTTCGCGATCGAAGATTTTCGAGCGTTTTTGTAAGAGAATCTCTAACGCCGATTTCGACCGATAATACCGAGTTTTACGAACCGACTTTGCGCTTATACGACGACGACGAGGAGGAGTATTGGCGCGTTTTGTCGATCGAATTAAAAAACACGAATCCTCGAGACACGACGATTAGCGATTTTATCGTCGATTTATCCGCGACCATTTTGAGAAAAGACGCGGTTAGAGACGATTTCGTCGAATACGGTTTGGATTCCGTCAACGACATGACGAACAAATTAAAAATAGGTTTACCGCCTTTATTCCCCGATAAGATAAAAGTTTCGTCGAAATTTAATCAAATATATTATTTGGGTCCCTTGAAAAAGAACGGCGTCGGGCATTGGGTGACCGTAGTCGGAACGGTATCCAACTCGTTGGCCAATTTATTCGTTTACGACTCGTTGGCCATGCACGATATCGAAGAATATCGAGAAACTTTATTTTCGTGCGTAAGCGCTAAATTGAAAAACAACGACGTTAGAATTCGTTTGCGATACGTTTCCATCCCGTTGCAAGAATATTATACTTGCGGCGTACACGCTATCGCTTATTCGGCGTTATTTCACTCGCACGCGGGAAAAAGAATTTGCGTTTTAAACGAAGTAGATTCGTGGAGGTCTTTGTACGACGCTTTTTATTTATTTTTAAAACGTAAAAACGCGCAAGCGTTTAACGAGCTCTCGATGAAAAAGTACGCTTTGAAACGGGCGCCGGTTATCGAGGAAACCGCCTTCGTCTCCGTTACGCCCATGATTTGCGTTTGCAGAGCGTATTCCGCGGAGAAGCGAGGCTACGCCGTATTGCAATGCGATAAATGTCACGAATATTATCATTTAAGTTGCGTTTTAACCGAGTTGAGCGTCGACTCGATAAATAGTCAAAATATAAAAATTCCGATCCGGACAAAGTGGTATTGCCCGTTTTTGTGTCGCAATGTCGGAAACGATAGTGACGTTTAACGTTATCGAACAACGTAACGTAAATTCGATACAACCATTACCGTACGTTACGAAAGAAAACGACGATTCGTACGTGATTCGAGATCGATTACCCACTCAATCTTATTCTTTGTTAAATCGCGAAAGTTTAGTTCGAATAATAACCTCCATATTGGAGGAGGAAAAAAAAAGTCCGGAAGGAAAAGAAGAAGAAAACAAACGTTTAATAATTTATTTACCGAGAATGCGTATGTTGCCGAAAGACGAAGCTTCGTTTCAAGAAGCGATATTAGAAATATCCGAAAAAATTGTTTTGAAATTTGTGTAAATAAGACAAAAAAAATTTTTTTTGACGAAACCCCCCCCCTCCACCCAACATAAAAAAAAACAAACGAAATAAATATTAAATTTTTATTCCTCGACACTGGCATTTTTTTTTCAAACAATCGTCGCAATTAGAATAAAATATCGGTTTTCCTAAATTGATCGAAAGGTAAGCTCTCGACGTGATCGTCGGGAATAAATAATCGAAAATTTCCGTCTGAATCGTCGAATCTACTCGATATTCGCTCATAAAATCTATCGCGTCTTTATTTTTCGAGATCGCGTCGTCGAACGATCGTTTAAGCGGTTTGATTCGACGATATTCTCGACCGCTCGGAGTTTTCTTAACGAACTCGAGATTTTCCGAAACGTTTTTCGGATATTCGTTATTCAAAAGTTCGTTCCATTTTTCCGATCGAGCGCGATTTCGTTCGTTTAACGTTTCCGATTCTAATCGAGCTTGTTCCGCGTAAGAACTCGGACTTTTAGGCGGCGGCTGCGGCGAAAGAAAAGATTCGCCGCGAATTTCGTCTTTGGACATTTTTTATTTTTTTTTTTAAAACGGTAGATTTTTCTCTTTTTTTTTCTCTATATTCCGAATCGTTTTTTTTTCGCGCTCGTAATTATAGACCGGGGGGGGGCGGGTGCGCAAAAAAAAAATGAAGCGAGTCGCGAATATTTTTTTTTTTTGGTTTTTTTTTACTATATAAGAGACGCGAAATTAAAAAATATGTTAACGTATATACGTACTAAATAAAAAAAACGGTATCGCGTTAAAATTTCTTTTTTATTCGAGAGATTCTCTCTTTTTTTTTTTGGGTAAATTCTTTATAATGACCGATAACGACGACGTCGAAGATTTTACCAACTCGCGTAACGACAACGGCGATTTTGAAACGAGCGAAGACGAAGAAGAAAGATCCGTCGTTGGCGGAGCGACGATCGAAAAACCCGAGAACGAATCGATAATTTCGGAAAAACGAAAAGAAACGGAAACGGACGATTCGGAAAAACTAAACGCGCCGAAATTAAAAAAACGAAAAATTTTCAAAGGAGTTTATCCCGAAATATCGTTGGAAGCGTTCGTTCACGCCCTTAGTTTTTTAACGCGTCGCGTTTGTCGAGAAAAAGACGAACGAGTCTTATCGGATTTGAACGAAATCGTATCGCGTTTGAAAAATTACGACAAATTAAATTCTTCGCAAAAATATTTCGAAACGAACGACGACGACGAAAACGACGAAAAGGACGACGACGACGACGACGACGACGGCGCGATCGATTCGACGTCGCGACAAACGAAAATTTTCGATATAGTCGTGGCGCTAACGGCGGCTATCGAAAGTTCGAACGCCAAATTGGCGTTTTCGAGAGAATATTTTAAATTTTTTCTAACCACGTATTACGCTAAATTTACGTTGCGAGATTTTCAAAACGCCAACGACGCGAAACTGGCGGATACGGCGGCAGCGACGTCGTCGTCGTCGTCGTCGTCGAATCATAAATTCAATAAAGTCGCGGGCGTTAAAAGAGTCGCCAATTCGGGCAAGCTCGTAGCGGGTAAAATATTGGAATTTATAATAAAACAACCGAAATCGTCTCTGAGTCGTTGCGATTCCAAAGATATAAGCACGGTTACTCGATTATTTAGAAATAAAATATCGACGAATAAGCGTATTTACGGCCTCTTGCACGAATTCGTCCGAAACGATTATTGGAAAAATTTGGATATATTTCCGTATAAAATTCGATACGGCGACGACGACGACGACGAAGATGAACGAAGCGATTTTGTCAAAATACCGATAATATCGACGCAACAAGTTATAATACTAGTGACTCGCAATTTTTGCCTAGTTTGTAAATATTTTCGAAATAACAAATCGTTTTTGATTCAACCGTTCGTGGAAAAATTCGTCTCTCAAACGTGCATGTCGCGTTTGCGCGTCGACGAATACGTTTTTATCGAAGCCGTTTGCGACAAATCGAAATTGACCGGTTTGGATATTTTTTGGAAAGGAATTAGCGAAGATTACGCGGAACGTAGACGCTCGGCTTTCGATAAATTTCCCGAGATATTCGAAGCTTACGATAACGTTATTTTCGAATCGGTCGCCGAATCTTTCGGATACGCGTTGAAACCGAAAACCGGTTTAAACGTCGAGACGCGATACGTTGTGAACGCTTATCCGACGGTAGCCGCCGTCGGATGTTGTTCCGAAAGCGTTTGGGTAGCGTATTTGGACGACGAAGAGGATAACGTTTTGATTTTCAAAGACGGTCGATACGCTCCGTCTTCTTTTTCGCACGTCTTTACCGAAACCGCCGAAACCGTTACGCCGAAACGCGACGAATACGATAATCTCAACATTTCGCATAACGGCGAAACGTTTAAAATTAAAGGCTTGTCGCCGTCGACGGAATTTAGATTATACAAAAACCTTATTAAATTGGAATTACGACAAAATAATTTGGGAACGTGCAGTCACGGCGAAATAAGTAAACTCTCGGAATTAAAATCTATAAATAATCATAATAAAAATCAAACGCAAATATTCAATATGATTAAACAAGCGTGTTCGGATCCGGGTAACGCGCCGACTATAGTCGAAGCATTCGCGGCGACTCCGATATTTTCCATTCTTTACGAATACATGAAAAAAAAGGAACCCTCGTTCGATTTTAATCAAAGTTTAGCTTACGATTGTTAAACGAGCGCTCGCGCGCGCGTGATTTGGAAAAAAAAAACGAAAAAATAATAATAATAATTTCAAAAACAATAAAAAAAATGGGAAATAAAAATTTTAATGAAAAGAAAAACGATATAATTTTTTTTTTTTTTTTGGTTTTTTTCTTTTACACGGTATTCGGTTGATCGATACGTTCTAAAACGTTTTCGAAACAGGATAAAGGAATATTTTGTAACAAATTGGCGATAAATTCCGAATTGTAAATAAAGTATTTTTCGTTATTCGGATGATGCACGACGCAATATTCGTTCAATGGCGACCAAAAATCTCGATCGTAGTCCAAATTTTCCAATAAAGGTTTCGCGTTTTCGACGGTCATTAATTTTTTCACGATATACGCGAATCGTTTTTTAGCGTCCGATATGGAGTAAACGTTTTTGAATTCGTAATTGTTGTAATTTTTGCGAATATCTTGCAATAAACGTTTTTTATGTTGACTTTCGCTGTTAATCCAATAGCCGATTAATCTCGTTCTAAACATTAAATCCGCGAAATAACCCACGTAATGATCGCTCAAATTCGTGTTAGATTTACCGTCTATCGGTACGGATACCGCGTTGAGCGTAAAATAAAATAACAACGCCCCTATCAAGTCGTTATTTTTATTGTAAACTCGATCCGGGCGAAATAACAAAGAATCCGTCAGACGATCCATGTAATAATGAAATCTATTCAAATCGGTATCGTTGCGAGCTCGTCGCGCCGCTAAGCGATCTTTTTCGGTCAATTCCGAGTAAAACTTTTTTCCTTTCCAAGCGCAAGTTTTCGCCGAAATTAATCTCGTCGTGCGTTTATCGTTAACGTACTGTCGAATAGTGTCGAAAGATACGCCGACCATCGAAACGTCAACGTGATTCTCGTCCAATTGTAACTTTTCCTCTATCAGCGATAATTTATCGATTAAATTTATTATATCGATTGTAGAATTATCCGAGTATATTTTTAATAATAATTTGGTAAAATATTTATTGATATCGTAGCCGCGATTTAATTCGGGGTTTTCTATTTCCGAGACTTTACGCGTTAATTCCGATAAAATTCCGTAATGAACGACTTTTAAATTCCATAGACTCGTACTTTCTCGTTTATCGTCGACGTTTACGCACAGCGTCGGAAGGGAAACCACCACGCCGTCGACGATCGAATCGACGTTTTCCGGACGCGCCGTACCCCCTTCGTCGCCGATATTTAAATTTTGCAAACTTTTTCGGTAATCGGCGGTATCGATATCGGGAAAAGCTAATTGAAGCGGCGATAACGACGACGACGACGACGACGAGATTGAATATTCGACATCCATATTTTCGATTTCCATTTTTTTTCCTTCTTTTTTTTCCGCTTTTATCTATTCGTTTCGCGATAATTCTTTTATTATTTTTATTTTTTAATTTCTTTTTTCCTTTTTTTTTCGGGAAGGGGGAGACGCGTAACGAAAGGAACAAATAAAAAAACAAAACCATAAAAAAAAACGAAACGAAACAAAATATAAAGAGATTAGTCTATAATAAGCGTATTTATTTAATTTTTTTTTGGGGGGGGGTGAGTTTTTTTTTATACATTTACTTTTTCGTCAATACGTCACCAAATTAAAAGTATTACCGAATACGAACATTAAATATTTATCGTAACCGATTACCCTATTATTAGTTTTTGTCACGTTTAAAGCGAATTTGTTCATAAAATTTTCGACTAATAACATAATATCGGGATCGTCTTCCGAAGAAACTACCGACGTTAAGTTATTCGTTTCGGAATTGGTGTTCCAGACGAAAGCGCTTAGCAAACACTCGCTATACACTCGAATTACGACGCTTTCGCCTCGAAAAGCGAAATAACCTTCCCGATGATTGGTTTTGACGAAATTGGACGGCATTATCAATACTAAAGGCGCGTGTTTTTCGGGTAAAATCACTCCGTAAATTTTTCCCGTAAAAGGCGCGTACGCCAAATTGGTAACGTTTTCGTGTCTTTTTTGAACGTATCGATATTCCGCCAATTCCGTAATCGTATCGATAGTTTCGATTCCGTCTAACAATGGCGCGTAAAAATTCGCGTTCCTCGGAGGATAAACGTAATTTTCTCCGCGCGCGACGTTTAGAGGGTAAGAACGCAGCGGGCCTATACCGTAATGTTTATCGATTATGCTTAAAAACGTTTCGTTCAATCGGACGTCGCTGTAAACGTACAATCTGTATTTGATATTTTCTTCTTTTTTAATAAGCGTAACGTTAACGACGGGCGAAACGCCGTCCGGTACTCCCGTAATGCCGACCGTTTCGTACGTTAAAGAATCCAGCGTAAATTCACGAATTTTATTTTTAATTTCGGTAAAATAATTTCGCGCGTAATGAAACGGTTTTTGAGCGAAATTATTCGAAAAATAAAGATACATTTTTTTTATTTTTCACGGACGATATTTTTTTTTTTTTTCAATTCACGCGAGCGCGCCTCTTCTTCCCCACCACTCTCTTTTTTTTCTAAATCAACCGTCGTCGTCGTCGTCGTCGTTACTTTGCTATATATATAACGGGTTGTTTTGAGAATTTTTTATTTTCGCGTCTCTTTTTATCACTATCAATACCGCTATTTCCTTCGGAAGGAAAATAAAAGAAAGACGAGTAGACGAAAGAAAAAAAAGAAAAGAAAAATAAAAGCGGATTTAACAACAAAAAAAAAACAACGATATATATAAAAAAAAATGTCAATTTCTACGAATTCTCTTCTCGACGATTCGAGTAAGTCTTTATTTTTAGAAGATAATACCGTTAAAAAAATCGCGCTAGTCGAACGTCGTCCGAAATTAATCGATTTAATTTATAAACCTTACGTTAAACGCGATAAATATTCCGATAAGTTTCGATCTAATTGTTTATCCGTCAACGTCGTTAGTTCGAATTTATTCCGCGACTATACTAATTGCGAGAATTTTTTTTCGCGAATCGAAAATTTCGATCGATCGCGCGTTATTTTCGTGGACGGAGTTAACGGTATAGGCAAAAGCACTTTAATTCGAAATTTACGCAATCGAAAATGTTTGAAAATCAATCGCGCGGAACCGTCTATCACGGAAAATAACGAACACAATAAGAACGTCGCGAAACAATTGCAATATTTTTTGTTCGAAGCCGCTTGTTCGTACGATTTTTCGAATAACGACGGCGGAATCGTCTGGGATAGATCGCCCTTGTCTAATTTAATTTTTTCTTTAACTCACTATTTGATGGCGTACGGCGTACGAGGAAATTCCTCGCTCGATTACGATTTAGCCATGTTTTTTTGCGATCAATACGCTACCGAAACTAATTTGAAAAGCGTTTTGGCTTTCGCTCGAACGGAATACGAAAATAAAGAAATCGTTATGCTATTCTCCACGAATTTGGATTTAATCGTCGAAAATATGGTTAAACGCGACGAACGTAACGATATTTCCAACGTCGCTTTTTATCAATATCAAATCGCTCAAACTTACGCGTATATATATTTCGCTCGATCCGCTCGAGTTCCTTGGTTGGATTTGGGACTCGTTCCGAACGAAAAATTATCGAACGTTCGCGAACGTTTAGTATCGAAATTGAGTTTTATAAATCGCGACGAAAACGTCGACGGAATATCTTTAATCTTACCGAGACACGATCCGTATTCGGCGCGTAATTTGAATGCGGAAGGGTCTTTAATTTTCGAAAAATGTAACAAATAAATGTTTTGGGTTGTTTCTTTTTTTTCTTCTTCTTTTTTTTTTCTCGATGCGTTTTTTTTTTGTATGTTTCTTTTCCCTTTTTTTTCCCCGTTTTTTTTTTGGTCTCTTTTGAGAATATTTTTTTTTGTAACTTATTTAAAGATTTAACAACGTGGCTAGCCGATTTGGACGAGCCCCAACAAATATTCGTTTATCAAATCGCTTTCGGTTCGACGGGATTCGTCGTTGTCGACGACGACGACGATAACGGGGAAAATTCGATTACGTGGTTTTGCGTGGAGAACGCGAAACAAATTGGCGAATATACGTTAAGACATTCTCTGGCGTTATTCGCTCGAAATGTCGAGAAAATATTCGATAAAAAAAGCGAAATCGGTTACGAAGTTATTAAAAATCCCGAAACTCCGGAAAAATTCGTAACGATTAGCGTCGAAGAGCGAAAATTATCTAAAAGCGACGTGGGCGTAACGATATTGATGTTAAATTACGGAAAGTATTATTCGCGAAAAATTTATCATTTGTACGCGTATCATTTTAGCGAAATCGACGAATTCGAGCTATTCGAAACTTTCAAATCGCTTAAACGCGCGAAACGTAAAACTTACGAGTACCCGCGAGATTTGATAATTTCGCGCGATTACGGGATCGAGAAATTATGGGCCGATCGAGCGTCGTCGGCGTCGGCGTCGACGACTTGCTTAACGTTCGATAATTTTATGTTAATTTGCTCGCGCCTAAAATACGTTCCGGCGAACGAGTTCGTGGAAAATCTCAAATTCTATCACGTTAGAATCGCGCAATCTTTTTATCTTTTAACCAATTCCGAAAGCGAGTCGAAAATTTTGAAAGAAACGAAAGAATTGAGACGAAAAAATTTGCCTCACGAATTTAAAAAATATCCCGCGTTGCGTTACGACGACGAAAACGTTCGTAAATTGACCAACGAACCGTTATGCTTTCGCCACTATATAACGGATAAGAACCCGTTTAATATACTAACTTATCCCGCGCGAGACGAAATAATTTATTGGTTTTGCGTTCCGCCCAATTCGTTTTGGTTCGCGTACAAAGACGGTCGAGTCGCCTTTTCCAAATACGCGACTAATTTCGTTTACGATTTAACGCTTAAATGTTTCGCGAACGTAAAAGGTCGAACCGTCGGCGGATTCGTCAGCGACGAAACTATAAATTGCGTTAGCGTCGATTTATTCGAAAACGAAATTTTTCAAAACGCGAACGAGCGCGGCGATAAATTCGAATACTGGGGATTAACGCGATCGTTGTTTTTGCAATATAAATTGCGATGCCCGTTCGAGTCGTTTTTCACGATAAAAGCGAATAATAATAAATTGGAAAAACTCGTCAAAACCGAAGCTTTGAAAAAATCGAAAAATACGTACGTTTTAAAATCTCATAATTTATCGATATACAAATTAAAAATGTGAAAAAAAAATTTCTTTCTATTCATTAATAAATTCGAATTTTTTTTTCCGCTTAAAATACTTTTTTTTTTGTTTTATTGTTTTTTTTTTCATTATAAATATCGAAAGTCGTTGTAGTTTTTTTTTATTTCTTCCTCGTATTAAATTCGCGATGAGTGTTTTACAATTTAAAAAATTAAGCGCAAACGCTATCGTTCCTACGAAATCAACCCAAAATTCGGCCGGATGGGATCTGTACAGGTACGATACGCGCGATATTTAAAAATAAATATATATTTTAAAAAAAAAACTAACGCAAATTCTCTTTTCGCCTTACAGTCCCGAACGTTACGATATACCTCCGAAAACTACCGTTATCGTAAATACCGATTTATCTTTCGTTTTTCCTTTAGGATGTTACGGACGTCTAGGTAAGATACCGAAAAAAAAAATTTTAATAATCTGTTTTTTTTTATTCGGGTTTTCTCTATTTTAAATCGAGTTTGGTTTTTTTTTCTTTTTGACAATTTCTCTCTCTCTCTCTCTCTCTCTCACACACACTCTTTCCTTTTCGTATCAATCTTTTTCGTGAAAAAAAAGTAGCCGATAAATCGAAAGTCGTTTACGAAAAAAAATTACGAGTCCAAGGTTAGATAAAATTCGATAAAAACGTAAGAAGGTAAAACAAAAACTGTTCTCGATTTACAAATATTTTTATTTTTGAATAAAAAAAAACAGGCGGAGTTATTGATCCGGATTTTAGAGGAAACGTGGCGGTTTTAATGTACAATTACGACGAAAAATCTATCGTCGTCGAACGAAATACGCCGATCGCTCAATTAATATGCGAACGTTACGAACCCGCGGAATTACGACAAATTAACGTAAATATATATAATCGCTTTTTTTTTCGACTAATAATAATAGGACGATTATTCGAACGTTAGTTTATTTTTTTTTTATTTGTTTGTTTGTCGTAGACGCTAGACGCGACGAAACGAGGCGATAAGGGTGTCAAGCGTAAAAACGAAGATTTTCGAAAATTGGCGATATTTAATAGCATGATTAAAAAAATTAAAAGCGAAGAAATAAATTTACTGTGTAACGAAAAACTTTCATTCGATTAAAAAACGCAAAGCACAAAAAAAAAACGACAAATTTTGTTTTTTACGGATCGTAATTTTTATTTTGTCTTTTTTTTTTTCATTTGTCATTTTTTTCGCGATCTTTCGCGTCTTCGTCGTCGTCGTCGTCGTCGTCGTCGTTTTAAATCAAACGGCGTACTTGTACGCCAAAAAACTAGCCAATTGCCAGTCGTTTAAGGCGCAATCTCCGTTTAAAATTAATTCGGATAATCGATCGTCGGAAAAAATTATATCGGGACTTTTTAAAATTTGACTAGCGTTTATTTCGTCCCGCCGCGGCGAATCGCGTAAATTATCCGTAGGCTGAATAACCGAAACCGCGAACGTCGACAATTCGTCCGTCAACGAGGAATCGACGTATTTTCGCGTTATCGCGCTCGTATCGTCGTTATTATTATATTTGGAATCGTTCGAACCGAATTTCGGTTTTAATTTTCTTCTGTAAGCGTCGTAACGATTGAGCGGGTTTTCTCGCATAGCTATCGTGATAAAAACGAATTTTTCCGCGTCGGTAATTAACGAATCGAATACCTTTTTGTACAAATATTCCGGAACGAATAATTCGGCGCACGCGAAACTCGTCGTTAAATCGTTATACCCCGAATTCGCCGTATCTCGCACTAGCGCGACGTATTTAGCTACTTCCGATCGAATTTCGCCGCCGCCGCCGCCTTTTAATTTCGCGGTAGTATCGGGAAGCGATAACGTTTTCCGCGAACAATTTAAAGAGACCCAAGATAATACGTTTTCCGTATTCGGCAAAGTCACGCATTGTCCGCCCACGAAAATTTTCGAACCCGAAAGTTTTTTCAAAGTTAACAGAGCGATTCCTTGCGCGGATAAACATTCGGCGTTGAGAGCGACGCTCAATATTTCCGGGACGTCGAATTTCTTGCAAATATCTATTATAGAACTTTCTATATCGTTCTTATCGCATAAATTCGATATTTCGGAACAAATCGAATCGATTTTTTTAGCTTCGGGAAGGGCGACGTAGCGGAATCGTTTAGTTTTCGGATCGAAAATGTGAGATTTGTAAAAGGGAAAAACCGTAAAAACCGACGAATATTCGTCCGGTATTTCGACGTCGTACGCGGCGGCGGGATCGAGAGTTTCTCGAAACGAAATGGCGGCTAGTTTCTCTTTCCGTACGTTTAAGGAAGACTTGATTACGGAATTTAATCGCGTCAATTTATTTAACGAACGAACGTCGTATTTCGGCACGTATTCGACGGGTATCTCGAGTCCGTTGATCGACAAAACGTCGCTGTAAAAAGACGAAACGATTAAATTTTCTCTCGTTTCCTCGTCGAACGCTTCGCGAACGAATTCCAAAAACGCGATAAATTTTACGCGCCAATCGTCGAGGTACGCTATATCTTTTAAAGAGTAACGTTTGATTTCGTCGCCGCCGCCGACGCCGGAAGCGCCGCAACCGCCTTCGCTCTCTCCTCCTCCTCCTCCTTCTTCCGATTTCAGAGCGTTGAGAGCGTGCAACAAATTGAAATAAACGTAATCGCCGAAAGGCAAATCTTCGTAATAGGGATACGAGACTTTGTTGCGGAACGCCAAAGTTTCGAATTCGTACAAATTGGCTTTCGTATTTTGAATCACTCGCAATATCGGGTAATCTCGATTTGTTTCGATCGAAAAATAGTCTTCGTCGCGACAACGACGACATTGTTTCAAAGAGGAATTTTCCAAAGCCACGATCGGTTTAGGCGTTGGATAAAACCATTTATCGCCGATTTCTCTACTCGACGATTCGCGTAATTCGATAATTTTCGAACGTATTTCGGAAACGTTGACTTTTTTTTCGTCGTCGTCGTCGTCGTCGTCGTCGTGGTCGTCGTTCGATTCGACTAAAGATATGATAGAGGACAAATTTTTATAAACGATAGTACGATCTTCGGGCGTTACGCGATCGCACAATAAATTAAATATAGCGGCGATTTTTAATTCGAAATCGTTATAAAGCGATACGTTTCTTTTGAATACTCGAAAACAAGCGTTTCGGCGTTCGATTTGAATTCTCGATAATATCGAATCGGCCTTTTTAAACATTTTTATTTTTTCGTCGTCGTCGTCGTTTCTTCCTCTTTTTTTGTTTCCCTCGCAAATTTTTGTTCCCCCTGCCCCCCTTTTTTCCTTTACTTTTAATCTAATTATATTAGATTCTATTATTTATCTAATTATATTAGATATAAAAAATATATATATTTTTATTTTCCGGACGCGCGCGCGCTCTTCAAATTAAAAAAAAAAAATACAAAACAAAAATGAATAACGCGTACGAAACCGACGCCATAGCGCGACAATCGTCCGTGCGCGAATCGATCGTCGAATTTTGTCGCGTTACTCGAAGGAATCCCAAAATACCGGAAATCGTCGATTTTTTGAAAATTTTCGAACAATCGCGTTTGTTGAACGCTTTGCGAGAAAATTATAATTCGACCGAAGTCTACCAATGCGTAGCGTGCCTCTTGGATAAATTTACGGGAATAAATTCCAAAATTTTTATTCCGAGATATTTGGCCGTTTGCGGCGCTACGTTAACTTTTACGTCGGCGAATTATTTGGACGCTTGCGGATCGAATAGCTCGATTAAAGTGTCGATTTCCATGCCCAACGTCGATAACAATACGTCTATGACGAATATAGCCGCCGAACAATTGACGCGCGATCTCAGAAACAAAACGATAAACGATACCGACATTTATATTTACCGTAACGATTCGAAAAATGTTCCGGAAACCGTTAATTTGCGTATCGACGACGCTTTCGTGGAATCGTTGATTAGAACGCAAAACGAATACAAATTCGTTACGGACGAAGCGGCTCGACGAAACGGCTTCAAAATTGACAATTATTTGCAAATAACGGATAGTTCGCAATAATAAAAATAAAATTTATTTTCATTTTGGTTTGTTTTTTTTTGGTATATTCCTTATTATCGCGCGTTTAAGCGGGATTTAAGAAACTTTTACGTTGGTCGAGCAATCGTATTGCGAATATTCCGGATTTTCTACGCCTTCGTCCAATTTTTCGGTCAAAGTTAATCGAGCGAAAGACGCGAAACTTCCTCGACGCGTAAATTGCTCCGAAGGACAAGGGGGGAATTTTCCCACGTGACTGATTGGCGAAAATAGGGTGAAACAATCGTAGGGCGTCGTTAGAGTTTTTAAATATTTAGGACCGTTCTCGACGGAGTACGAAACTTCGGAACATTGCGATCTCGAATTATCGGGATAGCTTAAACTCACTCGAGTTTTTTTTCTATCCCCGCAATCGCAACGAAAATCGGTTCTCGTTTCGTTAAATACCGTCCGAACGTCCGGCGAAGCTCTGTAAATTTTACGAGCGCAATAGTTTTCGATGGGCGCGAATCTCTCGGTCGGATGTTCTTGGTAATAATTTCCGCGCGCGTCTTCGCCCCGAAAACGACAAACGTAGCGAAATTTTCCGTTTTTTAATCGTTCGTTTTCGTCGAGTATCGCGTCCGACGTCAGAGGGTTAACGGGCGAATTATATTTCGCGTCCCACAGTACGTTCTTAGGATCGCGTATCGTCGAATTGTTGCACGCGACAATATCGTTACCCAACGGCCCGCCGAACAGTCTCGGGTGTTTCGTTCGGCACGCGACGGAATTTATCGTCATCATGGCTATCGTCGTTTTCGGATTACATTCGGGTCTGGGTCCCAAGAGGCAATGATATCCTCGTCGCAACGATTTATCGTTGTAAACGATATCGTCCGAATCGTCGACGCGAAGAACTTTCGCCGCCGAATTTAAGCAAATTCTGACGCAATCCGAATCGTTTCGCGATTCAAAGGCCGCGAATACGGGACCGAACGCGCAATTATCGGCTTTTTCCACCTCCGGATTCGCGGCGTCGAATTTTAATCGGGGAATATTATTCACGCCGGAACCGTTTAACAGAGAAGCTAGGGGCCCGTCGTACAATTTTTGAGCCGTTATTTGGTACTGTTCCGATAGGGCGGCGCCGTCGAATCGGTAATAAAATAAAACGAAAGATATTATAGCTATTAAAATTAGGCCCAACGCGACGAAAATATATTTGCGCGAGATGGAAAAAAACAAAGACGACAAAGTCGACGACGACGACGGCGGCGAAAACGAACGCGAATTCGAAGCCATGTTTAGACGAGCGATTTTGCTCGATCAATGTCGAAAAAATTCGCTCATCAATGACAACTTTATATTGAAAGATTTGGATACGGATACTTTGCAAAAACTATTAAATTGTCAATCCGGTTTCACGTTGGCTAATATTCCTATATTGTTAAGTAAATTGGCGATAAAGATGGTATTGCAACTAGCCGTTAAACGCTTCCCGAAAATGGGCGAATACGTCAACCCCGATAAAATCAAAGTGACGGTCGAAGCCGACGAATCGGCTTATTTGAGAACGCGCGTTACCAAATACGAACCGAATATAATTTTGTTGGTGATCAAAAACGTTTTAATTTCTAGCATGTCGCTGTCTTTGGATAATTTGCAAGATTTATTGAGCAACGTCGATCTTTCGGGCGGGGAAAATAAAATAAAAAAAAATACTACAACTACGAACGCCGTTACCGCCGCCGCCGCTTCTTCTTCTTCTTCTTCTTCTTTTTCACCCAAAACCGCTATTTTAAACGAGGAAAAAATTATTTTCAAGGAACGCGTGTCCCAAAAGCCGATCGCTCAGCCACCGCCCCTTTTCGATCAAGCGTTCTTGGAATCGCCTCGCGCGAAACGAAAATACGACTCGGAAAATCGAATCGAAGAACCGTTTTCGAAAAAAATTAAAAATTCCAACGAATCGACGACGACGACGACGACGACGACGACGACGTCGGCCAACGCGATCGATCGACCTCGCGAAATCGTTCCGCCGTCTAGAATCGAGGAGAAAATTGCTCGAGTTTCGCGTTCCGTATCGACGGGCGAAAAAATTTCGAACCGAGACGACGAAGAAGAAAAAGAAAACGACGAAATGGATGAACGAGAAAAAGAAGAACAAGAAAATGAAGAAAAAGAAATAGGTAAAACGAATAGGAACGAATATTTCGAATTAGGTTTTCGAGAAATTACGAACGACGAGGGAAACGAAAAAAATTTCGAACGTTCGATTATCGACGACGACGACGACGAAGACGATGTCGACGACGACGTACGCGCCGAACGAGTTACGGCCACCAACGACGACGACGACGACGACGACAAAGTCGAAGAAAAAGAGAAAGACGAAAAAATTTCGAATTTTTCGACGATCGAGGAGGAGGATGACGACGGCGGCGACGAACGCGGTGACAAAATGACCGAACGAGCTACGATCGCTGCCGACGACGACGGCGACGGCGACGAAAATGACGAGATTGAGGAGGAAAAAGAAAAAAATACGAATCGTTCTATTATCGACGACGACGACGACGACGACGACGAAAACGACGAGGATGAGGAGGAAAAAGAAAAAATTACGAATCGTTCGATTATCGACGACGACGACGACGCGAAAAAGTACGGCGAAAACAACGACGACGACGACGACGACGACGAAGAACGCGCTAAAACTATCAACGCCGAAAATTTAGTTTTAAACTTTTTAAAAAATAAACATAAAGTGAATCTTACGAATTTTATGTCCGTGATAAACGATAACGAAAACGAGAGTGTACCGTCGTCGCGTTCCCCCCGACCGCCTTCTCCGAACGAATCTTTAGTTTTCGAAACCGTTTCGGACGACGAAATAGATTATTGATAATTTTTTTTTTCTTATTTACACCTACATCCACCCACCTTTTTTTTTGGTTAACGAAAGAAAGAAAATATATATATATATAATACATAAAGTTTTTCGACCATCAGCGGTAATGATTTTTCCTCTTAGTCTCTCTCTCTCTCTCTCTCTCTCTCTCTCTCTCTCTCTCTCTCTCTCTCTCTCTCTCTCTCTCTTTCGTTTTTTTTTAAATTAAGCGAGTAGTATGGATAATAAATATCGACATTATATTCCGATATCCGATTTTTTATTGTGTAACGCGCGAAAATCGTTCGGCGAATTAATCGTTTTATATTTGGTGAGTTTGGATTTGCATTCTAGATACGCCGAAGAATCTTGGTGGAAGATCGTCGTTCGCGATTCGCTAAGATATATATATTTAAAATCTTTAACTATAAACGTTCATTATGGAGCCTGTTGCGCTATTTCGTACGAATTCGAATTTTTCGACGCGCGCGAAGAATTTACCGGCGGAGGATATAAATTACCTAGCGTCGTTTATTCGCGATAGTGTCGTCAAAGATCCCACCGTAACGGCCGAGTGTTTTTACGTAAGCTCGTACCTGATCGTCTCTTCGGGATACCCTCTATCGTATTGTCTCGAAATATTGCGAGCGAAAAACGCCGATTTTTTCGTTAGAAAATTAATAGCCGCGGCTTCGCCCTTTTTGGACGTTACGCCCTCCTCTTTGGGGTTGGATTTAACGACGCGGCTAATATCCGACGGTTTTCAAGACACGTTAAACGTTAAACATTTAAAACGAGACGACGACGACGACGACGACGAGTCGATCGAAAACGACGCTACGTTGGATCGCGTACATTCCCATTCGAATATACCCGTAATCCGAGCTCCGATACGACATCCGGTTATTAAATTGGATATTTTACATTCCAACTCCGAATACGTTTGGTTGAGATTTCATTCGCCGACGATGGGTTTGAAAGAATTGAGCGAAATTTTTCCGAGCGAAACTTATTTGCGTAAAATACAGAATACCGCGAATAAAAGACGTAAATACGGACTCGACGGAATCACCCGCGACGAAACGACCGAAGACGGAGAACCGCCGAAATATTTTTTCAATTTTAATTGGTCGCTTTTTCGTTTGAAAGGTCGAGTTTTTGAAATTTACGTGTCTAATCAAAGTAACGTTGTAGAATCGGTCGCGAGTTGTTTGATCAAGAGCGTGCAATCGTTCGGACACGCGATTTTTTGTTCGGAATTGAAATTATTTCAAAATAACGTTTTCGTTTTTCTGAGCAATTACGTGAAATTCGCTTATTGTTACGAATTGAAAAAATTAATTTTTAATCCCGTAACGTTCGAAGAAATGGAAAAATTCGTTATTCACCAAACGTTCGGTTTATTATTTTTGAGAACGAAAAATTTAACCAATATGCCGCGAGATACGCACAATCCGTTGGCGGCTTTTTGCGGCGAACGACCCGCCACGGCGTTAAATAAATTCGATTCGAAAGACGTGTTCGAGGCCGACGGCAATTTATCCATGATGGCTCTAAATAAAGCGACCGAACAAGGCGCCAGATCTAATTACGGGGAAATTATTAACAAAATTGAAATATCCGATTCTTTATTGTTAAATATATTGTAAACAAAAACAACAATAAGAATGATAATAAAAAGATTTTTTTTGTTTATTTTTTGGCTGGACAATTTGATTTGTTTTTTTTTTTCGGTTTTTTTTTCTTATAGAACGCTACTTTTGTTATTAAACAGATAATTTCGTTGCGAAAAAATTAAAGGAACGTGCGTTATAGCTCCCCACAAGCTTAGCGTTAAAACGAAAACTAAACCAATCGCGTGCGCGACTTTTACGCAACCTCTCATCGTTAAATAAGCGTAACGTTTGACGCCGTCTCGTTTCGATGTAGTTTTCAAAACCTCGTTTATATCCGTCAGGGCGCTCTCTTCCAATTTATCGAGTTCTTTACTTAACGAATTTATTTTAACTTCCGTAACGTTTCCTTTATCCCTTATCGCGTCGGACATTATAGTTCCGACTTGGTTTAATCGATCGTAATAAGCGCGAGGAAGCGTCGTCGTCGTCGTCGTCGTCGTAGCCGTCGAAAGCGGTTCGTAAGCTCGCTCGACGAAAGTCGAGTTTTCTATCGAGCGCGATACCGGCGTTTTAACGGGACCGTGTAGGACCGATTTAACGGGGTACATTGTTATTTTCTTGTTTCCGTTTCTCCTTTATAACGGCCTTTTTTTTTTCGTCTTTCTCCTTGTTTGGTTTTTTTTTTTCGTCGTCGTCGTCGTCGTCGTCGTCGTCGTTTATTTTTCTTTTCTTTTCCTTCCCCCCCCCACCCGCCTTCCTCCACCCCCTTCCCAACCTCACCGATATTCTCGAAAAAGATTAACGACGTACGAAAATACCGCGGGATTGTAAAGTAAACACGTCGATAAAGGTATTAAACTTAACAAAGCCGCTCTACCGTATTTCAATACGCTATAATTAGATACTCGATTAATAACTCGCGGTTTTTCGATTCGTCGTCGAACGAAACGTTTTATTTTTACGACGCCCGTCGTCGTCGGCTTGATTAATTTTCTTTTAACGATCGCTCGACTGGGCGAACGAGTATCGCGAAATTTATTCGACGCGATTTCTATTATTTCTTTTTCTTTATTTTCGTTTCGCGCGATTCGTATATTTTCAATTTCTTTATTTTCGTTCCGCGCGATTTCTATTTTTTCAATTTCTTTCTTCTCGTCGCGCGCGATTCGAATGTTTTCTTTTTCCTCAGTCTCGTTTCGCGCGATTTGAATTTTTTCTTTTTCTTTAGTTTCGTTTCGTTCTTCTTTTTTTTGGTCGTCTTTTCGCCTTTTTTCTTCTTTTTGGTCGATTCGTTCGAGATCGCACTTGAGGAAAGAGTCGCCGGTACCTTTGTATACGAGCTTCTTTTCGGATTCGTCGTAAAATATCGTTTTATATCTGTCGGGAAGTTTCGTAGGCGCCGAATTCATCGTCGTCGAGCTCCCTCTTTTAACCATGGACGCGCGAATAAAAAATTACGACTTTTTTTTCGAATCTATATATAACTATATAATAGAAACTTTCGATATCGTCCCGAGATCGTTCGGGAACGATTTTTATCGCCAAGATTTAATCGCGATACGTTTGGGTCGTGACGGAAAATTCGATTCGTTCGCGTGCGAAAAAAGATACGCAATTCACCGGCACCAAGACGAATTCGGTAGCGTATTTTTTTGTAACGAGATAGAGTTATTAGCCTTTTCGTACGTAACTCGTTCCGTGTTCGGTAAATATAGGGATCCGTTACTTTTTTCTCTAAAATCGTGGTTGCCGGGTATAATTCGAAACAATATCGATATCGAATTGATCGATTCTCCGGTCGTCGGGGCGGTGGTCGAAAGCGATTTGTGCCCGTCGTTTTTTGATTTTGAAAACGAAATTGACACTAAATTATCGCGCGATTTTACGTACGATTATTACCCGTCGTCCGCCCAAGAAGATTCCCTATTCGCTCGAGGAGTGTACAAATATCGCGACGATATATCGGCGACGATCAACGTAATAATGACCGGAAAAAGTCGTAGTCGTTCTCGTTCGCCCGAAAAAAAATCGCGCAAATCCAAACGAAAAACTTCGAACAACAAAAATAAACGTCGTAGCCGAAGTCGAAGTCGTAGCCGCGGTCGAAGTCGTAGTCCCGCTCGCGGTTTCGATAAATCGGGCGGCGGCGGCGGCGGCGGAGCGAGGAGAAGAAGCAAAAGTCGCGATAGAAATTAAACGAATTGTATTTTTTTTTTTTCGTTTTTTAGTTGTAATTGTTTTTTTTTTGGCCGTTAAAAAAAAAATACGGAAAAAAAGAATAAAAAATTTACTCCCAAAAACAACAAAACTCGATCGTTTATTACTTTTACTTTTTTTTCTTTTATTCCCGTAACGAATATCGAAAGCGAATAAATTAGGTTTTTTTTTTGCTATTCTTTTTTCTTTCCATTTCTTCGTTACAATTTTTTTTTTTTTTGGTTAAAGCGACTCTCGTAGGCGACTCTTTAAAACGTATTTATCGTATTGTCGAAAATTGGTCAATACGGTATCTCTCGGCACGGGGCTATCGTACGGTTTATAAGGAAGATAATCTCGACGATCGAATCCGATAGCCGAAAAGTAAGAATCTATCACGCCTTTTTTAATATCGCCGATCTCGCCGTTACGCGGCATTATTCCGGTTTCGACGTATTTCGAATAATTTTCCAAGGAACTCAAAAACGCTTCGTTTTGCCGGCGCGCCGCGCGTTCGGATAAAAAGGCGAACGTCGTTTCTTTCGCCAATCGACAAGGTTTTCGAGAACAAAAAAACAATATCAAGGCGATTTTTTCCGCGATCGTCGATCCGTTTTCCGATAAATATTTTTTATCCGATTCGTTAAGGTCTAGGAAATTTTTAGTCATACTCGCGGTCACGTAAGATTTCGTGTAATCCGTTCCGTTTAAGGCCAAAAAAAGTCGAAAGCTTTTCGAATCGACGCCGAAAAAATATTTCGCGAAATCGAATCCTATAAAACTATAAAACGAACGTTCGAAATTTAACCAAACGCACGAATCTAGAACTTTCTCGGCGAACGGTTCGACGTATTTTCTATTAAAGTCTTTTATCGTAAACTCGTTATTTATCAATCGATTCGTATTATCGGCGACGCTTATCGTCGAAGGATCGAAATTTTCGCCATCGACGACGATATTCGGCTCGTGATCGTAACATATCGATATCATGTCGGTATCTCTAGTGATAAAAACGTTTAAATTTATCGAACGATCGCGATCCAAATACATTTTTAATTCGCTTTCGCCGCTAATTAATTGAATAATTTCGTAACCAAATTTTTCGGATTTTCGAATAAATTCGCTTTTAACTCGACAATTTCTAATCAAATCCGACGACGACGATCTCGAGGCTTTATTCGCTACCCGTTCGCCGTCGAAATAAATTAACACCTTATTCGGAGGCGCGTTTTCGTAGTAAATTTTTAAATTTGCGAGAATTTTTTCTAAGCGATTAAACGCGACCGCGGCGATACACAATTCGGGTTCCGTTTCTCGCGCGGCGTCTCTAACTCGACCCAAATACAAAAATAATTGCCCGTCAACGTTAACGTTATATTTCGCGACGACGTTACCTTTCGAGTACAAACCGAAGCGTAATTTTTCCGCTATAACGTTGCCGTTTTTTACGCCCATAATTTTATTTTCGTATTATAGGTTATTTTCTCTTTTTTTTCACTTTTCGGAGTTTTTTTCAAATTCTTATCGAAGCGAAAAACAAAAACATCCGCCCTAGACTATATATTAGCGTAATAAAAAAAAACACCCAAAAAAAAAAGAGGCGAGGGAAGAATAGAAAATAAAATGTTTTTCCAATCGGATTTATGCCTTTACGATTCGAGAAAACCGTTTTGTTTGTTCTCCAACGTTTCCACGTGTCGCGATCACGTGTCGATATACGTTTGCAACGATCACGCGAAATTATTCGCTTTAATTTATAAGGTCGCCGACTATACCGACGGAGAAAATAATAATTATCAAAAAACGAACACGTACGCGATCGGAGTTAGCGCTTTTAATATTCCTTTATTCGAAAATTCCGAAGGAGTCGTATCTATCGAAGCCATAAACAATTTCGCTTCGACCGCCGGAAGTAGTTTTAATTTAAACGAGGCGCAAGTCGGGGAATTCGCCACTAGACTTCGTTGCATCTTATTATCGGGCGGTAAAGATTACGGTATTTGTAAAACGGATAGTTGGCTAAACGAAGAGTATTCCTTTATAGCCGTTTTAACCGACGACGAAGATAAAAAGTTTTACACTAAAGATAGAATGCCGCTTTTGCATAAAATGTTGTTTAATTATACGGAACCTAGTTGCTTATACAACGATTCTAATCGCCAACAAATTTTCGCGTTCGATAATCTCGCATTGAAGCAAGACGGCGAAACGAAACATTTCGCGATAATTAACCCTTCGATGTTATTAAAATATAACGGGCGAAAAGGTTGCGTAGCCACTCCGTTACGATTTAGCGGCATGAAATCGATAACGTCGACGTCCAATCGAGTGACGTACAATTTACCGCCAGCGGGAAATAGATTGCCTTTTTGTTAATGCCAAATTAAAATAAAATGTTGTAAAAAAAAAAAAAGGACAATTTTTTTTGGCGAAAAAAAAACAACTAATAAAAAAAACGTATATATATAGAAGTACGTATATTCGAAAGAAACTGCGCTAGACGCCTTTGTTTGTTTTTTTTTCTTAACATTCGTTTCATTTATTTTCTTCGCTTTTCATCGAGGGTTAAAAGAAGCGGGGAGGGATTTGGGTAAGAGATAGAGACGGATAGAGAGAGAGATAGAGAGAGAGAGAGAGAGAGAGAGAGAGAGAGAGAGAGAGAGAGAGAGAGAGAGAGAGAGAGAGAGAGAGAGAGAGAGAGAGAGAGAGAAAAGAGAAAAAAAATATTATGGAATTGGAAAATACCGATTGCGAATTAACGAAAGACGACGAAAGAGATTTTTTTCGAGATAATCGACATTTTATCGAAATGGATAATCGTAATTCGTCGTCGTCGTCGTCGTTCGAAGACGTTTCGCCGCCGTACGCCGTGATATATTCTCGCGCTCTCGATAAACGTTTTAAACGTTTAAACGATTCTCGCAACGGCGCTTTTTTAAATTCTTTGAAACGTTTTCGAAGTACGGGTCACACGATAGCCGTGGATTACGAAAGAACGTACGTTCGAATGTTCGCGTTGGACGTTGATTGCGCTCATAGAGTGTACGGTAACGCCGCCGCCGACGATGATTTTCGACACGTTGACGAATCCATGTTAACGAATTTAATAGCGGCGATACGTAGAGTCGTGAATAGATACGCGAACGCCGTCGATTCGCGTTTGAACGTTAGATCGTGGCGATTGAATTGCGGGTATCACGTTTACACGAATTTGCCCGTGTCTTTGCCGACGCACTGGCAATTATTGGAAGAAATCAAATCCTTGACCAATCGAAACAATTCGTACGTTTTGGAAATTCCGAAATTCATGCCGTTGCCGTTTTCGTCCAAAAAACGAGGCGTTCCCTATACGGAAGTTTGCGCCGACGATTCCGATTTCGATTTATTACCGATTAACGCGGAATACTACGATTTATTCGGAGAAGCTACTCGTTACGTCGAAGGAGAATCCATGTGCGAAATCGTTCGAGATTTCGCGCGCGACGAATATTGGAACAAACGCGACAATTTTATCTCGAAACGCGAAATACCGTCGTTTTTGAACGTTACGCGATTTAAAATTTGCGACGATTGGGAAAACGCGGATTATTTGAAAGCGTACGTCGAAACGCGAATACTCGTTAAATCCGACGGCGACGACGAAGACGACGACGACGACGCGAAAATAAAAAACCGTTCGATGTCTTCGACCGTCGGCGTAGAAACGTTATTAAAGGCTATATCGCGAAATAATTCGCCCAAAAATATCGTAAAAATTTCCAAATATCTACGATCGCGAAAATTCGAAGCGTTTTTAACGGAATTTCGAACGACTCACGCGCAGCGACGATACGCGCGATCGGCCGACGGCTATTCGGCTTTTCACGAGGCGGCCGTCAACGAGCACGACGGGTTAGATTTGCAACATTACGTCGTCGCTCTCGATCTCGCCATGGGCTTGGAAAACGAGAAATTTTGCAAGTACGTATTGAAGCCCCTATTCGAATTTCCCTCGAATACGTCGAGTTACGGCGACGACGAAAATAATTATTTTCCCGCGACCGACGCCGTAACGCGGCGCTTCGTCAACAATTATCACGAGTACGTCAGCGATACGTACAAGGAATCGTGGTCGGATATTTTATCCGAAATGGGATACGCGCGCGAAAATAATTTAAACCCTTATTTAAGCGCCGAAGAAAAAGTGACTAAGCTTTTGCGAGCCCGAATGAACGATACGCCTCCGGAAGAACACTTAAACTATTATTTAAGTTCCTCGAATAAAGCCAAAACCGAAATGTTGAACGACGTTTTGCCGAAATACGTCGAAATCGTTTTGCGTTTAAAAATTTTCGCCTACCACGCCGACACTTGGTACGTTTTGAAAAGCGTCGGCCATTACGTTATTTGCGATAATTTCGACGACAAGTTCGTCGGTTTGGATAAATGGGTCAGTTCCGATAGGAAAACTCTCGATCAGACCGCGCTTAAATTGAAAAAAGAAACGAGCCGAGCCACTTTGTTGACCATGTGGTCCGCGAGTAAAGTCGTCTTCGCGACCACCGTGGGACCTTTCAACAGCGTCAGCGGGTTGTATTGCTCGAGAACGCCGTTGTTGCGATTCAACATTTACCGAAACAGTTCCATTTTCCCCCTTTTCAAACCTTTAAAATTGTACCCGAAGTTAAATTACGATATCGTCGAGTTTTCGAAGCGCGTTAAACCGTACGCGAACGCCCTGTACGATAACATGACGAATATATTCGTATCCGCGCAATTGGTTCCGGCCCTGTTGCAATTAAGATCGACGTCGTTCATCGAAGAAATTCGAGTGGTTAAATTGTTCGAGTTATTCGCGCGACACGGTAACGATTTCGGAGAAGCGTATTTCGTCATGGAATATTTTCCTATAAATCCGAAAATCGTGTACGTCTTGGCTAGTTGGTTGCGCGAATACAAATTCGCGCCTTTACTTTCTTGCGACACTCTGACTAGCGTAATTTTTAAAGCGAGAAGCGACGCTTATCGAGCGACCACCGAGCGATGGATCGAACGTATCGAAAAAATGTTAATCGACGTCTCGCACGATTCGTTGAGCGAAACGAATCGAGCGAACGCGACCGAAGTCGTCGTTCCCGTCAGTCCCGTCACTAATTTGCCGCTATACGGTAGATACGTATCGAGTTTGTTAAGTTTGCGACTTAAGGGCGAATCGGTAGATTTTAATCTAAAATTGATATTTTTATCGGTAATACTGGCGATTTGTTTTTTCAAGTGTAGAACTTACAGGGCTTTAGTCGACGCTTTCGTATCGGTAACTCGCGCCGATTACGAATCTTCGGACGATAAATTACCGTACTTGGAAACGGAGGAATTTTTGTTCGTAGCTATGCACTTGGACGCGAAACCGAGAGCGTTCCAAAGATATTTATTCCGTCGACGAGAAAAGTCGTCGTCGTCGTCGTCGTCGCCGCCGCCGACGCGCGAATCTATCGGTAACTATAGCGACGAAGAAGCCGACGACGACGACGACGACGACGACGAAGAAGAAGAAGAAGAAGAAGAAGAAGAAGAAGAAGAAGAAGAAGAAGAAGAAGAAAACGACGAAATCGACAACGACGAAAAAATGTCGCGACGCTACGCGTACGTAAATTATTCGGCCCACGACGACGACGACGACGACGACGAAAGTCGAAAAAACGAAAAACTCGCGTTGTTAAAACGCGCGCGCGAAACGTTGAAAATTCAAACGACGGAAAAAACGTGCGCTCGATTTTTTAAAAGAACCGCGCGCAAAATGTTTCGGAACGATCGCGGCGCGTCGTCGTCGGCGAATCCCGCCGTCGACACGGAATTGCTGAACGTTACGTTTCAATTGTGTTTGTGGTCGACGTTCGACGTGACGACTTTGAAAGAATTGATAGGATGCGGGAGTCACGTATTTTTAACGCACAATTTCGAAAAAAAAATATTAATATTGTACGGACCGGCGCATACCGGCAAATCTCATTTTACGGCCTTGTGCGGCAACATAGTCGCGCCCGCGGAAACGACAACGTCCGACATCGAATCGCTGGACAGTCGTCAAAATTCGTCCGCTTTATCGCATTTGATTATACTGAACGATATCGTTCAATTAAAATCGAACGTGATAAAAGCGTTGAGCGGCAACGACGGCGATACTTTGAAAATTTTTTTCAGACAAACGAAAATTAGCACGGAAAATCGAGCGATCATAATGGGAGCCGCCAATAAAGACATTGAATTACGATCGGGATCGAAATTGAAGGTCGATAAAACTACCGTAGAGCGAATACACGGAATATTGTTGAAGGGCCAACAAATGCCACCGCGCGCCTACGAAAGTTTGTTGTACATGCTGACGGAGAATATTTATTTTCAAAATACGATAAAGAAATCGAAAAAGAACGCTCAAGCTTTGGCTTGGATTTTGTTCGAATCGTATTTCGCGCGCAGAAAATCGAACCTGCATCCGGTGATAAACGTCGCGAACGTTAACGTCAAAGAATATCAACATAAATTGTACATTCGCAATAACAGAATGTACAATTTCCTGTACGAAGCGGGCGTAACGCCTTATTCTCAGATGAAATTGTCGATGGCGAAATTTAAACGGAAAATTAGAGCGAAAATCGACGATAGCGATTCCGCGTACAAAAATTTCGCCTCGTTTCGAACGTCGCTCGTAATGGAAATGGATAACGTCGGACAAGACGTTTTCGGGCGAAATTATTTGGAAAATTTTATTTTTATCGCCGATTTAAATAAAATAAAATTACGCATGAGAACGATATACGCGCCAAATTCGTCGATATCGACGAACGATATTTTTAATCAAGCCGCTCGATTTAAAGGTTACAATCGCGAAAACGCCGAAATATACGCGAAACAACAAAATTATTACGATACGAATAAACGAGTATACCCCAACGTCGCGTTCGAAAGTTCCTTAATAATAGACGAAATAACGGCCGAAAACGACGACGACGACGACGACGACGACGAAGATGATGATGAAGAAGATAGTTTCCGTAGCGAATCGACGTTTACGATGGATGATTCGACTTTTTCGGGCAAACATTCCCTAAGCGACGACGCGATCGATTTCCATTCGGTTAATAAAAAATTTAAAACGTAATTTTTTTTTTTGGTTTTTTTTTGGGTTTTTTTTTTGGTTTATTTTTGGCGTCTTTAATTTTTTTTTTGTTATTTCGAGCCCCCCTTTTTTTTCTTTCTTTTTTTTTTCTTACGAACATTTTTGAAATAAATCGTAAACTTCGTTGTGAATGATTTCTCGATATCTCGTTAAATTTTGATAATCTTCGTCGGCGATTAAAGTTTTAAATCTTATTAAACACGAATCGAATACCGAAAGATATTCGTTAAAATTGCGAATTTTTTTATCGTTTAAATCTCGCAAATCGCGTCGTAATAAATTTAAATATTTTTTTAAATAATTTTGGCTCGCGTGCTTATTTATCAGAGTTAAAAAAATACGTTCGATATTAACGCTCATATCGAACTTTTTTTTTTTTTAAAATGTAATTTTTTTTTTAATTTTTTTTTTCTTTTTTACTAATATTACCCGTTTATTTTTTTTTTTTACGATTCTTATTCTTGGCGTTCGTTAGTCATACTCGTCGTCTTCGTTTTGATTCTCGAAATGATTTTGTATTTTATCCGGATTTAATACGAGATTTTCTTTCGTTTTCGAATCTTTAATGATACGGCTAGCGTACAATAAGTAGACAAACATAAACATCACGAAAAATGTCAAAAAAGCGCTTCTTAATACGAAAGTCGAAAACGCGATGAGAGCGACTGGCGCGATATCCAAAAGTTTAACCGGTTTTAATTTTGACGTTAAAACGGCGATTAAAGATTCCACGGTTAAGTTTTCCATAATTTTTCTTTTTTTTTCCTTTTTTTTTTATCTAATTCTATTATTTCTTCGGCTTTATTTTTTTTTTGGCGTTAATCGTTTATCGGTTTTTTTTTTCGTCCCTTACGTATCGTTTTCGCTCCAATCGGGTCGATCAGTTTCGTCCGGTTCGGAAATTATCATTCTATCGCGTCTATTTTTTAAAACGTTGGCGAAAATTTTCATTTCGTCGGGTACGATTTTTTCTTTCGAGGATACGACCGGATTCGCGATCGAAATTTTTTTCAATTTCGGACCCGCTCGTATAGCTTCGAGCAATTCTTCTCGAGAATCGTTTTTCGTCGTCGTCGATTTTTTTTTATTAACGGATAAATCGTCTTTCGGATTCGCGATGGAAACTTTTTTCAATTTAGGACCCGCTCGTATAGCTTCGAGCAATTCTTCTCGAGGATCGTTTTTCGTCGTCGTCGATTTTTTTTTATTAACGGATAAATCGTCTTTCGGATTCGCGATGGAAACTTTTTTCAATTTAGGACCCGCTCGTATAGCTTCGAGCAATTCTTCTCGAGAATCTTTCGACTTTCTCGTTACGTCGGGATTAGTTTTCGAGACGGCGGCGGCGGCGACGGCGGCGACGGGTTCGGAAAGATTCGGCGACGACGACGACTGAAGAAGAAGAGAAGGCGGCGGCGGCGGCGGAGGAGGAGGAGGAGGAGGAAAAGGATTCGTAAGAGGTGGTGGTGGTGGAGGAGACGGAGGCGGAGCGGTTGGGTAAATTTCGAGAGGAGAAGCGAAAATCGGCGGCGGCGAAGAGCCGGGAATCTCGTTCTCTTCGGAGACGGTAATATTAGCGGAATTTCGCGGCGTCGTCGACGCCGACGTCGAAGAAGAAGAAACGGGACCGAGAACCAACGATATCGATTTAGGAGGAGGAGGAGGAGGAGGAGGAGGAGGAGGAGGAGGAGGAGAGAGCGAGCGCGAATAATTCGTCATCTTCGCTTTTCGAGACGACTTTGCGAAATTAACCGAAGGAGACGGATGACGAGCGTGATACGATAACGGATCGTATTGAGGTTGTATTTTACGGTATACGTTATTAGTCGACGCCGGCGGCGGCGGCGACGACGAAATAGACGACGACGACGAAGCGTTTTTCGTTTTTTTCATATTTTGAACTAATTTAGAAATAGGAGCGTTAGCGATAATTTTTCTTTTTTTTTTTTCGCGTAATTTCCGATTCGGACGACGACGACGACGACGAAGAGGAGGAAGAAGAAGCCGACGACGACGACGACGACGACGACGACGATATCGTAGAAATTACGGAAGTTCGAGATCGTTTATTATTCGTCGCTTTTTTTTTAGGATATCGTCGTTTTAGACGTCGTCGTTTTCGTTTCTTAACTTTGGCGGGTTTACAAACAAACGATTGCGGAAATTGGAAAGTTTCTATAGGTTTAACGACTAACGTTGTCGGACAAAATAAAGGAACGATTATCGGATACATTATTTTTTTTTTATTGGGTGATATCTAGACGAATAACGTGCGCGAAATCTTTACAAGGTATACTAGCCGTCGTCGACGTAGAAACGTACAAAATTACGTCGACCCTATATTTTAAAATCGGACCCGATAGTAAATGCAAAACGCGCGAGTCCACGCGTTTTACGTTTTTAAAACGTTCGCTCACTCGACGACAAGACGACGTTACTAATAATAATTCGACGCAATCGTTCGTTTTCGAACGTAAATAATCGTAAAGACCTTTGCATTTAAGCTTTAATAAATCGCATTTGTAATCGCTAGTGTTAACGTATTCGCGAATTAAACGAATAGTCGCGAATTGGCCGTTTTGAAATTCGTCGCCAACGACGACGTATATTACGATTTTTTTAGAATCAGTCGTACTAGCGTTAATAACGTATTCGACGGATTCTTTCGTGGGTAACGCGCGTTTCGCGTATCGAAAATAATCGTAATTTTCGCGACTACCGCATTCGCGTTCCGCGTCCGTCGAAGAAAAGTTTCCGAAATATACGAAATTGAGAACGTCGTCGTCTTCTTCTTTGGCTCGTTCGAGCGCGTATTCCCAAATCTTATTCGAGAAAAAAAAGACAGAGAGAGAGAGAGAAAGAATGTGAAAAAAAAAATTAATATCGAGATTAAATTGAAGAAAAACAAAATATAAAATAACCAAAAAAAAAACAAAAAAGGAGAAAGAAGTCGCGGAGGGAAAAAAAAAAAAAAACAAAGACGCGTTTCGCTCACTTTATTCATGTTCGTCGGCGTACGTTTCTTTTTAATAAAATTTTAGGTTTAATCGCGTCTATTACCCAATTCGGAGTATCCGTTTTAGATATTTTACTTAAAGATCCGACGCTTTTGGGGAAAAGACTTTGTAAGAATTTAATTTGCCAAGACCTTTTAAGGTAATGTCCGCCGCCGCCGCCGCCGCCGGCCTTTTTCGACGATCCCTTTTTCGGAATCATCAAATGTTTATTGCACAAAGAAACGTGACGTTCGGAATTCACGATCAAATGTCGCTTTATAAAATCGGCGGGCGAATTTAGAGTAGAAAATATTAAATTTCGATCGTCCAAGTGTTTAAATATCGTTTGAACGCTTTTGAAACATCGCGAATCTTTAAACTCGTCGTGATCGCCGAGCGCGCAAAAAAAGGGCGACTGGTCGGCGGTCGATAAAACGTCTTCGTATTCGATTTCTTTCGTTCGCGAGTTTAATTTTATTTTAGACTCGCACGTTTTTTTCATGTATTCCGTCGCGTATTTTACGGAAACGGCGTGAAAATAAATTCCGTTTTCGTATCGCACGAAACAAGAGTCTTGAGGATGCAAATGACATCGCCACCTGCAAGCGCCGGCAATGTATTCGTTATCCATATCGATTAAGCGAAAAAAAGATAGTCGAAAAAGATTTCTTAATCGAGTGCCTAGGAATTGCCCGCGCTCGGATTTGAGTAGTCGATTGCTGGAAGGCGGATTTTTTTTGGCGATTATGATCGATAAACGTCGATTTCGACCTATAAGATTCGTTAATCGTTTTAGAGAAATTACGTTCGCGATAGTTAGCCGAGAGCTTTGCGTTTATACCTCGTCGTCGTCGTCGTCGTCGTCGTCGTCGTCGTCGTCGCGTAATAATAGAACGATTATTAAAGATATCGAGTTGAAAAATAAAGTCGGAAAATATTTTTCTTGGACTATTCTATCGACTCCGAATAGAAATATTTCCATCGACGATTTATCGTCTAGAAACAACGATATCGACGTGGTATCTCGATTATTAATTTATAAATTTCTCTACGTTTATCCGCCGCCGCCGCGGAGCGATAAAAACGCGGAAATCGCGAAAATTTTAAATAAATGGATAAATCGAGTACTCCTTTCGGGATAAATAAAAACCTTTTAAGGTCTAAAGAATGTTCGGTTATAGCCAAACAAGTGAAATTTTCCGCTTTAATGGTTCTCGCGGTTATTACGATCGCTTTAACTATTTTAATAGCGGGATCGATTTTTAATTACGCCAAAAGTCACAGCCACGGAAATCATCATCATCACGACGCTCGCCACGACGCCGCCGCCGCCGCCGGCGCAGCCGCTCATCACGCTCACGAAAGCGGCGGCGGCGGCGCTATAGACGCGAAATCGAGCGAAAATAAAAATAAAATTATAGCTGGACTCAGCGTCGCCAGTATATTATTCGTCGCTATCGGAGCCTTGATTAGCGTTTGGCAATTGATAGTCGCCGGAAAAAATATCAACGTGTGCGCCAACGAAGATAAATAAATAGCCGAGCGCGTGTAAAAAAAAAAAAAAAAAAGAAAATTTTTTTTTAAAATAAAAACCGAAACCAAAATAATATTTTTTTTTATTTCTTTATTTTTTTTTTGGTCTCTTCTCCTCGCCTTTTTATTTTCGGCGGTTTTTTTCTTTTTGCATTTTGAAAGAAACGCTTTTTTTTTTTATTCTCGCTCGGACGTAATAGTAAAATTCTCGAGCCTATCTTTTTTTTCGCCGCCGCCGCCGCCGCCGCCGCCGTTATGGAAAGGCCGTTATTTTTAACTCAAAAATTTTCCGTTCGTTCTTTATCGGATAAATTAAATATTTATAATTTTCAATTGAAAGCTCATTCGTTAAATTCCAAAGTCGCGTACGTCGCCGTGTGCGATTGCGAGAGAACTCACGCTCACGATAAAATTAAATGTCCTTTAACTAATACCGAAAAATGTCCGCGATGCCATTCGATTTCCGACGTTTCCGTGCCGAATACCGCTTTTTATTTTCATCCGGAAATTACTCGAACGCCGTTGCAAAAATGTTGTTACCATCTTCACGAACCGCCGTGCTTCGGATGCGTCGGATGTTTAACGCGACGATCGTGCGTCGTCAAAAAACCGTTTTGGTGCGATTTAACGTCGCGTACGGTATGCGCGGGAAATCGCGACGGAGGCGACGGCGGCGGCGGCGTCCTCCGTTCTCACGTCGAAGAAAAATTAACTCGACCCGTCGTGTCGAACGTTTTTTTGAAATATCACAAGTACAAGACGACGAAGAATCTTTTATTTTACGTTTGTTCGGATCACGCGCACGATCACGTCGCCGAACCGAACGTTTCGGATTATTTCAAAGATTTCGTCTCGACGCGACGATGTTACGTTCAAAGCGAAAAATGTTGCGACAAATCCGTATTAATTACCGACATCGATTACAGTTTCGTCCTTAGTTCGACTATCGACGTCGGAGGCGGTTCTAAAAAAACGGCGAAACGAAAATTTTCTTCGAAAGCGCTTCAATCGAAATATTTAAAAACCAAAGTTTATAAAATATACAACCCGCGAATTTGGCGCGATCAATCGAAAAATCATTTCGTTTCGATTTTACGCGCCGTAGTTCACGACGATCCCAATCTAGACGAGAGATACGCCAGTTTCGAGAATTCCAAATTTACCATACCCAACTTGAAAGCTTACAAAAGCGGTAAATTATCGTTCGTTCGCAACGCCGTAACGGGTTTCGAAACTTCGGGAATTTATCAAACCGCGACGATTTCGTGCCTCTTGCCGAAGAACGTTATTTTGATGCCGAAAATTTTGTACGAGCTTATCGCGAAAAATTTCGATACGACTTACGTCGTCGTCAAAAGAGATCCGTCCATACAACAAACTTGCGCTTACGTTTGCCTGTTGCGCGTTAATCCGGATCCCGATATACAAGTGATAGTCATACCCGACGCTATAGCGAAACCCCTGAATCAAGATCAAGACGGCGACAAAAACGGAGTGTATTTATTACCGTCGCGATGCGGCGAATGGAGCAAGAAAAATTCGCTCGCCTACAAATTGTCGAAACTCGAAATGTCCGAAGCTTGCGGCAAAAAATTGACGACGATCGGTTTACCGCGTTATTCCTTTTCCGAAAACAATATTTTATTAATGCGTAGATTTAGGTCGGAATTGTACGAAAAATTCGCCTATTTTCGCCGCACTTACCGTTACGGCGTTAAATTTATGCAAGAAGCCGGTTGCGGTTATTACGCCGAGGAGTTTGACGAATTTTGCGATTACCTGATCGAATTAAATAAAAGGGGCGAAGGAAAAGTCGTAACGGTGTACGACGTTTGCGGCGCCACTTCTCATTTACGATCGATAGTTTCGTCGGGCGCTAAAGGTAGCGAAATGACGTTGAAAGTATTTTACCAAGAATTATCGGAGACAAAATCTTTGCGGGAAAAATTACCGGACATGATAAAGCAAATGAATTTGTACGCCAAATCTAGTAAACAATTGAGTCAAACCGGTCGCAAACATTTTATAGCGCAATTCGCGGCGCAAGATTTAAACGTTTCGTTAGCTCGCGTTTTTTTTAATAAAATACATTTGGCCGACTACGCGACGTGTTGCGCGGCTTATCCTTTGTGCTTTAATCGAGCTTCCTTAACTTGTTTCGTTAACGATTTAATCGATAATTACGAAAAAGAAACTCCGTCGGAACGAAAACTTCAACGCCCTTCGAAAGAATCGATCGCCGAACTACGCGATACGAACGAAAAACGTTTAAACTCGTTATTAAACTCGTTACGATAATTTTATTACGACGACAACGAAGACATCAACAACAACAACAACAACAACACAAAAAAAATTAGAAATAAAAAAAAGATTTCCGACTTTTAAATATCGAGAAAAAAAAAACAAGAAAATTTGACGACTTTTTTTTTTCTCTTTTCTCGCGTCTTTATTATTATTTATTTTCAAAGTAACCCGGTATCGCTAATATCTCGAGTTTTTCTTTTTGTTACCCGTACTCTTTGCCGAGACGTCGGAGAATGTTTTTTTAGGTTTCTTTTTATTTTTTTTTTCTCTCTATTTCTCGAACCGCGTTCGACGTAAAGGGTAAAAAAAAACAACAACAACGAATACGTTTATAGTTATAATAGTTGCCCAGAAATAAAATAAAAAAATCATTTTTCGACAATATATTTTATTAATCTGTCGTCGACGATTACGATATCGTATAATTTGGCGAATATTATAAGCGCGGGAAGAGGAGCGCTTAAATTTATAACGTGCGTATAATTTTCGTTTCGTAATTCGTCGAACTCTTTTCTCAAAAATGTATACGGTCGAGTGGTAAAATCAAAATTCGTCGTTAAATCTTTTTTAAAATATTTTTTTATTTTATCGTCGCGCGGTTTTCGCCATTCGACCGAACAAAGAGTAGGTTTCGGTTTATAACGGCAATCGAAATTATCGTTAGAGTACATAATTGTTTTTTTTTTCCTAAAAGAAAAGAACGAAAAAAAAAATAAAGGTAGAAATCGGAAAAAAGTGGGAGAGGTCAAAAAAAAAAAAAAAAAACAATGTACGACGTTCAAGCGAACAAAGCTAGATACGCGTACACTTTATCGAGTAAAAAATGTAAAAATTTATTAACTTCGAGTCCTTGTTGTATGTTAAAAAACGGTTTTTATTTTACCAAAGAACCCAGATCGGAAGATAAAATTTCCATAAACGAAAATTATATTTTATCTTGCGTTCGAACGATACTTTTCATTCACGTTTTCCATTTAGTACCCGTCGAAAATATTTTCGAAATAATTAACGGCGGTTACGTTACTTTCGAGGCTAAACATTTGCGAATGCGAAACAAAATATCCGATATAAGAAATATAACCGATTTATTAGACGATTTATTGGGCGACGGATTTAGCGGAATAGCGAGAAAACCAATCTCTAAATTATACGCGGAATACAACACGATTTGGAAATATTACGAATTCGGCGTTATCGTTTCGGCGCCGAGCGCCAAAGATTACGCGAATTTATACAGATTTTGGAACGTTACGAACGTGGAACTAAGCGAACCCGTTTTATTCGTTACGAGCAAAAAGAGAGATCGAGCCGTACCGTTACAAAACAAAAGAAAAAAAATTTAAAAAAAAAAAAAAAAAACAAACAAACCACCGAACTAGGCGTACCGAAAATAAAGCAAAAATAAAAAATTACGAGCGTTTTATTTTTTTGTTTTTCCTTTTCAACTCAATAACGAATCGACCGTTTTATCGAAATCGAGTTTTTCGCCGGCGTTGTCGCAACCTCTTCTAGTTTTATACGCGGTAATTTTGGATTCCATCAAATTCGCTTTAATATCTTCTTGATATATTAGGGCGTAAGAAGCCGCGACCGATTCGACGCGAAAGTTTCCGAACGAAGATGGTTCTCGGTAATTTTTCGCGAGAGCGACTAAACCGAAAATTTCTCGATCGTCGCGATCTTCGCCTTCGTCGAATAAACGATTTTCGCGCATAAAACATCGACAATTATACGAAAAATGTTGCAATATAACGCGTAACGAATACGCTCCGTCTTCCGATTCGTAAACTCCTATAATTTTTCGACACAAATTTTGAACTAATTGAACGAAAGCGGCGAACGTTCGTCGAGCTTTCGCGAAATCCAATTTTTTCTTCAACGAACTTAAAAGAGTTCGAGCGTGTTCGTAATGCAAATATTCGTCGCGCAATACTTGCGTATTTATTTCGCCGAACGACGGAGCGTAGCCCGATACGGCGAAATATTGCACGGTCGCGAACATCGGAACGAATAATATCGCTTCGCATAACATAACGAAATACAAACGCGTAGCGAAATCGCGGCGAACCTCTTCGGAATAGGTTCGAGCGAACTCGTTAAATTCTTTAAAATACGTTCGCGAAAATTCGTCGGATCGATACGCTACGCTTTCTTCCGGCGGCAAAGCGTCTAACATTTTACTGTAAGATTCCTGATGAACGTACTCTCTGGAAATTTGATCGGCGAACATGGCTTTAACTTGCGGCGCGGTTATTTCGAATAAAAAATGATCCGATCTTAAATAATCCAAGACCGCGCTATCGCCTCGCGCGAGACAAGCGATAGCCGTAGAAACGATACGACGTAAAGGTTCCGAAGCCGCGGCGAATTTGATACGATCCGATTCGGGATGATGTTCCGAAGCTATCCATATATTTTTTTGATGTTTAACGTATAAATCGTACGATTGTCGAAATAAAGGATTCGGCGGATAAATTAAATCGTTTTCGTATTTTTTATCGAATATCGATTCGATTTCGTTATTCGCGATCGTTAGAGAATTCATAACGATATTTTAATTTTTTTTGTTCTCCTTTAAATTTTTTTTTCTAACCTATAGGGAGAGAACGTTTTGTAAAGCGGAGGGGGAAAAGAACATCCGGCGTCATTTTTATACCTCTTCTTTGGAGGTGGGCGAGCGTTTGTAAGTTCGATACTGAAATTATGGAATCGATATAAGAGATATAGGCGTACGACACGCGGCGAGAATGAATATTTTTTCTCCCCAACTCTCGTTAATTTCTCTCGCACCTTTTTTTTTTCCTTTCAAAAAACTCGCGCTCGATATAGAAGAATAAAAAAATTTTTATAAAAAAAAAACCTCTAAGAAATCTTTGTTTTTCCACTCTCTTCCGCTCGACACCCTTTTCGTTCGAAAAAAAAAAATAGTATAAGTACGCTTACGCGTACCTTATTTTTTTGTTCCTCGATAAAAATTCTTCGCGCCAAAGAAACGAAAATATAAAAGATTTAATAGAAAGAAAAACACCCCCCCCCCAAAAAAAGAAAACTTTTCCTTTCGTTTTCGGCGCAACGCGATCGACGCGAAAACTTAAAAAAAAAGATGGATGTGACGGAAAGAAAAGATTTATTAACCGCGAACGAATTACACGATTTCAACGCGTTCTGGACGATTGAAAACTTTTTAATGCATCCGATCAAGGAACAATTCGGAGTCTTAAGGAGTGCCGCGTTTAGCTCGAGTACGGCTAAAGAACTCGTAGAATGGGGGTTGGAAATGCGTCCGAACGGTAAGAAAAACCGTAATACGTGCGGATTCGTCGGATTATTTTTAAAACTTTTGAGACTATCCGACAAAGTGGAGTCCGTGATGACTTCTTTCGATTTATCGATCATCGACGTTAATGGCGGGCGGCAAAAAATTTGGAAATTCGATAAACAGTTTTTTCGAAGAATCGGTCAAGGTTGGGGATTACTTTGGTTCGCGAGTCAAGACGAAATTCAAGCGCCGGTTAATTGTTTTTTGAAAAACGGAGCCCTGACCGTGGAATGCCGCATAAAAGCCGCGTTCGAGTTTAAGGTATTCGTCGATCGCGACTCGATTTCGAGCGGCGACGACGACGACGACGACGACGAAGACGACGACAATCGGGAATCGAAATTCGCCTCCGAGATTTTGGAGAGAATGTTGGATTATGACATTTGCTCGGACGTCGTCTTAAAAACGGACGAAACCGAATTTAAATGTCACAAAAGCGTACTATCCGCTCGTTCGCCTTATTTTCGATCCATGTTTAGTCACGATATGGTGGAAAATCAGGAAAATATCGTGAATTTGAGCAGTTTCGCGAACGCTTCGGAACTACAAGATTTAATAACATTTATCTATAAGGGGAAAACGATTAACCTCGTTCAAAATTGCCACGCGTTGTATCGCTTCGCGGATATTTGCGAATTGCCTCGCTTAAAGAATCTATGCGAAATCGAATTGATAAGAAAAATAACGTCGGAAAACGCTTTTAGTTTATTGGTTTTCGCCGAGAAGCACGGCGCCCGAAAACTTCAAAAATTAGCGGCGAAACGCGTTTACGAAAGTTCGTAATCGAACGATACTTTTTTTTTATTTTTGGTTCCCGCAACCTTCACGGTATATTTCGATTCTTTCGTACTTATTAATCGCCGAACCAAAGAAAAAATTAAAAAATTATTTTATTTTTTTTTTCGTTTTCCTCCGCGAAAAATAAATCGCTAATAATAAAAAATAAATCTTTCATTCTTATCCGTAAGCTTAAAAAATCGATTTTACGCTAAGAAACTCATTTTCGCGGAATAAAAAAAAATAATTAAATATTTCGTCCTCGTCAAAATCTTTAAGGTTGAAGAAAAAAAAAACGTTTCGTTCGAGAAAGTAAAAAATTTCGAGTTAATGGTTCATCGCGAAACTTTTCTTTTTTTTTTGCTTTTCCAAAAAAAAAAACGAACGTTTTCGTATTTCTATCGTTCGCGTCGTGTTTTTTTTTTCTTATTATCGACGAAGAAGGAGGAAAAACAAAAAAAAAAGAAGAAGAAGATGAAGAAGAAGAAGATAAATCGATTTATATAAATAAGACGTATTTGTAAAAAAAAAACCTTTTTTTCCCGAACATTGAAAAGATCGGAAAAATAATAGTAATAATAATAATAATAATAAAAAAAAAAATAATGTCGAACGATTATTTATTTCAATGCGAATACGAGAGAAGCGAATCGGCTAATAGTTGGATTTCGTCCAAATCTCTCGAAGAGTATACGTTTAAAAAAAATTTAAAACGAGATACTCGCGTAATGGCGAATAAACTCGATAAAGCGGAAGACGACGACTACGTATTCGTAACGGATTGGTTCGAAAACGTCGACGGATCGTTATCGGGACTAGGATGTACCAGAAAAAACGAAATGGTTTCGTTGCGTTTAAACGCGGAACCGGGAATTTTCGCCGTAACGGCGAATCTTAACGTAGCGCGACGCGTCGCGATAAAAATGGGAGCCCGCGAAATCGTGACGTACGAAAATTTTCGCTTTAAAAGTAACGTTTACGATTTTTTCGAATTGGCGCGCAACGCCAATCTGGCCGCGGATCGAGTCGTTTTGATTAAAATCGTATTCGCGAAATTCGAAAACGCGCTATCGTTTTACGGTCGACTAAAACGAGACGTTCGCTCTTACCGATACTTGGGAGTGACGAATTATTGGGACGAATGCAAACAAATATATTTCGAGCTTTTAATTCGAAAATCGACGAAATTAAACGTTAATCGCCAATGGTTCAATCGAGATTTAAAAATACGAGAATGGCCGCCGCCGACGATTCCCGTCATATCTTTCGATATCGAAACGGTATCGAACGAACCGTTCAGAATACCCACGGGCGAAAACGAACACGATATTTTATTCACGGTATCCGTGCATCATTCGCACACCAACGTTTTGCACACGCTAGCTTACGTGCCCGTGATCAAAATCGATCAACCGCTAATCGACGCGCATCGAAGGGTAGTCGATCCCGACGTTCCGCTCGCTCGAACCGAAAGCGAATATTTGAAAAATTTGGCTTTGGCGCTCGACGAGTATCCCGAGTACGATAACGTTAAATTTAATAAGGTTAAATTTTTCAATAACGAACGAGATTTGTTGCGCAAATGCGTGCGGCTTTTGTCGCTGAAAAATCGTTTGCATTATTTGGCCGGATACAATTCTTTGAATTACGACGTTAAATATTTAATGACTCGATGCGCGTACTACGGAATAGAAACCGATACGTTTTTGTGGAAAGACGGATTTTGTTTGGGTTTATCGCAAACGCACGTGGACGCGATGCGGTTCGTGCGCATAAATTACAAGTTTCCGCGTTACACGCTAAACGAGGTTTGTTTTCGAATATTGGGCGAAAGAAAAACGGACGTTAGCGCGGTGAATCTGCGAAACACTTTTAGAACCATGATGGAAACTCAAATGTTATATTCGCACGAAGAGTGGGCGTCCAAATTCGAAAACTGCCCCTCTTTGCGAGACGCTTTGCACTACAACAATCGCGATACTTTGCTAGTTTCGGAATTGTTAGCGAAAACCGATTTGATCGAATTAACCGCGCGTTACGCCAACGATTGCGGAGTTTCGTTCTCGAGCATGAGCGAAAATTACGACAAAATTAAATTTCGCGTATTAAACGAGGCCACCGTCAAAGGTTTGACGAAAAACGTTTTTTTAGCCACTTTTAAAAGCGCGTCGTACGTTAATTTAATTTTTCCGGTAAAAAACGATCCCGGTAATTGGACGATCGTCGGCGGCGGCGTCAACGTCGAAAAATTCGTCACTTTCGCGAAAAATAACAAAATTTCCGCTACGGATAACAACGAAAGCTACTCCGAGGAGACGGAGGCGGCGACGACGACGGCGGCGGCGGCGGCGGAAATATTTCCGGGCGAAGAAAAAATTAGTTACGATAAAGAATCGGCGGTGGCTTTTCCGGGAGGCCTAAATTATTGTTTCGGAAAATTTGACGTGAAAAACGTTCAATCTTACGACTATCGCATAGCGTACCCGCTCTTAATCGAAAAACTTAACATTTCGGACGAAACGTGCGCCGTACTACCGGCTAGTTTGTGGTTAAAAATTTTGGGCGACAACGACGACGACGACGACGAATTTAGCCGTTACCGATTTCGAGCGTTCGATTATAGAACTCACTCGGGCGTAACGAAAACGGAAACGCGAGTTTTAATTTATCGATACGTTAACGAGAGACTTTATTGCGGCGGGGAATTTAGATTTTCGCGCCGAGCTTTGATCGAGAGACGAGATTCGCTCGTCGCGTTGATACGAATAGCGAACGGGGACGAAGAACTCGGCGTTTTACCCTCAATCGTATCGATTTTTAACGACGACCGGGAAGAGACGAAACGCCGACGAGAAGTTTTAAATCGTGCCGAGACTAAAATTAAAAATCGTTTAATCTCGCTCGAAAAAAATCGAGTATCGCACGCGGCGTTCGAATCGTCTTCTTCTTCTTCCGACGACGACGACGACGACGACGACCAATAAGAAGAAGAAGAAGAAGAAACGCGTGAAATTGCTCGCAAAAGAGCGAAAATCGAAGCGCCAGACGTTTTTTCGAACGAAAAATTAAAAAAATCTAAACGTTACGCTTGCGAAGACGAAAATTTAATCATCGACGAAAACGGCGACTGCGAAATTAACGAAACTTCTTTCGACACGGACGAGCTATTGATTCGTTATTTGAGAGAGGCGGCGCGTCGCGTAGAAATAAATCGCGACGCCGAAGACGGTTCGTACAGAATAAAAAAACAAAGAGTAGCTAGCGTGTACGGAATTATCGGCGCTCTGAAACCCGCCATGGGCGCGTTAATAACGGCCTTGATACGATCGACGCTGTTGGGGGCGGCTCAATATTTGACTAACGAAAAACGATGCGTCGTTTATTATTGCGATACCGATTCCATTTTTTTAACCAATCCTTTGGACGTGGATTATTCGGCGCGTTTAAACGAAATGTGGCCGTACACGGACATCGAAATGAAACGTTTGGAAAGATGTTATTTCGTCCAACCTAAAACCTATTATTATCGCAACAGCGACGGCTCTTTGAAATACAATCAACACGTCAACGGTCCGCCCGCTTGGCGCGATCTAGTCAACCGAGTCGATAAAAATTGCCGCTTCGATGACGACGACGAAAAAAACGAATTGGCTAACGCCGAAGACGTGTACGATTTATTCGTTCGCTTTTTCTTTCGCGCGTACAACGAGGCTTTCGATAAACTAAACAAATTCGGAGAGGAAGCTTTCTCCTCGATCTGTTGTCAAAAGTTTAAATTGCGAGCTCAATACCTGACTAAAACGCCGGGAGCCAAATTAAAGGCGTACGTTACGGAAAATTATCCTCAATTGGACTCGAAAGTCGTCGAAGCCTTTTACGCTTTCGGCGAAAAGGTAACGGACACGTTATTGATACCGAGCGTGGAGTTGCGATTAAATAGGACGAACGCAATAAATTGTTTGAGTCGAGTTAATTTTTATAAATTTTATTCCAACGTTTTTAAGACGGTACACAATATCGTCGATTTTAAAATAAGAGATTCTCGATCAAGAGAGACTCGTCGTCGTCGTCGTCGTCGTCGTCGTCGTTGAACGAAAACTCGGTCATTAGCGAAAAACATTGTTCCGATTTGTTTTTGAGAGCCTTTTTATTCGCTCACAATTTCGCGTATTTTTCCGGTGACGAAAAATACAAATCGTCGTTGGCGGAAGGAAATTTGCGACGAGAAGACGTGGATAAAATTTTAAGAAAAAAAGAAAATCGAACCGAAGAAAAAGAAAAAAAAATAAAAAAATAAAAAAAGAAACAAAAACCGAAATAAAAAAAAAAACAAACATAAATGATGAACGATAAAACGAAAAGGGGAGATCAACGAGAAGAAGAAGAAGAAAAAGACGAAAAAGAAGAAAGAGGAGGAAAAAAAGGATGGGCGTTAAAACGAAAAAATAAAAATAAACGAAAAGATAGAATAATTTTACCCGGAGGTTACGCGTCGACGATACGAACGGATTTACGGCGAGAATTGGACGCGTCCAATTCGCGTTTAATACGTCGATATTTGAACGTTTTATTCGGAACGACTTATTTAGCGGGCGTTAAATATTTTAATAACGTAAACGCCATGATACCTACCGTTGTGGACGCGATATTGCGATACAATTTAATAATATTTTCCAAAATATCTTTGATAAAAACGAACGATTACGTTCCCGAATGCTTGTGGTTTTGGCGCGATTACGATAATAACGAATTGATTTTATATTTTAACGAAAATATGTACGACGATTTTTGCGGCGTCAGAAGCGATACGAGAATTTCTTGGACGGACGGAGCTCCGAATTTCGAACGATTCGACTTCGAACCTCGAGCGGAAATTCGTAATTTGGAATTATCGCACGCCAAATGCGCTATCGTTTGCGATCATCTCGCGCAACACGTTTTGCACGTTATGTTAAACGAACCTAAACCGAAAGAAGAATTGCACGAAAATTGGGTTAAACGGGGAACCACTTTGCATTCCGTATTTAGATTGGAAGTGCTAATTTCGCCCCGTAATAATTCCAATAACGTTCGAGAAAATTTTATCGCAATAATTAAAGAAGATACGGAAAGGCGAGTAGTTTTGCAAAACGCGGCGGGCGAATCTTTAAACTCGTTTCTAACTTCGCCGATTCTCGTGCGTTATTGAAAAAATTTTAACGACAACGAGAAAAAAAAATTATTTTTATTTTTTTTTGGGTTTTTTCGATTAATAAATAAAAGAAAAAATAAGACTTTGCGGCGATTTAATTTTTTTTTTTGTAGATTATTTTTATTTTTTTTTCTCTTTTGAGAGAGGAAAATAACAAAAAAAAAATTAATTTGATTTTAATTTTCATTTTTTTTTAAATACTTTCTCGTTCGGCTCGTCGTCGTCGTCGTCGTCGTCCTTGTCGATTTTGATTCTTTTACGACAACTTTGTTCTCGCGAGGTAACGCGATAATCGCCGTATATATTTTCTACGAGTTTTATTATAAAATCGCCGTCGAACATTTTCAAATAGTCGCGTGTATCGGATTGACGAAAATAATCGATACTTTTTCGATATCCGTCTTCCGCGTCTTTCAATAGTAAGCGTAAAATTTTTTCGGCGTTTGGTTTATTATCGTTTAGTCTGGATATACAGAAGCGAAACGTTTCGTCTTTTTCGTCGTTAATCATTTCTCGACGATACTCTTTCGAAATAGTCGGCCAAGTCTTTAATATCAAATGGGCGTTCGCGTTATCTAATCGTACGGGCGAGATTCTGCGAAATAAAGATTGGATAAAAATTTTATAATAACGTTCGCTGTCAAAATGTTTCGCGAAAATTTCGTAATTTTTCTCGAAATTAATCGCGTACGGCCATTTGAATAATATCAGAGATAAATCCGCGTATTGGAAACGCGACTCGAAATCGCTCAAGTTCCGAAAATCTTCTCGTTTAATATCCTTTATCAAAAACAAAATTTCGTCGTAGTAATACTTGATAGTCGTATTTTTGATGAATATTATTTTTCTTTCGTAAGGAATACCTCGCCATATACCTCGCAAAACTCGGCGACCCGCGATGTATAGGCACCTTTTTACGAGCCATTCTTTCGTATTCGCGTCTTGTTCTCGCCGCGAAATTAAAGTCTCGAACCGATAACGCGTCAAAGGATCTTTCTTCACCCATGCCGAACGGAGTTTTCGGAAAAATTGTCGAAAAAGATCGTCATCGCCGTAGTACGCTACTATTCGAAATCGATCTCGCCTTTTTACGTTTTCCGAATAGATAAAAGATAAGACGATAGCCTCGATATCTAACCTTCCGTCTGGTAACCAAGAAAAACGATCGACGCAATCGTTCGGAGATACGCGGAAATATATTAATTTTTGGTACAAACGTTGAAATTGAAGCGCGTACGGGATTATCAATTCTCGCAATTTTTGTTTAATCGATTTCGGAAGATTCAAAGTTTCTACTTTATTTTTTACGTTCGAAAATAAATCGGAAGAACTTTCGTAAAAGACGCAACGCGATATTACGGAAAAGGAAAAAACGCCAGGACGAAGCCATAAGTTTCGAATTATAACCCAACTCGAGAGGTTCTCCAACGAAGGCGGCCCCTTAAGGGTAAAATCCAAGTACTCATCGTTTTTTTCCATAAAAAATATCGGGACGTTATCCTGTTTCGTTTGTTTTCTTTGGTTTTTTTATTAAATCGACCTTTCGTTTATATATATTTTTTTTTTCAAAAACAAAATAAAGACCTAAACATAAAAAAAAATTACGAGTTTGAAATAACATTTCGCTACTTCGGTCGGAGAGACGCCGAATAAGAGAAAGTCAAGGGAGAGAGAGAGAAAAAAAGAAAGATATATATTAATAGAGAATTCCTTTGGAAAATATTTAGAAAGACTGCGCGCGCGAAAGGGAAAGAGAGAGAGAGGGAGGGAGAGAGAGAGAGAGAGAGAGAGAGAGAGAGAGAGAGAGAGAGAGAGAGAGAGAGAGAGAGAGAGAGAGACAGAGAGAGAGAGAGAGAGAGACAGAGAGAGAGAGAGAGAGAACTTCTCTCCCGTAACGACTTTAGGGGAGGGTGCGGCTGAGGAATTTAACATCCCTCCTCTTTTAAGAGGGGGGGAGAGGAGGTAAAGTAATTTTACCACCCACCTCCTCGCGATGACTAGCGAGTTTCGCGATAAAACCAAACTGCGAATAAGGTCAGGCGGAGATTAAAAAAAAATGCGATGGAACGATTTTATTGGTCGGTCGTTTTTTTTAACACCCCCTTTTCATTCCCCCCCTCCCCGCTGTACGCTCGATAATTCATATAAGGATACGACGCGAAGGAAAAAAAAAAGTCATTCTCGGTTCGGTCGTCGTCGTAAAAAAACTGGAAGCTCTTTTTTTTCTCCTGTTTGCTTTTGTAAAAGAACGATTATCGTAATGGCGCCGTTGGCGGAACATCCGGTATGTAAATAATTATAATTTTATTTAAAAAAATAATTTAAGTTTGTTATAATATCGACACTTTTCTTTTCTTTGTTTGCTCAATTTTTCGCGTTTATGAGAGAACTCTTTGTTACGTATTAACGTAGTAACGATTCGAAAAATGAAAAGCGCGAGAATCATCCCGAATGGATCGCGGAAAAGACATACCGAAAAAATGGCGGCCGCCCTAAAAGAATTCGCCGGCGCCGCTTCGTTACGAAAAAAAAATAAGAGGAAAAAAATTTATTTTCGAGTATACGAAAATCTTCTACCATAATGTAAGAAACCCGATTAAAAATTGATTTCGTTGTGTAAAGTAAAATATAATTAGCGCGCGCGCCTTTGTTTTTTTTCAATCAGCGGCAGTCAACGAGATTGATGCCCCGCCTACAACCGTAACGTCGAGTACACTTTTTTTTCACATTTTTTTTTTGGAATCGGTATATTTGTAAGAACGTATCGGTTTTTATTTTGTTCTTAAATAAAATATCGATTTTGACGGTGTAATTTTTATTGTTTTCTCGTTACCGCCGTTAGGCGATAAAAAGTGACGAGTACCCGAGTGTGGCGGCGACTAAAAACAAAATTACGCCGTCGAATTTCACGAATGTCAAAAAAAAAGTAAGTTAATTTATTTATTTTTTTTCGCTACGCGCTTCAGAGGCGGGGGAAAAAATTAAACTTTCCTCGCTCGGAACACCCAGAACTCTCCCCCTCACACCCAATATTCATTCTGGGGCGCAAGCCCCTCCCCTCTTCTTTCTCGCTTAAACTTTCATCGGCGACTCGTCATCAAGTCAAATTCTAGAGAATACATTTGGGGTTTTTTTAAATCGTATTACGCGAGTAAATAAAATTTCGTTAGGGTTTACGTAAAAAATGGAATATTAAATTGGGTCAAAAAAAACTTATATAGTCGCCTAAGGAATAAGAGTTAATTAAAATTTCCCTAGCCAAGGCTTAAAGAAAGACTGCGCGCGAGACAGAGCGAGTAAGTTTCATTTTTTTTCCCGTAAGGCGTCGCTCGCGAACGTCAAAAGGGGGGGCGTAATAACGAGGATAAAAACGATTATTGTCGTCTTTTAGTCGCCTGACCTTTTTTTTTCGTGAGAGAGAGAGAGAGAGAGAGAGAGAGAGAGAGAGAGAGAGAGAGAGAGAGAGAGAGAGAGAGAGAGAGAGAGAGAGAGAGACGAGAAGAGGAGGCTTAAAGGGGGGTATGAATGCCGCGAGAGGGGTCACTCTCTCTCGTCTCTCGCGAATCGATCCGATTTGTTTTTTTTGGATGGTCGCTCGCACCGCATTACGATTTAAAGAATCGCTTTCGCCATCTTCGTCTCGTTTTTTTTCTAATTAGGTCTCTTCGTCTCTCGCGCGGCGACTTCGATACGAAACCGAGAGAAACGGTAAATAAATAGACAGAGAGAGAGAAATTGATAGAGAGAAAACGGAGAACTTTCATCCAGAAGCGATTCGGAAGAGCCGAGCGAGAGACGTAGAGACGAAAAAAATGAGAGAGAAAGAACGATCCCTCCGGATACGAAAAAAAGGAGAGGTTTCGCGAGAAGAAAAAAAGAGAGACTAAGGAAAAAAGAGAGAAAGAGTGAGAGAGAAAATTCCCGTCAGAAACGAATCGGAGAAGTTGCTCGCGCGAGAGACGGAGAGAGAGAGAAAAATAAAAAGAGAGAGGGAGAGCCTCGCGAGAGAAGGAGATAGAAAGTAAAGTGAGAGACAAAAAAAGCGAGGAAAATATCCCGAGAGAAACGAATTGGAGAAAAAAAATAGAGTCGAAGAGGAAGAGAGAGAGAGAGAGAGAGAGAGAGAGAGAGAGAGAGAGAGAGAGAGAGAGAGAGAGAGAGAGAGAGAGAGAGAGATACGAGAAACGAGAGAGAGAGACGAGAAAATGGGGGGGGCATAAAGGGGGGGGTACGAACGCCGCTAAATAATTTGGTCGTCCAAATGTTTTTGGTCGTCTTTAGTTTGCCCGATTTTTCGCCTCTCTCGAAATTTGCAAGTCATCGCGCGAGGGGTAAAATTCCTCCCCGCCCCCCCTTTCTAAACGACGGAGAGGAAGGGAGGGTAGGGGGGGGGCATTCTCACTCGTCTCTCGTCTCTCGCGAATCCATCCGAATCGTTTTTTCGGATGGTCGCTCGTTCTCCTTCTCTTTTTCAGCGTCGCATTACGACTCTTTTATTTTTCTCAGTCTCTCCGAACCTATCTCTCTTCTTGTATATATATATATATATATATATATATATATATATATATATATATATATATATATATATATATATATATATATATATATATATATATTATTATATAATATAATAGTGACAATAATAATAATAAAACTAATAAGATGAAACAATAAAAGAAAAACCTCATATATGAGACAGTGAGGGTATAAGAAAAAAACGATCCCCCCCGGATACGAAAAAAAAGAGAGGTTTCGCGAGAAGAGGAATGAGATACGAAGGAAAAAAAGAGAAAGAGTGAGAGAGAAAATTCCCGTCAGAAACGAATCGGAGAAGTCGCTCGCGCGAGAGACGGAGAGATGAGTAAAAAACGGAGAGAGAGAAAAAAATAAAGAGAGAGAGAGAGAGCCTCGTGTGGAGAAGGAGATAGAAAGTAAAGTGAGAGACAAAAAACGAGGAAAATATCCCGAGAGAAACGAATTAGAGAGAAAAAAAACTAGAGTCGAAGAGGAAGAGAGAGAGAGAGATACGAGAAACGAGAGACGAGAGAGAGACGAGAAAAGGGGGGGGGCATAAAGGGGGGGGTACGAACGCCGCTAAATAATTTGGTCGTCCAAATGTTTTTGGTCGTCTTTAGTTTGCCCGATTTTTCGCCTCTCTCGAAATTTGCAAGTCATCGCGCGAGGGGTAAAATTCCTCCCCGCCCCCCCTTTCTAAACGACGGAGAGGAAGGGAGGGTAGGGGGGGCATTCTCACTCGTCTCTCGTCTCTCGCGAATCCATCCGAATCGTTTTTTCGGATGGTCGCTCGTTCTCCTTCTCTTTTTCAGCGTCGCATTACGACTCTTTTATTTTTCTCAGTCTCTCCGAACCTATCTCTCTTCTTGTATATATATATATATATATATATATATATATATATATATTCAGCGTCGCATTACGACTCTTTTATTTTTCTCAGTCTCTCCGAACCTATCTCTCTTCTTGTATATATATATATATATATATATATATATATATATATATATATTATTATATAATATAATAATAATAATAATAATAATAATAAAAACTAATAAGATGAAACAATAAAAGAAAAACCTCATATATGAGACAGTGAGGGTATAAGAAAAAAACGATCCCCCCGGATACGAAAAAAAAGAGAGGTTTCGCGAGAAGAGGAATGAGATACGAAGGAAAAAAAGAGAAAGAGTGAGAGAGAAAATTCCCGTCAGAAACGAATCGGAGAAGTCGCTCGCGCGAGAGACGGAGAGATGAGTAAAAAACGGAGAGAGAGAAAAAATAAAGAGAGAGAGAGAGCCTCGTGTGGAGAAGGAGATAGAAAGTAAAGTGAGAGACAAAAAACGAGGAAAATATCCCGAGAGAAACGAATTAGAGAGAAAAAAAACTAGAGTCGAAGAAGAAGAGAGAGAGAGAGATACGAGAAACGAGAGACGAGAGAGAGACGAGAAAAGGGGGGGGGCATAAAGGGGGGGTACGAACGCCGCTAAATAATTTGGTCGTCCAAAAGTTTTTGGTCGTCTTTAGTTTGCCCGATTTTTCGCCTCTCTCGAAATTTGCAAGTCATCGCGCGAGGGGTAAAATTCCTCCCCGCCCCCCCTTTCTAAACGACGGAGAGGAAGGGAGGGTAGGGGGGGACATTCTCACTCGTCTCTCGTCTCTCGCGAATCCATCCGATTCGTTTTTTCGGATGGTCGCTCGTTCTCCTTCTCTTTTTCAGCGTCGCATTACGACTCTTTTATTTTTCTCAGTCTCTCCGAACCTATCTCTCTTCTTGTATATATATATATATATATATATATATATATATATATATATTCAGCGTCGCATTACGACTCTTTTATTTTTCTCAGTCTCTCCGAACCTATCTCTCTTCTTGTATATATATATATATATATATATATATATATATATATATATATATATATATATATATATATATATATATATATATATATATATATATATATATATATATATATATATATATATATATATTATATATAATATAATAATAATAATAATAATAATAATAATAAAACTAATAAGATGAAACAATAAAAGAAAAACCTCATATATGAGACAGTGAGGGTATAAGAAAAAAACGATCCCCCCGGATACGAAAAAAAAGAGAGGTTTCGCGAGAAGAGGAATGAGATACGAAGGAAAAAAAGAGAAAGAGTGAGAGAGAAAATTCCCGTCAGAAACGAATCGGAGAAGTCGCTCGCGCGAGAGACGGAGAGATGAGTAAAAAACGGAGAGAGAGAAAAAATAAAGAGAGAGAGAGAGAGCCTCGTGTGGAGAAGGAGATAGAAAGTAAAGTGAGAGACAAAAAACGAGGAAAATATCCCGAGAGAAACGAATTAGAGAGAAAAAAAACTAGAGTCGAAGAGGAAGAGAGAGAGAGAGATACGAGAAACGAGAGACGAGAGAGAGACGAGAAAAGGGGGGGGCATAAAGGGGGGGTACGAACGCCGCTAAATAATTTGGTCGTCCAAAAGTTTTTGGTCGTCTTTAGTTTGCCCGATTTTTCGCCTCTCTCGAAATTTGCAAGTCATCGCGCGAGGGGTAAAATTCCTCCCCGCCCCCCCTTTCTAAACGACGGAGAGGAAGGGAGGGTAGGGGGGGACATTCTCACTCGTCTCTCGTCTCTCGCGAATCCATCCGATTCGTTTTTTCGGATGGTCGCTCGTTCTCCTTCTCTTTTTCAGCGTCGCATTACGACTCTTTTATTTTTCTCAGTCTCTCCGAACCTATCTCTCTTCTTGTATATATATATATATATATATATATATATATATATATTCAGCGTCGCATTACGACTCTTTTATTTTTCTCAGTCTCTCCGAACCTATCTCTCTTCTTGTATATATATATATATATATATATATATATATATATATATATATATATATATATATATTATTATATAATATAATAATAATAATAATAATCACGAGCAATAATAATAAAACTAATAAGATGAAACAATAAAAGAAAAACCTCATATATGAGACAGTGAGGGTATAAGAAAAAAACGATCCCCCCGGATACGAAAAAAAAGAGAGGTTTCGCGAGAAGAGGAATGAGATACGAAGGAAAAAAAGAGAAAGAGTGAGAGAGAAAATTCCCGTCAGAAACGAATCGGAGAAGTCGCTCGCGCGAGAGACGGAGAGATGAGTAAAAAACGGAGAGAGAGAAAAAAATAAAGAGAGAGAGAGAGAGAGCCTCGTGTGGAGAAGGAGATAGAAAGTAAAGTGAGAGACAAAAAACGAGGAAAATATCCCGAGAGAAACGAATTAGAGAGAAAAAAAACTAGAGTCGAAGAGGAAGAGAGAGAGAGAGATACGAGAAACGAGAGACGAGAGAGAGACGAGAAAAGGGGGGGGGCATAAAGGGGGGGGGTACGAACGCCGCTAAATAATTTGGTCGTCCAAAAGTTTTTGGTCGTCTTTAGTTTGCCCGATTTTTCGCCTCTCTCGAAATTTGCAAGTCATCGCGCGAGGGGTAAAATTCCTCCCCGCCCCCCCTTTCTAAACGACGGAGAGGAAGGGAGGGTAGGGGGGGGGACATTCTCACTCGTCTCTCGTCTCTCGCGAATCCATCCGAATCGTTTTTTCGGATGGTCGCTCGTTCTCCTTCTCTTTTTCAGCGTCGCATTACGACTCTTTTATTTTTCTCAGTCTCTCCGAACCTATCTCTTCTTATATATATATATATATATATATATATATATATATATATATATATATATATATATATATATATTATATATATTATTATATAATATAATAATAATAATAATAATACTAATAACACTAATAAGATGAAACAATAAAAGAAAAACCTCATATATGAGACAGTGAGGGTATAAGAAAAAACCCGGGCTTATGTACTTCGTTTAAAGAATCGCTTTTTTTCGTCTCGTTTTTTTTTCTATTCAGATCTCTTCGTCTCTAGCGCGGCGACTTCGATACGAAACCGAGTGAAACGGTAAATAAATAGACAGAGAGAGCTTTCATCCAGAAGCGATTCGTAAGAGCCGAGCGAGAGACGTAGAGACGAAAAAATTGAGAGAGAAAGAACGATCCCTCTGGGTACGAAAAAAAAAAGAGAGGTTTCGCGAGAATATGAAAGAGGGACGGAGGAAAAAAAAAGAGAAAGAGTGAGAGAGAAAAGTCCCGTCAGAAACGAATCGGAGAAATCGCTCGCGCGAGAGACGGAGAGATGAGCCACTAGACTTCGTTGCAAAGCGAGGAAAATATCCCGAGAGAAACGAATTAGAGAGAAAAAAAACTAGAGTCGAAGAGGAAGAGCGCGAAAGATCTCTTATATTTAAAAAAATTTAATAATAACAAAAAAAACTTTTTTCTTTTCAGTTGTCGGCAAAAAGAAACCAAAAAAAAAATTCTTTCGCATCGCCAGAGCCAACTTGTGTTTTTTTTTTCCTCTCTCCCGAAATCAAAGAGAGACTATATTTTGTTTGCCCTTTGGTTTCCTTGACTTTTTTTTTAATTCGGCAGCGGACTACTTCGATTAGAATCCGCCCGTTAAGAGGAATCGTACGAATATAAAGAGAAAAGAAAAATCGTTATTTTTTGGCTCAATCAGACATTTATTTTCGATGTAAATAAAAACCAATTTTTTTTAAAAAAAAGTTTGTATTTTTATTATTTTAAATATAAGTAATACAATTTCTTTTTTTAGGAGCGTTAATTTAATAAAGAAGTTTCGCGAATAAGACAGCTATTTGAGAATTATTTTACGCGACAACTAGCGTCGCGTCGCTCGTTATCGAGTAAAAATAAAAAAGAAAACTACGTTACGGGGAATAAAAAGAAAAAGCAACTTTGCTAATAGTTTTCTCAACAACAGAACCCCGAAAATTTCGAAGAAACGTGTACGATACCGCGCGAATAGCGTCGCCTATTTTTTTTTCATTTCTAAATCGCAAATTTTCGATATCGAAAAAGTAAAATTGTCAATTTTTTTTCGGAAAGAACGAAAATCCAGAGTACGAAAATTAAATCCGATTATATGTTTTTTCATTAAATTTTGCGTTTATTTTTAGGAGTGGGGTGATTTTTCTTTTTTTAATCGTTATTAGCTCGAAGCGTCGTCGTCGTCGTCGTCGTCGTGGTTGATTTTAATTTTTTTACGAGAAATGTTTTCTTCCGCTTCCGTCGAAGAATAGGCGCGGCGTCGGCGGCGGCGGGATGGACGGTGATCGTTATATATATTTTCAACCAGTTTTATTATAAAATCGCAACGGTTTCTTCGCAAAACGGCGCGAGTAACGGAACGACGAAAATAATCGATACTTTTTTGACTTTCGTCGTCCGCGTCCTCCAACATTAAGCGTAAAATTTCTTCCGCGTTATTTTTATTTTTGTCTAGATCGTGTAAAAAAGAGCAAAACGTTTCGTCGTTTTTGTCGTCCATCATCGCTCGACGATACTCTATCGGAATGGTCCGCCACGTTTTTAATAACAAATCGGCGTTGGCGTTATCCAATCTTTCGTATTGAACTTTGCTCAATAAAGCGTCGAAAAATAACGAATAATGATATTCGTTGTCGAAATGTTTCCGAATAAATTCGTAATTCTTTTCGAAATTAACGGCGTACGGCCATCTGATTAATATCCTCAATAGTTCGTGGTTTTCGAAATTCGAATCGTCTTCGTCCAACGCTCGAAAATCTTCTCTTTTAATATCTTTTAACAAATACAAAATTTCGTCGCCGTAATAATTGATATTCGTATATTTGATAATATTTATTTTCCTATCGTAAGGGATATCTCGCCATAAACTTTGCAAAACTTGGCGACCCGCCGCGTCGAGGTAATTTTTTACGAGCGCCTCTCTCGTACTCGTTCCGCGATTTCGTCGCAGGATCAAAGTATCGTGTCGATAACGTACCAAGGGATCTCTTTTCATCCACGCCGAATTAAATTGTGAGGAAAATTGTCGAAAAAGATCGTCGTCACCGAAATAAGCGACTATTTTGAATCTATTCGCTATCCATACGTCTTTCGAATCGATAAAAGACAAGACGATAGCGTCGATATTTAGTCTCCCGTCGGGTAACCAAGATAAACGATGGACGCATTCTTTCGGAGATAGGTTGAGGTATTTTAGTTTTACGAATAAATGCCGAAATTGAAGCGCGAGAGGGATTATCAATTCCCTTAATTTTTGTATCGACGTTTTCGGTTGAAACAAACGATTCGCTTTCGCTTCTATCGTCGAGAATAAATCGCGATAGCTTTTCAAGTCGAAATCGAAACTCGTTTCGAAAATTTCGAACAACGAAAGGACGCTACGGCTATCCCATATATTTCGAATTATAGCCCAAAGCGATTGATTTTCCAACGAAGTCGGTTCTCGAATAGTAAAATCCAAATATTCTTCGCGTTTATCCATTACGAATAATAATACGAAAATCTACGCAACAACCGAAACTCGATTAAAAATTCCAAAAAAAAAAACCAAAGCGCGTATATATTCGAATACGAGTCAAGGACGATAAATGAAAAACAACGCACTCGCTATCGATAACCTTTCGAAATTATATTAAAAGTCTTTTTTTTTTTTTCTAGTTTCACCTCTTATTAATACGATTTTCGTACGAGCGCGCCTGTGTTTTTTTTTTCCCCCTTTTCGTTTTCCCGATCGCTAGATTGCGAATAAAATTTTTTGTAAACGTAGCTTTCCAAAAAAAAAATATGGACGATGCAAAACGCTTTTTTATTCTTTCGTTAAATAAATAAGAGTTGGAAAAAAAAACCGTTGTTGTGTTTTTTTTTTCGATTTTTTTTAAGAGAACTATTTTATTTTTTCTTCTTCTTTCGAAGAAACGCGACGATCGTTACAAACGTTTTCCACGATTTTTATTATAAAATCGCGATGGTTTTTTTTCAAAAGAGCGCGAGTAACTGATTGACGAAAATAATCGATACTTTTTCGATATTCGTCGTCCGCGTCTTCAAACATTAAACGTACGATTTCTTCGGCGTAAATTTGATTTTTATTTAGAATAGTTAATAAACGGGCGAAAGTAAGGTAATTTTTATCGTCCAAAATTTCTCGACGATATTCTTTCGGAATAGCGCGCCACGTTTTGAATACCAAATCGGCGTTCGCGTCGTCTAATCGTTCGAATTGAACCTTTTGCAATAAAGAATCGAAAAAAAACGAATAGCAACATTTGTTGTTAATTAATTTACGAATAATTTCGTAATTATTCTCGAAATTAATCGAGTAAGGCCATTTGATTAATATTTTAAGTAAATTGTCGTATTGGATAATCGCGAATCCTCCCAATTTCGATAAATCTTCTCGTTTAATATCCTTTAATAAAAATAAATATTCGTCGCCGTAATAATCGATTTTCGTATATTGAATAATTTTCAATTTCCTTCCGTAAGGAATATCTAGCCATAATTGTCGCAGAACGACCGATCCCGCTACGCGGACGTACTCTTGCACGAGCCATTCTTTCGTACTCGTTTCGCGATTTCGCCGCGAAATTAAAGTCTCGTACCGATAACGTATCAGAGGATCTTTTATCAACCAAACCGAACGGATTTCTCTAAAATATTGTCGAAAAAGATCGTCGTCGCCGTGGTAAGCGACTATTCGAAATCGATCTCTCTTACTAACGTTTTCCGAATAGACGAAAGACAAGACGATAGCGTCGATATTTAACCTTCCGTCGGCGAACCAAGATAAACGATCGACGTATTCGTTCGGAGATACGTTAAATTTTTTTATTTTTACGAACAAATGTCGAAATTGAAGCGCTAGAGGAATTATTAATTCTCGCAATTTTTGATTCAACGATTCCGGCAGACGAGAACGATTTATTTTATTTTCGATTTTCGAGAATAAATCGCGATAAGCTTTTAATTGGAAATCGAAACTCGATTCGAACAATTTCATCAACGAAAGGACGCTATCGCGATCCCATAAATTTCGAATAATAATCCAAAGCGAGTGATTTTTTAACGAGAGCGGCTCTTGAATCGTAAAATCCGTATATTCTACCATAACGAAATATCGCGACGCGGAAAGGTTTGATGGTTTTTGGGGATGAACTTTATACGATTTGGGGAAGTTATTTTTTTTTTCGATTTGTTTCCTATATCCTACGAAAAAAAAATATCGATTCAAAAAATCGCGATTAATAACAAAATCAAAGTAGCTACTAAAACCGTAACGTAAACGAACGCGCTAATAATCGAAAATAAACAAAAAGCGAATACGATCGCTAGCAATAACTGTTCGAAATTAAAATCCATGGTACTATTTTTTTTTTTTTGGTATTTTACCCTTTTTGTTTTATTTTGTCGTACCTTTTTTTTTTACTCTCTTTACTTATTCGTTTTTTTATTTCGCGATCCGTCTAAAGCGAGTCGGAATTTTTTTTTTATTTTTTTTTCCGCTCCAAAATAGTCGCGACGTTCGCGACTATAAAAGTTTACGTACGCTTATATAGTAAATATTCTTAATCGTACGTTACGCGATTTTTTTTTGCCCAATATTCTAAATTCTTTTATCATTCGTATTTAATTCATATTTAGTTTTGTTTTTTTTTCGCTCGAAAACCGGCGCCGAATAAATTCTCGTTTGAGGTATAAAGGTAAATAGAAATTTTTATTTTTTTTTCGTCGTACGAAGTTAACTTACGTTAAAAACTTTTGGTCTCCCCTTTTTTGCCGGCGTAAAAGATTTAATTTACCGCGTAAAATGGAAAAGGAAGAAGAAGAAACAAAAATGATTAACGACGACGACGACGACGGCGAGATCGGCGATTTTCTCGGCTCTTTCGCGATACCGAGATCGTGTTACGTAGCCGACGAATTTTTAAATTATATTAACGACGGTTCCATCGGCGGCGGAAAAGTCGAATTCGACAACATTTTGGCGCAATTGACGGCTTTGGAAATATTTACGGACATGATTCGTTTATCGGAAAGGTTAGAAATACGGTATTCGTTTTTGTAAATATAGAGAGAGAAAGCGAGAAAGAGAGAAAGAGAGAGAGATAGATAGAGCGAAAGAGAATAAGGGAGAGAGAGATAGAGAGAGCGAGAGGTGAAAAATAATAATAATATGGGTTTGAAAAATTTTTGGACGAGCGAACGGAAAAATGAAAAAATGGGAACGAAATTGCTCGATATCGATTATTCGAAATATTTATCCCCTAGAAACGACGCCCGAGCGAGTCTCGAATCGTCGTCGTCGTCGTCGTCGTCGTTGTCTCCCGATGCGTGCCAGACTCTTTCGGACGTTTTGGAATTTACTCGAGCGGATATCGTTTCGCAACGATACGCGCTAAAATTCGTCGACTTTTACGCTCCGACGATCAACGAATTTTATTTTTACGTAAAACAAACGCAAAATAATTTTGTCGAATCTTTGAACGATTACAAAACGCGTTATTTTAACGAAATATTTTTAAAATTTATAGAATATTTATTAAACTCTTACGAATCGTTAACGTTGCGAATAATATCGGTTCAAGAATGGCGATACGACGTGCGATCTTGGGGAACGTTATTTTGGAAATTTATTCATTGCGCGTCCGTTTTGGTTCATCTTAAAATTAAACGCGACGATCTCGAAGGTTTGCGGCTTTTCGCGACGTTTTTGCATAACATCGACGCTATCCTTCCGTGTTCCGTTTGCGAAAATCATTATAACTCTATTAAAAATACGAATTTGATTCTTCAACGCGCCTTGACCGTTTCTTTCGGACATCCGGTACACGGAGCTTTCGATTTTCACAACGTTGTCGCGTACAATATACGCGCGCAGCGAAAAGCGAGCGATACGACGTCCCCGTTCGAACCGTTTAGCGCGTCGGATTTTTCGCGATTGTACGGAGTGTACCCGATTTCGAACACGAAACGAACGTTAGACGATTTGGAAGAAACGGGTTTTTTAATTTGGTTCGATTCGATTCATTACGTCGTATTGCGCGTATTATCTATCGAAACGAACCAATCCGCGTACGAATGCGCCAAACAATTATTGGAATCCGCCGTAGCGCCGCGAGATAAAGCCGCCAATCTAGCTCTTGAAATTCTTCGATATTCTCTAAAAAATCCGGATACCGACGTTACCTATATTAGTACGATTACGCCTTCTACGTCGGAACAACAACAACAACAACAACGTTTCGAAGACGACGATAACGAACGAAAAAAAGAATTGATAGAATGTAAACGAAAATTACGAAAATTATTTTTAAACGTAAAAGCGTAAAAAAAAACCGTTTTTTTTTCGACCGAAATGAAAAAAAAAGAAAAAAAAATGAAAATTCTACAATGACAAAATTTCGCGCGAATTTTTTGTATATAAAGGGAATCGTTTTAGTGAAATAAATAATTTTAAAGAAAAGAGAAGCTGGTTCTCGCGAAAAAGAAAAAAGTTTTTTCTCGATAAAGAAAAATATATAAGAAAAGAAACCCAGACCGCGGTCGTTTCCAACCTTTTTTTTTTTTCGGTTCTTTTTTTTTGTTAAAGAAAAAAAAAAGAAACTATGTCGGATAATTCAATTTCCAATCCCGTATTTAACAATAACGGCCCTTCACCCGGATTCGCTCAATCGCAACTGTACGCTCAAATACCCTTCTCCGATCCTAACGCTAACGCGGAAAAAATTCCTAGAAACGTTACGGACGAAGAGATAAAAAACGTGGCGAATTGTAAAACGAAAATAAAGATCGCTAATCGCGAATTGGAAAAAGATTATCGCGAATTTTTAAATTTTAATTTACAAGACGACGAGAGTACGGTGGCGATTTTTTGCGAAAAGCACGCGTTGAGCGACGATCCCAAGTTACGAGCGATCGTTTTTTTGAATCATTACGTGACAAAGTACGGCGAGTTTTTCGAAAAGTATCCGTCGGTAGAAAAATGGGCTTTGTTAAATTTATGGGCTATATCTTTCGGTAAAGAAGACGCTTTCGTCGAAGCGTCCAATAGCCGAGGGGCGAAATTTCAAAAAATACCGCCGTTAGATATTTTAAACGATTGTTTGGATCGGGGCAGAGTCGATATGGATAAATTTTTAAAAACAACCACCGCCGCCATTTCGAACGACGAGAATACGAACGCCGAGAATACTACTACGGCGAACGACGAATCGGATATACGTTCTCGAAATCCCATTTTCGAATGGGACGTGTATCGAGATAAATTTAACTTGTTCGCCTTGGGGAGAATGTTAAAACACTCGGTACCCGCGGAATTCGCCCCTTTATTCGCTAACGTTCGTATCGCGACCGTGGCGAAATATTCCAGCGATAGAATTCCCTCCAATAAATATCAGGGTATAGAGATTAATTTAGACGTTCCCATGTTTTGTTACACGCAATTACGCGAACGTAACGACAATACGTACAAGAACGCGGAATATAGCGAATCTATTTGGTCTATGGTTTGCGATTGTCTCGGTAAGACGTACACGAGTCACGTAAACGCCGTATCCATTTCCGCGATGAAAAAATCTCAAAACGTAAAATTTTCCAACAACGATTCTTTTAACGCCGACACGACGGAATCTTTTTGTTTCGCGACTTCGTTGAGAGGCTTATTGTACAGTAACGATTTTTTAGAATTAAAATCGTTTTGTCATAAATTTTACGGTATCGGAAACGACGAAATAGCCGTAGCGGATAAAAAATTGGAAAATTTGAGAAACGAAACGGAATTTCAAAGACAAGTTCGATCGAATCTCGACGTTATTCGTCGTTATTTTAACGCGGTTCGAGAAAACGAAAATCGACGATTACGGAACAAGAGAAATTTTGTCGTCGAAGAAGAAGAAAAAGGCGCACAAGAACGAGACGATAAACGCGAAAAATTTGAACCAGAAAAAAAAACAAACCATTATAAATTGTAATAACCAAAAATAGATAAATAATTTTTTTTTTTTGCACCTAGATTCTTTTTTGGTTTTATATTCTTTAATCGAGAAATAAATCGTAAATGTTTTCCGCTTTATTCGTATTATTATTCGTTATAATTATCGTATTTTCTCAATTACGCGGAACGGAAAAATCGTCCGTCATATGGAAAGAGCGATCGAACGCGGCGTCGAACGGGAGGTCGAATACGCCGCTAAACTAAATCTCAAATCGTTAACGTCTTCTTTGAAGCGCGTTAGAGCTTTGGCTAGCGACGGCGCGGAAACGGTTCGAAATATTTTTAAAAACGCCAATGTCGGCGTTAAATATATAGACGACGCGCTCGAATCGGCCAAGATAGGTCGAGCGAAAGAAGGTTTCGTCGTTATCGCCGACGACGTACCGATCGGCGAATTTAACAAAATTTTGAGAGGCGGCGATTTGCGCGAAGTTTCGAAAGCTTTGAAAAACGCCGCGCCTTTGTCGTTCGAAAACGTAGCCGCTTTCAAAAAACTCGCGGCCGAGTGTCCCGAAAAGGCTTTGAAAAGTATCGAAGAAATATCCTCCGAGTTAAAACATTCGCATCCGGAATTGAACGTCGAGCCGAAAGATTTTGATAAATTATCGAAACCGGCGCGTAAGGCTATCGCCGAGAGCGAATCGAATTTCGCCAAGTACGTTAAAAAGGCGGGAAAATACGCGTCGTACGGATTGGTAATCGGCGGAGCCGTCGCGGGAACGAATTGGTTGTTGAAAGCGACTAAGGAAAGAAACGGTTGTTTTATGCTGACGACGATAGACGGTAAAACTTCTTCGTGCAAAATATCTAGTTTAACTTGCGACGCGGACGCTAAAACGAATGGAAATTTATGCCGTTCGTCCGCGACGCGAATCGAATATAACGACGTTTTAAAATATCTCTTCCTCATTCGAAATCACTCCGACGATCGAAATTTTAAGAATCTTTGCGTTTTATTATCTTGCGAAGAATCCGCCCTACTCGCCGAACCCGAGTATTTTTTAGCGAATAATTTCGCGAAAATTAGCGATTTTTTATCGAGCGTTCCTTCTCGCGAGTTCGATACGCTCGACCCTTGCTCTCTGCGACACGAAAAAATCGAAAATGGCGTAATTCCTCATTGTCGCGCGTGTTCGCCCGGAGCTCCGCCTACATCCAGCGAATACGTCGACGCTTCGTCGTACGCCGAAAACGTAACTTTCGAATGCGTTAGCGGTTCGACTATATTGGATACTTTGGGCGACGCGATACACTCTACGGGAGTTAATATATTGGATACCGGTTCGAATATATTTTTGAACCCGTTGAAAAAAATTTTCAAATTCGGCGTCATCGCCGTCGTAATACTAATTATCGCGAGTATAATGATTAAATTCTTACCGACGTTGTTCGCGAAAAAAAATCGCGCCAACGCCTCTGTGTCCACGTAAGAGCGAAAGTAAGCGAGAGAGAGAGAGAGAGTGAGAGAAATTGAATAAACCAAAAAAAAATTGCAAAAACTTTATCGAATTTTTTCTTTCATTTGTTTTATTTTGTGTCTTTTTTTTTGGCGAGATAATTCGCGTAATCGTTTCTTTTTTTTTTCTTTATTTTTTCGTTTCGCTATTTCAACAATTTATAGGAAAAGAAATCGTTCCTAAAATTTGGTAACGTTTTAATATATCTCCGACGATTTCTAAGCTCGTTTCGTCGACGTACGAATATATTTCGTTTTTATCGACGTCGACGAACCAAGCGCCTTCGTTCGGAACGTAAATATATTTAAGTTTTCCAGATTCGAATTCGTTCGTTAAAACGAACGGTTTTCCCGACGACGACGCGACGTCTCGAATCGGTTCGACGTACGGTCTATCGACGAAAGATTCGCTACGAACGCATTTTTCGAATTCCGAAGTTTCCAACGAATAACCGCGAACGTACCGCGGAACGAATACGTTAATTTTACGGGCTATAGCGACGTTATCGTCGACTTTCGAATTTTTTAATAATTCCTCTAATTTAGCTAAGGAAAAAACGTGTCTGATTTTTTTATTCCGCGTATCGTAACCGGCGCGCTCGACGAAAACGTTGACGTAATCCGCCGCGTCGACTAATTCGCGAAACAAAGTCGATCGCGAAATCGTCGATCCGCTCAAAGAAACGTATACGTCGCTAGATCGAGGTAAAATCGTTCGTAAATATTCGATTAATAGTATACTATTTTCGTCGATGAAGGATTGCGAAAAGTGAACGTCTAAACCGACGAACCCGATATCTTTCATTATTCTCGCGCAGCTTTCGCCGAAATTATGTCTAAAATTATTTTCGTTTTTTAATATTTTCGACCAAACCGACTCGAACGACGTTGGTTTTTTAATTCGACTTTCGTCGTCGTCGTCGTCGTCGTCGTCGTCTTTGTCGTTGTCGTCGATGTCCAAGTTGTCGTCGTCCTCGCGTTCGTCGTCGTCGTCGTCGATATTTTCGTATAATGGAAGACGAGGGTTTCGCGCGATATATTCGGGATAGCCGACGCTCAAGATCGCCCGCGAGTTTTCCGTTATTTTAGATTCTCCTAGTTTTTTATGTTCCTTTCCGTAACAAACGCGCCCCCGATCGTTAACGGGGAAAGGACCGCATAGTATCGAATCGAATTTATCAGTCGATACTCGGGAATCTCGATCGTTTTCGTAAACGTAAAAAAACCCCAAAAGTCGCTCCTTTATCCCTCGATTTTCGTCCGAGTTTTTTCCGTTAACCGTATAAACGGTTCTTCTTCTTCTTCTTCTTCTTCTTCTTCTTCTTCTTCTTCTTCTTCTTCTTCTTCTTCTTCTTCTTCTTCTTCTTCTTCTCGTTCGCTTTCTTCTTGTTGTTGTTGTTGTTGTTGTTCTTCGTCTTCTTGTTGCTGTTCTTCGTCTTCTTGTTGTTGTCGTTCTTCTTCTTCATCTCGTTCCGCTTCCGATTCTTCCGATTCGAAATCGTAGTCCCGTTCGTCTTCCGATTTCGAAGAAAAAATTGATTTAGTTTTAATTTCGCTCTTCGATTCGAAATTATTTTCGATCGTCGCGAAAACTACCGGTTTCGTCGGCCACATTTTTTTTTTTCCAAACAAAATTTTCCCCCTATATAAAGAGCGGAATCGTTGCGAGTAAAAAGAAAGAAAACAAAAAAAAAACGTTTCTTTCCGTTGACATTCGTTCGAGATCGAATAGTCCTGAAAAAAAAAGAATAATAATATATATAAATAAATATATATATATATATTTTATAAACCATGGAGAATTTTAAAAATATCGTCGGTAGCGACGATCGAGACGACGTTTTAAAATCGATATATAAAGCGGATTACGTTATTAATTATAATAACGCTCGCGTTAGTTTTCGGGAACTTCAAAAACTCGTAGCGATTTATTATAGTCGCGATAAACGCGTAAAGTATTCGGGTAAAATCGATTCGATTCCGTTCGATTCGTCAAAATTTCGAGACGCTCTTTCCGACGCGTTACCTTTTAGCGACGTTTCTTGTAAAATTTCGGTTTTTAAATTATACGACAACGAACGCGTCGAATTCGTTAAGGAAAACGGAGGTTCGGCTAAATTCGTAGTAAATTTCTCGAACGATTATCGATTCGAAAATTTAGAACGCGCGAGAATATGCACGGGATACGTTTTGAAAATCGAAGATCCTCGATTCGTGATTATTCCGCATTACGAAATGGACGATGGTAATTTAAAAATTCAACCGTTGATTTATTGCGCGGACGCCGACGATACCGCCATTTGCGCCTTGAGTTTTTTAAATTTGAGCGGACAAACTATTCGAAGCGGAACTTTAACCGTATATTTGAACGTTTACGAAGCTTACAAAAAGAATTCGATTTTTCCCAAATTGCAAAACGGCGAGAAGGTTATCAAGAAGAGCGTTCTTAAAAATCGCGACGTTAACGACGATCGAATGGTTATTAATCCTAAACCGATTTTTCTCGCTAATCGATGCGAAAAACGAGATAACGCTTTGGCATTCGACGTGCGAAATTTACCCGATCGTAAATTGGTCTTCGGAAACGCCGCCGCCGCCGCCGAGGGAATTTTGGTTACGACTTCCCGGCGCCGAGAATGTTCGTCCTCGAAATTGTTAACTACGCCGGGCGTATTCGATTTGAAATCTTCGGAAATTATCGTCGAACCGAGATTGAACGAAGAGATCGAGTTTACGAGCAACGCTCATTGCTTCGTTTTTTTGAAAGCTAAAAAGAAGACGGTTAAATTCGCGACGGGAAAAACGAAGACGACGCCGCCGTTCGATTTAAAGTTGATAAACGGAACGTGGAGAAACGATTCTCTCGACGACGACGACGGAGCCGGCGGCGAAACTTCGTCGTCCGCGTTCAAAGAGACGAAAACTTTATTAAAAAACGCGACGGAACTTATGTCGGAACTGTCGAAAAACGCGAATATTATCGCGAAATTATTATCGACTCACGACGCCGACGATTTAAAACTCGAAGATTGTTTAAAGGCTTTGGACGAAGGCGTTTCGTTCGTCGAAATGACCGCCGAAGAAATGGAATCGTCGCGATTGGCGTCAAAGTATTTGAAACGTAAATTCGAAATCGCGATTAATTCGCGAGCGAATAAAAAAACCGACGATTTGAAGGAGCGTTTAATTTCGATCGCCGATAAATTTTATCCCAAAAAAATGGATCTTTTAAAACGTCGTCGTTCGAACGAAGACGACGACGACGACGAAGAAGTCGACGTCGAAAAGTTGTCCGTGAAACGTAAACTAGTTTTTTAAAAATAAAACTAAAAAAAATATTCTTTTTTTTTTTTTTTGGTATCAAAAAATAGGCGATATAACCGAGAATTGGTATGAAAAAAAAAAGTTTGTAACGATTTTATAATTTAAATAAAAGTAAAAAAAAAAAAGAAAAAAAAAGGAATGAGAAAAGAAAAATAAAATCATGAGCGCTTTTTTAGATATTCCCGCTCTCGAATTGAACGTGTTGGGCGAAAGCGGATACACGACTAGATCTTTGAGCAAATACCCGACGTATCGTCGATTACCGTCTTACGATACGTGCTTAATATTGGCGTATTCTTCGCCCGTACCTTTGGAAAATTACGGAGGTATTTCGTACGCCAATCATTTTACTTTGTATTCCAACGCCGATACGATAGCGTTAGTTCGTAGCGCGACGACTTTTCAACACGAAGACAACGACGCGATTTTGGAATACGACGTCGTTACTCCTGTCGAAGCGTACAGAGCGACTAACATTATGTCGGAATCCGATAGGGATATCGAATGGACGACGTCTTTCGACAAAATAAAATATCGATCTTCCTTGAACGATTTAAACGGTTACGATTTAATATGTCACGGCGAATGGTGGTATTTCGATAACGGTATTTGTTTAAACGGTTTAACGGCTTACGCCAATAATCGAATGTCTTCCACGTTATTTATTTATTTCGAGCTGCATTCGAAAGAGAACGTAATCAACGCCGTTACGGGAGACGCTTCTTTGTACGCTACTCTACCCGATTTTTATTCTTACAACCCGTCTAATATCGCGAACGTAAAGTTTTCTTCTTCTTCTTCTTCTTCTTCAAACGCCGCCGCCGCCGCCGCCGTCGTTCCGCCATTCGGAATTTCCCGAGCGATACCCGTTACTTCGTTTACGTCGCCTTCGGCGTCGGCGTCGTCGTCGACGCCGCCGTTTCTACCCAACGCGATATTTTCCGCGAATAATAATTCCGTACCAAAATTTTTAATTAAAAGCGTCATTCCTTCTCTTTATTGGTTCGATAAATGCTCTATAAATTTAAAAAGAGGCTCGATCGAAGATTTTCGACCGTACAGATGAATATTTTATATATACTTTTTTTTATTTGGTTTTTAATTTTTTTTTTACGACTTTTCTATATTTTTTTTTTTTTTGGTTCCCCCCCCCCCTCCGATCTTGCTCGCCATCGTCGTCCTTCTCTCCGTACGCCATTGATCGTCATCCTTCGTCGTCGTCGTCGTCGCCGCCGATTTTAATCCAAATTTACGGGCTCGCTCCAAAAATTTAAATAATGAGGCAAACGAATCTGTCGCGAATTGAAATAAATATTTTTCGTGTACGGATCTTGCATTACGACGTTTTCTTCGTCTTGTTGAAATCGTTCCGTTCCGTCTTTAAATTCGTCTTTAACGCGCAAATATAAACTTCGACTGATAAACGTCGTAAACATTGTCGAATAATATTTTATCATTATGGCGCCTTCCAACGAAGTTAAAACTCCTCGACCGTCGATAGTGTACGTAACGGTTCTGGAGGCGTCGTCGGGATGCGATACGGGTTCGGCGACGCTTAGCGGTACGTGATCGTCCCTCTGTCCGGTTTCGTCGTCGGGAACGACTCGAATTATTTTGTACGGAATTCGCGAGCCGACGGTTTTACCGACGGCGTTCATCGTGTAAATATTTACGCCGGCGTAAGGTACTTCGCAATTGAGCGCTAAAACGATTTCGCCGTTTACGGGTTCGTTTTGTCGCATCCAAATAGCGCGTTTACCGTGTTTCGTCACGACTAAAAAAAAATCCGCGTTATTATTAATGCCTATCGAATAAGAAAACGACGACGACGACGACGACGGCGAAAATTGAGCCAAAAACGTCGCGTCGTTCGAAAATATTCTTTCGTCGAATATTTGAGTCAAAGCGAAACGATTCGTATCGAGAACGAGACTGTCGAATACGCAGGAACGTTCGTACAGAAGACGACTTTCGACGTTAGCTTCCGACGATAAAGGATCGTTTTCTTCGCGTATATAACGCATTAATTGATCGGCGTCTAAATTTCTAGAATTCGTATTCATTTTTTTTTTTATTTCTGTAATTTTTATTTTCGGAGTTCTACATTTCGTAAAATAAAATAAAAAAAAATACATTTCGTACGTAAATATAGAACGAGAGAAAGGTTTTTTTTTTAATTATTTTCAAATTTTTTTTTCTTACTTTACCTTTCGCGAAAAAAAGAAAAAAAAAAAACACTCCCCCTCGCCCCCGCCCCCGAAACGTAAATTGGAAGAAGGAAGAAATAAAAACATGTCGTATTTTACGTTCGTTATCGCGTATTCGTTGTTCGTCGCGATTGTCGTCGTCGTTTCCGATCCGATAGAAATATGCGATATTTACCCTATAACCGGTATTTTCGGCAATTGCACGTGTTTATTAGACGACGATACTTTTCATTGCGAATATAAAGAATTCCGTTCGTTCGTCGTCGATGGCGATAATAATTTCGGACGCGTAAGACGACGTAAATTAAATTTGGATAATAATTTTATTACTCGTTTAGACCAGCCCTCGACGCTTAACTCGTATTTGCTGGAAATATCTTTTTTCAATAACTCTATCGATTACGTGGCTCGCGACGCGTTTAACAGAATGTACGATTTGAATCGAATAAATTTGGCGAATAATAAAATAAGCGTATTGGACGGAGATACTTTTAAAAAATTAAAGAAATTACGGTCGTTAATTTTGAGCGGAAACCCGATCGCGTCTTTGCCGGCTCATATTTTTCAAGACAATACGAATTTGAAAAGTTTAGAAATAAACGATTGTTTTTTAACGAATTTCGATTTCGCGGAACCTTGGATCGCGTATAACGTCGAGCCTCCCGGCGCTTTGTCCTTTTTCGCCGCGAACAATAAGGTTACCAAAGTGAAGAGTTCCGTTTTGACGCGGTTGGCCGGCATTACGCGCGTGAATATAAGTTCGAATACCTACGAGAAAGAATGTCCGTGCGACGTTAAATTCGTTCGTTTATGCGCCAACATGTTGGGCGAAAACTTTACGAAAGCTCGCGAAAAACGATGCGACGACGAAAACGTCGAAAATTATTGCGAGAGCGGCGAAGCTTTTTCAAAATCTTGCTCCTCTTGCGATTCGAATAACCGAAAATTAACGTGTTCGTCTCCCTCGATCGTTAACGCGTCGAGCGTTACGAAAACGTTTCCGAAAAACGTCGGGTTTAAAATTTTGGATTTCAAGGGCTGCCGCGTCTCCAGAGTGGCGGTCGACGATTTTTCCGATTGCGGCGAAAATTTGGAAATTTTAATTTTATCCGGCAATACGATCGATTACGTCGACCGTCGCGCCTTCTTTCGTTTATCGAAACTGCGAGAATTGCGACTGAACGATAATAAAATCGAAACGTTGCACGTCGAACAATTCGCGGCCAATTTAAATTTGGAAATATTAAATATCGATAATAATTTCCTATCGCGTTTGGACGAAAAAATTTTCTTAAACAATTATCGTTTACGCGATTTATCGATAAGTTATAATAAATTGGAAAATTTCGAATTTTGCGTAGCGTGGCTGAGCGACGAGCGTCTTTCCGACGTTTCGAAAAAATCGTTTAACGGTTCTTTCAATTACGCGCTCAACGTGTCGCGTTCGCTGTTGAATTCTTTTTTAAAAATAAAATATTTGAACATCGCGCGTAACCCGATACTCGATTGCCCTCGCGACGACGATAAATATAAAACCGTTCGCCTTCGAAATTTAATAACGGAGGAGCGTTCCAACTTTTCGACGACGATAATCGATTCGAAGAAGAAAAGAGAAAGCGAATTTTTAACGACGTTGTCGATAGGTTTTTCTTCGGGCGCTTCGCTAGTCGCGGCGGTATCGATATTTTTATTTTTACGTTCTCGCTCGAAACGCCGCGCTAAACATCGTCAAGCCGCCGCCGCCGCCGCTAAAGTTACGTTCGGTCGCGCTCGAAATCGAGATTATAGATCGGAATTGGCTTTACCGGAGAACGCGTCGTCGTCGCCGACGCCGCGGCCGTTACTAGAAAATATCGAAACGCGGCTAGAAGGATCGAGAGCGAAAGAAAAAGAACTCGAACGAAATTCGAATCCATTTTTTAAATTTAACGAAACGCGACAGAATCCGTCGACGTCGTTGTTCGGAGAAGAAGAAAAAGGAGGAGGAGATGGAAGAGGAAATGAAGAAGACAAATTGGGAGAAAGAAGAGTTGGAGGAAGAAAAAAAGAAGGCGAAGACGAATACGTAGATATGGATAATAAAAAATCGAGATTCGGACGAAACGCCGCGACGCTGAATTTCGCTTACGAAGCGACGTTACTCGAAACGGACGAAGATAGTCTCTACTTGAAACCCTCCGATAACAAAGAAATTAGTCCGTATTTAATTTTAACGTAACGATATACGTTTTTTTTTATATTCGCGTACATTTCTTTCTTCGCGTTTAACGAATGTCCAAAAATAAAAACTGTAATAAAATCGTTAAAAATAAAAAAAACACGACTTTTGGTTTTTTTTTTCATCTAGATTTCGTCGATATCGTAAATAATTTTATTTAATTCGAAAATGGGTTTCAAATTATTATCGAGGCATACTCCGCGTCTTCTTATTACGCTAGTATTCGGTATTACGGATAAAAATTGATTTTCCGAACATTGACATACGGATAATCGGGGATATTCTTTTAAATAATTAATTTCGCTTTTAAATTTTCCGTTTTCTCCGCAAATTTGATTTTTATCTTCGACGTTATCGCTTCGAACGCCTAAATCGGTACTCAAACACCTCACGGTTGTTTTTCCGAATTGAGGATCGCCGATTAAATAAGCGAAAACTCCGGCGGCCGGATCGCATTTATTCGTTATCGATTCGGATTCGAAAATGGCGATATTCACGCACGTTCCGTTACGGCTTCTAAAAATACCCGGTGCTCGGCAAACGGAAAAACATTGTTCGTCTTCGACGCTGTATACCGTTTCCACGTCGCAATCGCGCTTTCTCGATTCGCTTTTAGTTCCCGGAAAAGAGCGAACGACTCCGTTGTTGGTCGCGAAATTCGATTTTTCGAGAGGCTTTCCGCCGAATCGTCGAATAACGTATAACGAGTACGATATACATAATAAAACGAGAGCGCACGCGACGAATAAAATTCCTCGATTAAGCGTCATGTTGAAATTTAAACGTTACGACGTCTTCGTCTTGCGCGCTCGAATGAATCAAGTCTCGTTCGCGATAAACGTCGAGAATCTTACGCTTTACGCCGCCGCCGCCGCCGCCGCCGTTCTTAGCAGTCTCGTAATATCTTTCGACGCGCAACGTACGATAATTTCGACCGAATAAAGTTTCGCCCTTTTCGTAGCGTATGGTTAAATTTTCGCGAGATAGAGCGATCTCCAGAGATTTCGTTTGGCAAACTATCTTTTCGCCTTCCCACCATATCAAATGCCAAGGCACGACTCCCTCGAAACGATCGTCGCTTTCCCGATTCAAACATTTAAAGGTTAAGACGCGCGTCGGATTCTCGGCGTGAAATCGAGCTTGAGAAACTTTATCGGAATTTGTAAAATAATAAATATCTCCCGACGAAAAAGGAGAAGGCGGCGCGTTATCGCAATGAATATATCGCATGTATCGACCCGGACCAGCGTCGGCGAAATCTAAAGGGGGCACTCGAGATTCGTAATCTTCGACCGTCACTTTATCTTTCGCGAAAGTCGCGTTGCTGCCGCGATACGCGGAATCTTTCTCTCCTCGCATCGGCCAAAAGTTAATATTTAGCGAATTGTCGAATGGATATTCTAATCGATAAATTACCGGTATATTATCGCTCGGAATAAGATCGTATCGCAAATTATCGCCCCAAGCGAACGAAGTCTCGACTCGACTATTTCGACACGGTCGGCAAGCCGTGACGTATTTAATATCGTCGTCGTCGATCTTATTATCGGATTTTACGCTCGTTAAACGGCCTCTTTTAACGTCCCATCTTAAATCGTATTTCGATTCGTCGCAAACGAACCGCTCGTTCGTAACGTCGTAATCGTATTCTTCCCCGTTCCCGCTCAACCATTTAGCGGGCGCGATTATCGAGGAGGAGGAATCGTCGATTCGCGGGTCGTACGCTCGACATTTTTTAGTTTTCTCGTCGTACACTTGGTTCGGCAAGGCGATTTCGTACAATTTATACGGCTCTTGATACTCGTGACCGATCGTTAAGCTCTTAAGCGTTCGCGAATCGTCGCATTCGAAAATTATCGGTTCGTCTTTCGAATCGCATTCGACGCGCCCGCTCGGGTACCGTCTTTCGCCGAGGATTTTACGCGTGACGAAAGGTCGACATCGTTTGGCGGGACGGCAAGATATTCGATCGTCGTTCTTCGCCGTCGCGATCTCCACTCCGTAGGGGCACGATACCGCGTATCCGAAATTATTTCTACATTGAACGTAAGAATATCGAGACGGTTTTATTCTGACGTCGCCCAATCCGTAACATTCGGATTTTTCGGAGCAGGTTTTCTTTTCGACGTCGTAAACGAATTTATCGGGACAATTCTTTAAAGAACTACGATGATTAACGCATACGTAATATTGATTATCTTTTAAAACGACGCCGCCGCCGCCGCCGCTTCCGAGAGATTTATCGATTTTGTAAGCGTGTTTGAATCCGTTCAATTTATCGGCGCAAATATCGTACGGCTGGCAGCGCAAATTTTCGTCTAATATTTCGTTGTCGTCGCACGCCTCTATAACGTAATGCCCGTTTTTTTGACAAAATATTCGCAAGCGCGAATGAACGTTACGCGAATCACGATGCTCGTTTTTCGTTTCAAAATCGACATCGTACAAACGTAAAGCGTTAAATTGTTCGTAAGTGACGGGTTTTCGTTTATCGGCGTCGCCCGGCGAACACAAAGGTTTCAACGAGCAATCGCTATTAACGTATCCTTCGGGACATTTAAAAACGACGTTTTCCGCTCCGACTAAATAATATCCGTTTAGCACGTCTATCGGAGCGCCTTTAGATTCGTCGTGCTCGATTAATTTAGATCGATAATCTATCGGATGTTCGTTTTCGATAATTTTTACGGGATCTCCGATTATAACGTTACGATATAATCCGGTATTCGCGTCGCGTCCCAAAGTGAACGAAGTCGTTAAGGGATCTTTCGAAAGCATACGATTTACTAACGCGGATATATCGGACGACGGCGTTACCTTATTAAAATAATACGTTAATAACGCGATAACTAATAAAACGACGGAAAAAATAATAAACGCCAAAGTCATCGTCGCGAATCTCTCACCACCCTCCGAGCCGCGTAATTCAATTTATCCTGTCGATACAAATTCTTTTTATTTCTTTTTCGGGGTTCGAACGTCTTTTTTCTTTAAGACTATTAATTCTTTAGAAAAAAATTTTAAATCGCGTAATTTTTTTTTTCGCGAAAACTCGAATATCGAAAGAAAAGAACGAAAAACGAAAAAAAAAAACAATAACTCTCTCTCTCGAAAAAAAAAAAGAAATAAAAACGCCGTTTATTTTCACGCGGTTACTTTCTCGACGTAAAACCGAAACGAAGGAAAATCAAAACAAACTCGTTATCGTTATCCGGTAGGAAGAAAAAAAGGGGGGGGGGGAGAGAACGGCGAGTGGAAAAAAAGGGTTGATGAAAAAAAAAACCAATCTCGTCTTATCTTCGTTTTCGCTATATATACGCATTAAGATCGTCGTTATATTTTATTACTATTTTTTTTGCGCGTCGTGTCGCCATGGATCGAAAAAATTTGTACGCTCGATTAGAGTCGACTTTGGATATATTTAAATCGCGCGAAGTCGGGCGTGGCGGCGGCGGCGTCAATATCGCCGTTCCTAACAAAACAAAGGAAACGATCTTATCCATACGAAAAACTTTGAACGCGGAACAAAGAGAAATTTTCGATTTCGCGATTAACGACGACGACGGCGCGCGTAAAATTTGTCTGATTCAAGCCGGTCCCGGGACCGGAAAAACTTTTACGGCCAAAGCTATAGCGAGATGCTACCGACCGGACGACGTTTTCGTTTTGATTTTCAAACACGATTTGCTAGCGCATTTCGAACGTCTGGGTTCTTTGTGGACGGTCGCGAAATTTTTTATGGAATTATTTCATTGGGATTTTTACACTTATACCGGTTTCGAAAAGCAATTATGCGGAAATATAAACGTATCGGAGTTCGTGACGGTAATTATAAATTTGATAGAAAAGCACGATAAAAAGTTTATGAAAGATTTCTCCGGCAAGATAGTTTTGATGGACGAGTACACCGTTATCCCGAAAGCCCTGTTATTCGTCGCGTTGTGCTTGTTTCGCTCGTACGGAACGAAAGTGATCGTCAGCGGCGATAGAAATCAATTGCAAAATATAAAAAATACGAAACATTCCAAAAAAAGCCTTTCGTACGACATCGCCGAAAGATTCGCGGATCGAGTGTTTTTCTTGTCGCGAAACGAACGATGTCGCGATTCGACTTATTCGGAAATCGTCAATTTCGTCGCCGAGTACGCTTGCGAGAAAAAATTGGATAAATTCGGATTCGCGCTGACCAGCGCCGTATTTTTCGACTCGTGCCACGATAAAACCCCGTCGGTTTTCGACGCGCACATAGCCGGAACGCATCGCGAAACGGCCGCGACGCTGCATTACTTGGTCAAAATCAATCAAATACCCGTTAGTTTTTACTACATAGACGGCGCTAACGTGAAAGTATGGAATCGGGAACGAATTCGCGGTAGACGCTTGACGCTTTGCCTGTATTTGCCAACGTGCGTGGAAAAATTCGCCGCGCGCTCCGCCAGTAGTAACGATAGCGTAATTTTGGATAAATTTTTACCGTACCTGCCGTTAATCGTGGGTTGTCGCTATTTCGTTTTCAAACACAGAGAAAGTCACCTGGCTACTTTAGTCAGCGTAAATTGCGCTATAGACGGCCGCTTAGAAAGGATAACGGATCCGGAACGTTTACGCTCCGTCGGCGTTCAATACGACGAAACGATGATACGTTCGATAACGGTTTTGAGCGACAAAATATTGCCCGAACGACACGGTCGAGAAATCGACGTGGTTCGGCAACCGAATAACGACGTGGTTTTCGACGAGCATCGCGAATATTTGTTGGGTAAAAACGGCGACGAAACGTCGCGCGGACCGGGAACTTTGTACAATTTTCCCCTGTATTTAGCCAGCGCCATGTCGATTCACATGTGTCAAGGTCGAACTATCGATTACGATTTAAATTTAATGTTGAGCAACACTAGCTATCACGGACTTTACGTGGCGATTTCGCGCGTAACGAGCGCCGAGCGAATTAAAAAAATCGAAATACCGACTAGCGACAGTTTCGCCATTTCCGCTTTGGAAAATTTCCCGGAACTATGCGAAGGCGGTTACGGAAGTCGAAGATTTTTACCCGTCGCCGAAATACGAGCGAAATTCGATAACGGATACAGATATTTCAATTTGGACGCGACTAAAACGAGCGAATTTTCGCTCTTATTGGGTCGTTTTCGAGCGGCCGATTCGTCGGACGAAAGACGAGCCGTACGAAAATTAGTCGTCGATTTGATAAACGCCAGTAAGACCCGAGGCGAAATACTACGACGACCGTCGTCGGCTCTCGAAAAAAACGTTTTCGGCGAAAATACGGAGTGCGACACTATGAGATTATTGCTAGACGCGCCGAACGCGATAATTTACTTGAGCGCGATACGAGAAACGGTCGTTAAGCGTTTATGGATTTACGGGTGGATAGCGGCCGACGCGAAATTTCGAGCGCATTTCGGTAAAACGAAACGAGTTTCGGGCATACGTTATCGCGAAGAATATCGAAAATTCGTTTCGTCCACCGCTCTGGGAGAAATAGAGAACGTAATTTTCGACGATAGCGCGATAACGGAAGCGTCGACGTGGTCGGAAAATAACGCGGCGAGTCCTACGCTCGTTAAATCTCGAAAATTCGTCGAATCGTTTATTCGACGATGGACCGAGGATAAATCGCGCGACGAAAAGAAGAACGACGCCGAGAACGACGCCGAAAACGACGACGACGACGACGACGACGACGACAACGACGAGTTCAACGACGTAAACGACTCGTCGAAGAAAAAAAAACCCAAAAAATTAATCAATTTACCTTGGTTGTACGAAAATTTGAAAGATTTAGCCCCGCTATGAATATCGACGCTTCGTGGGGTTTCGCGTTAAAATTTACGGCCTTACTCTTAACGGTTCTCGTTATTTACGCGCTAGTCGTTAACCCCAAAATTTTCTTGAAACATTTCGTATCGAAATTTCACGAGCGCTCGACGTACGACGACGACGACGACGACGACGACTCGACGAGTTACGGCGACGGAAGAGACGGCGCGATTTTAGGGTCGAGTCGGTTTCGCGTTTTCCCCGAATACTCGCTGTACGAGAACGAATCTCGGAAAAATTTAAAATTATTCGTTTGGTTTCAAGGGGGATCGTTTCTGTTCTCCGATAGACGAACGTCTTACGGATTTTTAAACTCGTTGTGGGACGGAATATTTTCCCGGTACGATATAATCGTTTTCGATTATCCGACGCGTTTTCGATACACCGTACGACAAACTACGCTTCGTATCAACGAAATTTTGAAATCGTTCGTGGGAAAATACGAAGAATATTCGGCGGGCGCCGTATCTTCCGGGGCCTTTTTCATGGGCGGTTTTCACCGAAAGGAACGAGACGTCGACGCGGCGGCTAAAATGAAAATACCGCAAATCGGCATGAGATTTAAAACGGCGATAATAATTAACGGCCTATTCGATTCGCGATTCGAAAGTTTTTTATTAAACGCTTTATTTCGATTTTACGTTTTAAAAAATACTCGAGGTTGGGAAAATTACACGTGTTACGATTTGCGGTGTCCCGCTCTCGTTATAGGATCTAAATCGGATTTTTTGTACCCGCAAACGACGAGATTCGTTTCGAGAGAGCCTTGCCAATATCATTCGTACGAGAATCCGTCTTTGCCGCACGCTTTTCCGTTATTGTTAAATTTGAAAGAAAGTCGAGACGTCGTCGACAAGTGTAAAAATTTTTTACTCGAATATTAAAAAAAAAAATAAAAAAAAATTTTTATTTCTAAATTTTTTTTTCTTACTTAAAACTTTGGCTCTCTCTCTCTCTCTCTCTCTCTCTCTCTCTCTCTCTCTCTCTCTCTCTCTCTCTCTCTTTCTGTAAATTTTTTTTTAAATAATACTTTTATCAATCCGTTTTCATTTTCGATGCCGCTCCGACATCAGTGTCGGCTTCCATCGACGAGTTTAATCGCGCGTTCTCGTCTAAGATTTGAAAAGTCGTTAATAAATCTGGAAGTTTCCCCTCCAGTTCGCTCGATAATATTCTTCGTTTAATATTAAACGGTTCGTCGAACGGAGACGTATTCGCGACCGACGGAATTCTTTTGGACGGAATTCCTCCAAGTTCTTTAATCGTTAATTCGTTTCCAGTCGTCGCGATTTCGTTTAATCTAACATTTTCTTGGCCGGTTTTTCTTAAAACGTATTGGGGGGTTTCGTCTCGCTCGTTCGTATTTTTTTTCGTTTCAGTCTCGTTTTCCCGCGATTGGCGCGATTTCGCTTCTTCCAATTTCTCAATTTCCGATCGAATTTCGCTCAGTTTCGTTTCGGCTTCTTCGACTAGGCCATTTTTTAGCCGAACGACACCGTCCAGTTTCTTCCTTTTTTTCGATAAATCTCGAATTTCCGTCTCGATTTCATCCTTTCGTTTTCTCGCTACGTCGTTTTTCCGTTTTACGTCGGCTAGTCGTTTTTCGATTTCTTCCTTTTCGCGAATAACGTTCTCGAGCTTCGCCTTTTTCCAATCAATTCGCTCTCGGAGACGTTCGATTTCCGTTTTAATTTCGGAAAGGTTTTCTTTCGCTTTCGAATTAATTTCCGCCGCCTTTCGTTCTTTCTCAACCATTTCGTTCTCGAGACGCGCGATATTATTCTCGATTCGGCTCAATTTTTCCTCTAATTCAATTTTTTTTCGACCGTTTTCCTCTTGGAATAAATTAAATTTAGCGACGCTTTCGTCGAAACGTTTATCGATTTCGTTTTTTCGCAAAATCGTTTCTTCCGTTATTTTTTCGAGTCGTCTCGCTTCTTCCTCTCGTTTTTCGATAAAATTTTTCATTTCATTTTTTCGCTCGTTTATTTCCGCTTCGATTTGCCTCAAATTTCGTTCGGCCGCGTCTCGTTTTTCGATCGCGGCTCGCGCCGAAACGTCGAGTCGACTCGCCTTACTTTCCTTTCGGCGTATCGCTTTCTCCAAATCGGCTTTTTTTCGAGTTAATCGCGCTTCGTAATTCGCGATCTTATCGACGATCGATTTTAATTTTTCGTTCGCTTCTCGGATTTCTTTTTCCTTTTTATCGTCTCTAGTCGCGTCGTCTTCGATTCGATTTTTTTTATCGCTCGAACGTAGTTTCTCGATAAGGTTATTCGCTTCGTTCAATCGCTCGAGGGCCCCTTCTTTTTCTCGACTAACGCTCTCGATCTCTTCGGTTAAGCGCGAAATTCGAGCGTTTTCGTCTCGTTCCAATTCGGCGATCCTCTTTGTTTTCGCGCGTATAAGATCGCGACATTTTCGTAACGATTTCTCGTATTCCAGCGCCTTTTTCGCTCGAATTCGTTTCAATTTTCTCAAATTGTTTTTTTCGGAATTTTCCGACGAATGTTTTAAAACATTTTCCGTCGTTTCGGACGAATCGGGGGGTCGGCGGCGGTCGTTCGACGACATTTTTCCGGCGTCGTCGTTTTTAATCTCGTTTTTTTCCAAATCCTTAATACGTAGTTTTAATTCGACCAAGGATCGTAATTCTTCGTCCAAATAAGTCCGAAGAAAATCGACGTCGTCGATTTCGAGTTCCGGATCCACGATTTTGACTAACGGTATCAAAGCTTCCAACACTTCGTTTTCGGAACGAATTTGCTCGAAAGTGAGGTATTGCGCGAAATATTCCGTATCCCTTTCGCGTTCCGATTTGACTAAAGCGTATTTTCGATATAATTCGCGATGCGATTTACGCAACGCTCGCAATTCGGCCGCCAAATTGGCCATTTCGATATCTCGCTTCGTGACGACGAATTCCTCGAGGGTTTCGTTCGCGTAATTGGAATTAACGCCGTAAAATTTACGCACGAAATAATTATCCGATAAATCTTTAGCCGTGGTTACGTCGTAAGTTCGATAAGACAATATTTGCGTTATTAATCCGAATATTTTATCGCATATATATTTTTCGGCTTCGGCGACCGTAAAGTTTCGATTTTTAACTAAAAACTGGACGCTTTCCAAAACGCCCGGAACGTTTTCGTGCAAATAGGAACAAAAATTTACGATTTTTTGCCGATTACTCATCGTTCGCGATAGAGAAAAAAAAAAACCCCCCGAACGGAAAGAAACGAAATACAAAACTATATAACATGTATCGATCGGAAAATTTAAAAATTAATCGACCGTCGTTAATTTTGCACGATTCGTTTTATTTGGAAAAATGGCAAATCGATAAATTAAAATCCATTTTCGATATACGGCGCGTCGCCGATATTCTCGGCGACGTTAAATACGCGTCGCCGATTTTATTATCTCGAAACAAATCGAGTCGACGCGCTCGCGTAACGTTAACTCCTCATTACGAGGCGCGAATCGGTTCGGGCGCCGAACCCGATATTACCAGTTATTATTTCGAAAGAGAAACGCGCGCGTACAAAATCGAGCGTTCCAAAAAAAATCGCCGTTACGTCGTTTGGACGGAGAACGAACCTTTACCCGTTTGCGCGACTATCGTCGATCGCTCGCGCGTCGAAAATTTAAACGCCGCGCTAGACAGGGCTTACGATTGGGGTCGAGTTAACGTTTCGCAATACGCTCTATTGCGTCCGCGATCCGTTATCGTTTTCGATTTGGACGAGACTCTGATAGACGGCCGAGATAACGTCGCGCGAGGAGCCGCGGAAATATTGAAAAAGGCGAGATCGATATTCGATTTGGTAATTTTGTGGTCGCACGGATCGCCGCTACACGTGGACGCTAGCGTTTTAAAATTGAAAAAAGAAATTAAGGAAAAGAGCGAACTTTTCGATCGCGTACTGTGTAACGATCAATATTGGGTTTCTCCGAAAAATTTATTACACTTGTACAACGCGTTTCCCGACTGTTATTTCGTTCGAGCCGTTTTAGTCGACGATTCCGTTTACAATTGGACGCCGGAATACGACGAATTTTACGTTCCGACGTCGAACGATTTGGAATCGTTATCGGATTATTTGTAAATAAAAAAAATAAATAAAATCAATAATAATATTTTTTAAAAAAAAAACAACAACAACAACAACGCCAGCTCGCGCGAGAGATAAAAACGCGCAAAAAAAAACCAAACAAATTTTTTTTATTTTTTTTATTTTATTGGTTTTTTCCATCGTGATAATGAGTCTTGGGTTCCGAAAATAATTTCGCGTATTTATCGGCCGATTCTCGATGAACGAATTGTACCAAACCGGCGTCGCATTCGCCCCATTTTTGAGATTCGTGACAAAATTGCACTCCGTAGTAGCGCCAATCGGGATCGGCCGCTAAATATTTCCAATCGAAAGCGTTTCTCGGAAAGAGAAACGTAAAGCCTCTGTGAAGGGCTCCTTCGTATTTTTCCCACGTTTCGCGATTCCATAAAAACGTCCAAGGACAGGGGCGTTCGGGCGGTAAAACGATACCGGTCCACGTTACGGTCGCCTCTTTTTTGCCGAATTCGCAAGAATAAACGGGCCAATGTCCCTCGCAAATGCCGGCGTACATTCCCTCGCGACCGATCCAATTTAATTGAGCGCCGACGAATACTCTATCGGGACAAACGATTCGCGCCGCGGCGAACTCGTTATACGCCGGTAAAATAGTCACGATACTGGGACGAGATTCGATATTCAAGATTAAATCTACGAATCTAATCGATCGATATCGCGAAGATTCGAGAACGGCGTCGGTAGGCATATTTTTAACGTTCGAGTAGTCGCCTTTGGCGACGTCGTCGAGCAGACCCAATCTCAGGGGAATTCCGAAATCTCTGACTACGCACGTTCCGATTTTGTCGCTGTACGAAGCGTTCGGAACGATTTTCGAGTAATCGTCGATCGATCTGGAGCACGGATTGGTTAATCGCGCGATGTTCAAATTATCCCGGACAGTCGCGTTGAAAGCCGTTATCGGCAATAAATCGGAATCTAGAAATTCGATCAAATGAGTCCAATCCGAGAATTTTTCGTTCGCTCGTTTAACGTTCAATTCGCGACACAAGGGCGCGCCGTCGTCTTCGTATCGCGCCGACGTTTCCGTCCGACTACACCGACACTCCAATTTTTCCAACGGCGCGTCGATCGTTTTCACTTTTCCGTCGCAAACGCGAACGCTTTCGCAAGGACCCATGACGTTGTCGTTTCCGACGTAACCCGGATATTTGCATTCGCATATTAACGCGTAATCTTTCGACGAATCTTCGTCGTCGTCGTCGTCGTCGGCCGTCGAAACGGTGACCAAAACAAAATTTCCGTGATTGAGATTGCATAATTTCGTAACGTTTCGTACGGCTAACGCGTATCCTTCGTCGGGCGACGAGTTTTTGGGAATGATAATTTTTTCGCCTCGGAACGCGACTGGGGTATCGACGTCGAAATGATGACATCTGGCCGTAAAATTTTTGCATCCCGCGATCGTGGCCGGATTCGATAGAAGGCAAGGGCGTAACGAATGCGCGTCGCAATCGTAACGATTTTCGATATCGACGACTCCGCCGCCGCCGCCGCCGCCTCCTCCTTCGACGTTTCGCGGATACGCGTCCCACTCGACGTCGACGGAAAAACGAGGCGCTTCGCGCTCGATAACCGCCGGTCGGACGGTTCGCGTTTGTAACGCGTATATAGATAGGCAAACTAAAATAACGCAAAAAGCCATCGTCAAAATCGGGAGAAAATTTCGACCGAACATGACGACGACGACGACGACGACGACGACGACCCCTCAACAAGTGTACGTCGAAGCCGTAAATTTCGAAAAACGAAACAATAACGACGACGACGACGACGAGTACGCCGTAAATAAGAAAAACGAAGAAAAGGAAGCGGCGCCCCCGAAGAATAAATTGAAAGCGTTTTTCGAAACCGTCAACGGTTGGGTTTATTTATACCCGATAATAACTCTTATAGCGATGACGATATTTTTATTGATAATTTTATTTCAAAAGAAAGTTTCTATTTTAACGAAATCGACCAACGTCGCCCTGTACGGATTTATGGTGATGTTTACCGCGTACAATTTTAAAAAAAATATACATTAACTTATTTTTACGCTTTTACACACTAAAATCGCGTAAGATTCCAAACTTTTTAAAGGTATCTCGTCGTCGTCCAAATAAAACGCTTCGTCGGTCACGTTTCGCAAATCGCTCAACGGGAAAAAAGTAATTTCGTCGTTTCGAAAAGTCAAAACGTAACCCAATTGTCGAAGTATATCGGTATTTAATCGTAACACGTAATCGTCGACGTTGTCGTAATCGATTTCGGTTCGGTTCGCCGTTTCTCCGTTCGTTTCGTTTCGAATCGCGATGACGACGTTCGTATCGGACAATTCCTTCAGCGCCGCTTGGATCGCGACTATATTCTCGACGACGATATTGGCGGTACTCTCGGCGTTGATATTAGCCATTTTGGTTTGGACGTATTACGCCAACTATATGATATTGCGAAAACCGCGTATCGCGAAACCCGTAAACTACGAATCGTTAACGATATCGGAAGCGCTAAAATTATTCGTCGTTTTAAGAAGCGACGTCGCTTAAAAAAGGCAAAAAAAAAAAAACGTGAAACGAAAAAAAAAAAAAACGCCCAACGCTCGAGCGCGCGTCAAACCTAGACAGACCCCTTTCCCTCGCGCGTCCCCCGTTTTATTTTATTTTTCTTTTTTTTTTTTCGTCGCGTCGTCGACAACGTCGTCGTCGTTCCCGCTCTCGAAAGAAAAGAGAGCGTCCATTTTTCTTTTTACGCCGTTTTCGGTAAATTTATCGACGATATCGTCGTCGTCGTCGTCGCCGCCTTCGCCGCCTCGCCTTCCCCTAAAACGGAGCGAACGCCCGTGAAAATTGAAAACGTGACAAATTTGTCGATTTATCGAATGACGACGCAACGACGCGCTAGTCGTTCCCAATCGTTGAGAATCGAAACCGTTGGAATTAGTCAACGTATCCATTTTTACGGGAAAAATTTTTAAATTGCTAAACGGATGGATCGAGTGAATTATCAAAGAAATTTTCGCGTATATTTCGCCGTCGGGACCCAAAGCCAAATCGTCCGAAATTAAAGCGCTAAAAATTTGTCCCGAAGTGATTCTGGCGACGACGGACACGTCGCTGTACAATATTTGAGCGTGCACTTTAGCGCCCGTTTTCGTGTAGCCGTAAAACTTTTCCAAATTAGCGACGTGAGAACAAACGTTTTTTTGCCCGAACGAATTGGCCAATTTCGTTCCGATTCCGACGCGAGCCTCTCTTTGACCGGTTATCACTATCGTCATTAATTTTGTAGAAATATTTGTACGAATTTGCAAATTCGAGTAAGTTTTCGTTTTTTTCGGTAAAAAAAATAATAAATAATAATAATGATAATTGATTTTGCCCTCCGTTATCGAACAATGCCTACTACTTTTCGGCGTAATTCGTTGATTAGTTATTAAACAACCAATTAATTCTTCCTCTTCTTTGTCTTCTTTTTCTTCTTCTTCTTCTTCTTCTTCTTCTTCGGCTTTTCGTCCTTCGAGACGACGGCCCTTTTCGATAATTTCGTTACGAATTTTATCCCAACGAATATCGCCGACGCGTATGAAATGACTCGATTTCAAGTCTTTTTCGGCGCTAAACGGAAATTCCACCGTGAAACAAGCGTTGTACGTTACGGGTTTAAGGGAATTTACCGTTTTTTCGTCCAAAACCACGCCGTCTTCGACGCAATAGCCCGAATAATTGTTAAATCCCGCCCATAATTTTAAATTCCATACCGATTTCGGTTCGAAATGTTTAGATCCGAACGCGAAATTAACGTAATCTTCCACCGACTTTGTATCGCCGATAACTCTCTCGTACGGAGACGGCGCCGACGACGCCGCCGCGAATTTACCTCCGCAATTTTTTTTCGCGCAAATTTGCGTCAACAAGAAATTCGACGGATAAACTTTGTTGATTAAAAAATTGACCGCTTTAGCGACGTCCGTTTTGTCGGCGGATAATTCGCGAATCGCCTTCGTTTGCTCCTCCAAACGGTAATGTTTCGCGACGAAATCGTAATGGTCGTAAAAAAAACTCGCGTCGTGAGTGCCCGGAGGATCGATAACGGCTAAATCGGCGATTCTTTCTCGTTCCGTTTCGTCGCAATCGAGGTAACATGTTACGCCCAAAGAATTTTCCATAATCGTCTTGTGTCGTTCGCCGCTCAATCGAGCCACTCCTCCCTTTAAATTGTTAATCGACACCGTAATCTTGGCGGGTTGCGTTTTGCGAATGCCCGCGTAATCCAGCTGCTTGGCGACGTTGGCGAGCAACGACATTTCGCAATATTTTAAATCGTACGCGGTAGTTTCGGCGGGCGAAAAGAGAGCGTCGTATCGATCGCCGTATTTGACCGGTATGGCGTTTTTCGTGCATAACAAAACGTAAGGAGCGAATATCTTGGACGTTAACCAGGGGAAACGACGTTTGAGACGGAGCAGAAACGCGAAAGACCAATAACCCCGGCAATCGCAAAAAAAACCGTTAATCAAAAAAACGACCTTTTCCATTTTGTTCGCCGCGACGCGAGACTCTTCCGTTTCGAAACATTTTTTATCGACGCCCTCTTTCAAAGCGTCGCGCAAAAACTCGAAAACGTTCGATTGATCGGTTTCTTCCGTAAAAATAACGTAATCGGCCAAAACGTGTTGTTCGCCCGCGGCTTTAAAATCTCGAGTGTTGAGTAAACAAAAATAGTACGGAGCGTCGTTCGGAAACTCCAATAATCCCGAATTTCGAACGGCTTCGTTCGTTCCGCGAACGACCGTTTTTATAAAATGCGCCGTTTTGTCGCTACGACCCTCGTGCAAAGTGTTGTCGTACGTTTGCACGCCCGCCGCCGTTTTTCCCCCGCCGTAATTGTTGGCGCAATTTTTCTTGGACAAGACTCGATATACGGCGTTGTTTTCGAAAGCTTCTCGCATTTTTAAAGAGTTGAACGACGACGAAGACGTTTTGTTATCGCCGCCGCCTTTTCGTCGCTTATTAGTTAAATGAGAATCGATAAATTTCGCCATAATCGCGACGCAACTAAATATTTGCCGGTTTTCCAACAAATTAACGTCGTACGGTTTACTCAATAAACTTTTAAAGAGACGCCGATATTCGCTTTCCAAAATCGGTCGACCCGTCGTCGCGAACGGATTGGCTTCGTTTAAAAGCGCGATCCATTCGTTCGATTCGAAACTGCTACCGGTTTCTCCTTTGTACACCCATCGAATTTCGTCTTCGCTAAACGATACTCGCAACCCGTCCGTTCCGACGTACGCGTACCAATCGACGAATATATTTTGTTTTTTCGGCGAGTTTTCGCGCCGCGTAGTTCCTCCGGTTTTTTGTCGAACGTGCAACGAGAGCGCGTCGAACGTCGAATACGAAGAGTAAATTTTCAATACGCCGCGCAACAGAAAGGCTCCCCATTGATCGCGGTTAAGAAGCACAGCGTCTCGTCCTCGTATTTTGTAATCGATAAAACTGCCCAATAATATAGGCACGCATAGATGATTGATACGATTTCGTTCGTTCGCTTCGTACGCGACGCATCCCACGTACGATTTTTTTCGCAAAATAATTTCCTTTTCGAACGAATCGATCGTTTTGTAATTTTCGTAACAAGGGCAATCGACGATTAATCGACCGCCTATCAAACGATTGTACGAACAAATTAAATAGCATTCGAAATACATTTTTTTGTTTTGTTTTATTTTAATTTTTTTTTTTTTTGGTTTTATTATTATTATTATTATTTTTTCGGTTCGGTTTTCCCGTTACGCGAAAAAAAAAAAAAAACAAATGTCGACGCTATACGCGGAAGATTTGTTAAAAATATTTTACAATTACGAATCTTCGAAACTTCGCGCGTGGGAAATTTCGCGAACGTTTCATAAAAAAATTATCGCGGCCTTTTTATACGTTTTGGAAAACGTTTCGACTTCGAAATTTATAACTTCGTTAACTTTGCCGCGTATAGAGAGCGAAATTTTCGCCGCCGCGACGAGCGATTTAATTTACGAGGCGGCGGATAGACCGCGTTTAAGACTGAAACGCGTCGACACGTATCACGAACGCGTACGCTTCTCGGGCGACGATAATCGTTACGAGTCGTTCGTAAACGACAAATTAACTATTATGGGCGTGATACGAATGATGAGCGATAACGAAACGGATATCGAAAATTTATCGACGAGCGAAAAATTAGCGTGTCACAATCTCGTAACGAAACATTACGGTCAATTCGCGCAAAACGTTCGCGCTCATTTATTGCCCGATTTTTGCCAAACGAATAGAAACGATTACCGGCGACTATTCAGAAATCCCACCGTTACGGAAGATTATTTAAAATATCGAACGGTTATGGAACGTTGTTTATATCCGCGTCGTCGTCGTCGTCGTCGTAGTCGTCGTCGCGACAAAAACGAAGACGACGACGACGACGACGACGACGACGACGACGATGAAAAAATGACTAATACTAAAGCGACGGATTCGAGAGAAGAAAAAAAATTACCTTTCAAATTGATTCGCAACGTACCCCGACCCAAACCGATACGAATCTTAAAATACCCCGAAAATTTAATAAACGATAAATTCATCGCGCAACCTTTAATACGCGGATTTCGCCTAGTCGTTAACGCTAACAAAGAAGAAACTCGAGCGTACAACGCGCACGGCGAATTGTTTTCGAGAATATTATTCTCCGAACGTTTCGCCAAATCCGCCACTTTCGAAGCTATTCTAGCGCCGTTGGATTCCGCCGGTCGCGCGATATCTTGGCGTTATTGGTCGTACCGAAAAAAGTACGTTTTATTCGTAACGGACGTTTTTCGTTTGGAAGACCAATCGTTGACTCACAAACCTTTCCAAGAACGACTCGCTCGCGCCAAAGACGTATCGAGCCCGAACACTCGCGATTACGAAACTTTTTACGATTTGCGGCGCTCGAAAAATTTAACGGAAACCGTCGCTCGCTTGGAAGAAACGAATCTAGGACGACGTCGTCGCATGTTCGACGCCTTGGGCGGTATAATTTTTCGAAAAAAAACGGATTCCATTTTCGACGCGCCATTGGAGTTTAGATTCGACGAGGATTGTTTATACGATTTTCGCGCCGACGATACTTATCGAATAGCGGGCGAAATTTCCGTGCGAAAACCCTTAAACGTCGTGTTCGATTTGGATATGAGTCCGCGTCGCGCTACCGTTTTAATTTACGCCGACGATACCGACTATTATTACGCGTGCGCTTTCGATCGAAATCGAGATTTTCAATTCAAACACGCTTACAAATTACCGAAAATTAACGCTTCTTACTCGCTGGCGAGCGATTTAATCTACAACGTCGACAGAGTATTGATAGTAAATCCGTCGATACCTCCTCGCGGAATAGCTTTATTACGAGTTTATTACGATTTGAATAAAAATATAATAGGTTACGATACGAAATTGACAATGTCTATTTTTGACGTACCGATGAATTTTAAATTAAATTAAAAAAGAACAAAAAAAAAATGCCGCCGGACGAGAAATACCGGAACAAATTACGCGATTCGCGCTTTTATGAACCATGCTCAACACCAAAAAACGTCTCTTCAAAAGACAAGATTTTTGTTTATAAACCTTGCGCTCAATACCAACAACGTTTCTTCGAAAAACAAGATTTTTGTTTACAAACCATGCTCGATACCAACAACGTTTCTTCAAAAGGAGATGATTTTTGTTTATAAACCTCGCTCAATACCAACAACGTTTCTTCGATAGACAAGATTTTTTGTTTATAAACCATGCTCAATACCAACAACGTTTCTTCGAAAGACAAGATTTTTGTTTATAAACCTTGCTCAATACCAACAAATTTTCTTCAAAAAGACAAGATTTTTGATTATAAACCATGCTCAATACCAACAACGTTTCTTCAAAAGAAAAGATTTTTGTTTATAAATCTTGCTCAATACCAACAACGTGTCGATAATTTAAAATCGTTCCGTAGACTTCGCTCGATAACCCATAATGTCGAGCTGTTTGTTTCAAAGTTGGGTTAACGATCGAGGTTTTAAAAAATTTGCTCCCTCGGATAAGAAATATCGGATCATTGACACGATTTTTTGTTTTTAAACCTCGCTCGATACCAACAACGTTTCGATTATTTAAAATTGTTTTCGTAAACCTCGCTCGACTACCAAACAATGTCAAGCTGTTTTTTTTCCAAATTCGTTAACTATAGAAACGTAATTTGCAACGCCGAACGATAAATATCGAATTGTTACGTAAATCTCGCTCGATCACCAACAATGTTTGTACAAAGTTGACTTTACCCGTAACTATCCCCCCCCCGGCGTTCTTCGCGAAGATTGTGCTTTTTTTTTTAAAGCTGAAATGGCAGAGACAAAAAATAAAAACAACCGAACAAAAAAAAAAACTGAAACGAGATCCATTAGAGCGGGTAAAAAAGTAAGAACTTTTTCAGACTATCGGAAACGAAAAACAAAAAAAAAACACTCTTCGTTAACTATCGCGGGATTTTTTTAACCGCCGTATTTAACGGATATTATGAAATAAACCAAAATTCTATTTAAACAGAGAACGAAGAAGAATAAATAAAAACGAGACGCTGGAATTACACGAAAAAAAAAGGCGCGAAAACATATCAGCCTCGCGCGACCGAACTCTAAAAAAAAAAAATACGATGGCCGTTGTTTTTCCCAACGCGTGGGTAAAATCTACCGTTATGATAGCCGGGAAAGATAGATTTTTCTACAAGAGTACGATATTATCGGAAACGCCTTTCTACGCGATGATATTCCCTTTAACCGCTAAAAGTATCGGTAACGTTCGAATTGTCGATAAAGATAACGACGCGGGATTCGAAAACGAAACGAAGGCGATAAAAGATATCGAACGGTTTAGAGTCGAAAAACACGACGGATTAAACTCGTGCGATTGCAATCGTTACGCGATCGACGAATTGGGTTCCGAGAAAACGTTCGTAAACGAAAATTGCGTCGTTTCTCGCGTCGAAATTAACGATTACGACGATCCGAAATGGATACGAGATATTACGCGACGACTGGAAGAATATATCGAAAAATTCGTCGAGAAGGATTCGGATAAACAATCAATCTTAAACGAATTTTACAGAAATCCTTTGGCGGCCCTAACGAAAACCGTCGACGATAAAAAAAATCGCGTCGAGGACGCTAATAACAAATTATTTTTTATAATTTGCGTCGGTCGTTATTCTAGAAACGAAGGAGGCGTTTTGGTGGAATACGACAGAGATAATTCGTGCCAATTTCTTCCGACTATCTACCAATATAGGGGAGACGGTGTTTTTTACAATTTTTCGGCTACTTATTTTAATAGCGCGTCCGAGAGCGAACGTCGTAGGAAAATCAAACTCGTTACCGCTTTGCAAGATTTATTTTCTCCGCGTATAGATAACGGTAAAGAAATCACGCGCGAAGGCGTAAAATACAACGTACACGATTTTTGCGCGAATTGCCGTAACGGATACGCGACGGGCGTAATAAGTTCCGACAGAGGCGGTTTTACCACTCTCAAAATAAAAAGTTATTCTTTTAAAAATCGTAATATGTATATTTAAACGCAAAAAAGAATCTCGCGCGCGAGAGAGCGTGTTTTTTTTTTTGCTTTTCTTTTTGATATTCGCGTCGGGGAAAAAAAAGAAAGAAAACATAAAACGAATGGCCTTTTTTTTCCGAAAATTTGTAACGCCTTACGATAACTGTAATAATTTTTTTTTTTGAAACTTATTTTTTTTACGATTTGTCGTGTGAAAAATAAAAAAAAACGCCAAAATAAACCAAAGTAAAATATTATTTATTCGTTCAATTTTTTTTATACTCGTTACATTCGCGAATAAATTTTATCATCTTGATAAGTTTGCACTTTCGATACGGATCGATTCCACCAAGTTTTCAACGCTTTCATTATTTTAGGATCTATTTCGACGTCAAATTGTTCGCGTTTCTTTTCCGTTTTCGCGACGCATCGTGAAATTAAATCGATTAATCGAAACGGTTCGCTAACGTCTTCGGTAATAGTTTCTTGCAAATCGAAAAGACGATCCAATATTATATACCGATATTGTTCGTACAATCGCGCGGCATCGAGATTCGAGAAAAATTTACCGAAAGTCGAGACCGGCGGCGGTTGACCTCGCGCGCCGACCGAAAAATATTCGAATTCGTCGCGAGTAAACTTTACGGAACAAGAGATCAAAAACGTTTTAACGCTCACCGCCCGAAGAGTCGTCGAACGGCGTTTTTTATTTTTAATCGATATTTTCTCGAAAGTCGCCATAGAACGATATTTTGTTTTTTTTTCTTTAGTTAGCTTTTTTTTTTTCTTTACGTCTTTACTTTTCAAACAAAAAAAAATTGATAAAACCGCGACTCGCTCAATCTATTTATATATTCGAAAATGTCGAGACTCTACGCGAAATTTAAAAAATAAAATAAAGCGCGTCGATCGTCGTTAAAATACGACGGTATTTTTTCCGCGATTAATTCGTTCGAGCCGCGTACGTATTTCGCCAATTTAACGATATGTCGATATTTTGAAAAGTAATAATAAACGATTACTGCTGGTACGTATTTATTACGAAACGAGCGTTCGAATTGATTTAGTCGCGTTAAACACAACGTCGCCGCGGCGTTTATAACCAATTTCCATTCGTCGATATCGTGGAAAACGTAACCTCCGTAATAAAAATATTTTTTATCGCATTTCTCGTACTCGAAGTGACGTTTACCTAACGCGCATTCTCGGTTCGCGCGGTCACGAACCGTCTCGTCTTTTTCTTCGATTAAATTAATTATTTCTTCCTTTTCGTCATCTTCGTCTTCTTCTTCAATTTCTTCGTCTTCGGTTCGGAAAGGATTTTCGTCTTTCCCAACTACGAATTTGTGTCTTTTACCGTACAAAATATTGGGAAAAAGCTCGAAACCCGCGAAATCCAATTGGTCCAACACGACGATATCGAAATCTTCGCGCGAACCTAAATACCTTCGCAAGAGTCGAGGGGCGAACGGAAGATCGTCCGATTCCGGTAATTTATTCGGGTTGTCGAAAAATCGATTTAAATCGCGACGATTTCTCGCCAGTTCAAAACTAGATCGACCGGCGCTCGAGCCTAATCCGTTTTCCGAACGGCCCACGAGCGGCGATTGAAGGGCTCGCCTTATAATTTTTTGAAAGACCGGTAAGTCGCTACGCTCGTATCGAAACAGCAAAACTTTTAAATAGTAAGCTATTTGTTCGAAATCGTCGCGATAATTAAAATAATCGAGCATTTCCGCCATTTCCGAAAAATCGCCGAACTTTTCCATCGTATCCGAAACGTCGTCGGTATCATCGTCGATATTCTGGTCGATATTCCCGAACACTTCTTCCAACTTTAGGTCAACGAATTTCATTTTTTTTTTCTCGTACACCGCGCGCGGAGGAAGAAATGTAAAAAAAAAAAAATACTCGCCTAGTTTAGTCGTAAATTTGTTGTTTTTTTTTGTTTTTTAGTTTTAAATAAAAAAATAATTATTTTTCGAAACCAAAATATATCGTTTATACGTCCGATTTTTTTCCTCCACCTATTTTCCTTTCTTTTTTTTTTCTTCTTCGAGCGCGGGGCTAAGTAACTACGCGTTCGAGATTTTTAGCTGGAATTTATTTTTCAACGTCGCTCGAACCACTTTTTTTTTTATACACGCATTTAAAATTTTAAATCAGCGTTACTAAATAGGGTAAAGCTTCGGCATCCGCGATCCCTTGCATTATATCCGATAAGGTTAAACACCACGTTGTATTGCAGTGTAAGCGAGCTACGGCCGCTACGTACATTGCCTTTTTCAAATACCAAATAGCTAATGGCTGTTGAAAGAGAATCTCTCGTTCTGGACAAGGTCTATTTATTCTCCTGACTTGGAAGAGGCACAGTTTAAAGCAAATATCTAAAACGCGTCTATAATCCGTCTCCTCGTGAAAACAATATCCTCCGTAATACCAGTAACGGGCTTCGCATTTTACCGAATCGTGGTGAATGGGTCCGTAAGGACAGTTTATTTTAAAAGCGGTTTTAGCGGGTAATATCCACGCGTTCAATTTACTCGTTACGATCGGACCGCGATTCTCGGGATCGGCTATATAGACGAAAGACCGGATCGAACTTACGTAAACGTGACCGAGAAAAAGGTGTTTAGAAATTAAACGCAACGCTATCCGGACGCTGAAGTTTTCCAAAATTCTACGTTGCCTGAATAACCGTAGCCAGCATAAGTTTTCCAAAGCGTTAAAATCGTAGTCCACGGGCATGTCGTACCGTATTTCGTGAATTTCTATTCTAAAAGGAAATATTCGTTCACGCACGCAAAATCGATTCGAAAACCGGTACTCGTCAGCCTCGAGGTATAAACGCCAGTCGGCGAAGATGCCGTCGTCGCGATATTTAAAAAACACGCTATCCGCGTAATTGCAACAACCCCTGACGGCGGCGTGGAGTAAATTCGCGTTAGGACGATAATGGTGGTCGTAAACGTCTCGGACGATAATAGCTAAGGAAGCGGGATTGTACGCTCCCGTTAATCTTCGCCAAATTTCTCTTTTTTTCGCTTCCGTAAAAGTATTTTTACCCCAAAAGTCTATAAATAAATCGTCTCGAGTAAAATTTTCGATATCGGGGTTATCGTATAGTTTTCTATACACTCGCCGGATAATTAAGTGCCCGCAAGGAATTACGTTCGACATTATATTCGCGCGCGCGGATTTTCAAAGATTTCCGATAAAGCGAGAGAGAGAGAGAGAGAGAGAGAGAGAGAGAGAGAGAGAGAGAGAGAGACAGTTTCCGACGCCACGAACCGAGAATGTATTTTTTTGAAAAACGCGAACTTTATCGATATATATGTAGAAAAAAAACGTATAGGTTGGGGGGGGGTGAGAGCGAGGGTAAAAAAAAGAAAAATTTCCTAGCACCCTTTTTGTCTATCGCGCGTCTTCTATAATTCGTTTCCGGAGGGACGCTCTCTCTCTCTCTCACCCCCCCCCTTTCTCGACTACTCGAAAAGATTTAAATTTTATTTTTTTTTTTGGGTTATATTATCAAAAAGTAAAAAAAAAGATATATAAAACTTACGGAAAACGCATTTGTTAATTTTTAAGCAAACTCGAATCTAGATAGAAAAGGTATATGAACGAAATCAACCTAAATAGGTATTTTATTAAAACGCACACGGAAAAGTTTTGTTTTGTAGATTATATTTTATACTATATTTTTTATTACAAAAAAATAAAATAAAAATGATATAAAATCCTTCGTTCGATATTTTTTTTTCTTATTCCACCCTTTTGTTTAAGCGGAGTTTCGCGATAATCGAAATTTTTGGGTTTTCGGCGTATTTATTACGCCGCAGCATCGATATCGGTCGTGACGGGTTGGGAAAAAAAACTACGTTCGAAGTTTCGGGACGATGGCGAAGAAAAAAATCACGAAAAAAACCTCCGGGTTTTCGATGTCGGTGTTAGGATGTTATTGTCGAAAGCGCGTTTTCGATCCAAGCGACGAGAACTTTTCGCGCGTCGAACGGGACGACTGTCGAGAATAACTCCGAATCATCCGGACGATATCTTAAATACAAATCTACCCAGGTTTGAAAATTTTTTTCCAAATATCCTAGACCTCGATCGGTTATTCCGAATAAATTCGGAACCGTCGTCGCTACGCTACGCGCGTAAGAAGCCATTAACGCGGAATATCGATAGCATTGGAGTTTTAATTCTCGATCGGCGGATACGGTAGTAAAGCGGCCTAGCGGTAACGAACGGCTCGATAGCGCTTCGGCGAATTTAGTCAAATCCAAATGAGTCATGGGAGGTACGGTCTGTAAGAAATTATTCGTCATTTCGAGGGTCTCATTCGAAAAGGGAACGCGACACTCGAGGTTAGCGTCGCTACTTTTTTTTTACGCGAAATATATCTTTCGGAGATATACTTTATAACGAACCGTTTCCGTCGAGTCGATAATATTTTTTTTTACTTAGCCAAGAAAATAACCGCGCGGTGATAAACAAAAAAGAAACCATCACGTTCGATTAGGCGTCGTCGCGACGCTATCCTGGAATGTCGCGCTCGCTTTTTCGAATGAAGCCCCTCAAAAACGACGAGCGTTTCTTACCTCAACGAAAATGCTTAAAATTGTCGGTTCCGGTAAATACCAATCCGAGAAGTTCGACGTAGGCGACGAAGAAGATGAAGAATTGAAATTTTCTCTTTTCGTTTTCTCGTTCTCCGTAGAACGAGGTTTCGGTTCGGCCACTGTCACCGTTGAGGCGGTAGATTCTATAGCGTTTAAATCTTTTTCCTCTTCGCTCGAAAGAAAATGATCTTTTTCCTCTTCGTTCGAAAGAAAATGATCTTTTTCCTCTTCGCTCGAAAGAAAATGATCTTTTTCCTCTTCGCTCGAAAGAAAATGATCTTTTTCCTCTTCGTTCGAAAGAAAATGATCTTTTTCCTCTTCGTTCGAAAGAAAATGATCTTTTTCCTCTTCGATCGAAAGCAAATGATCTTTTTCCTCTTCGATCGAAAGCAAATGATCTTTTTCCTCTTCGATCGAAAGCAAATGATCTTTTTCCTCTTCGATCGAAAGCAAATGATCTTTTTCCTCTTCGATCGAAAGCAAATGAACTGGTTTCTCCTTCCTTCGCGACATTTTCCGAAAGACAACCGCCGCAAGCGCTATGATAAAAATTTGATGGAGACCGAAATTATTTCGACAGAGAACGGTATTTATGGCGAGCGCGAGAGAGAGAATTAATTTTTTTTTCAACAATCGCGCCAATTTTGGCTTCTTTTTTTTTGCAAATTTACCTTTAGCAATCTCTTATTTTTTTTAAAGCAGCGTCCTTTCGTCGATGCGGTAATCTACGTCCTTTTTTTCTTTCTCATTCGAGCGTTTAAGCTTAAAATACGACTCTTTCTTTAAAAGAAAAACCACTTCATCTAAACAATTTGAGATAATTCGTACTAACTTGATTTTCTCGATCTTTCTCATGACGCGCGAGAGCGTCTTCGCGGACATGCAATTTTCTTCGATAAGTTTTCGAATCACTTCAGACTCCTTCGGCGGATTTTCTAGTCGTCTTTTTCGAAAACTATAAAAAAAACGGATAGGTTTTTTTTTTCACGTTTCATTTGTTTTCCCCTTTACGGTTTAAAATTTTTTTTTATATATCGAATTCGTCTCGAAATTTCGCTACTTACAAACGCGCGATTTTGGCAACTTGAAAAGTTTGCCGGGAATAATACCAAGCGTTTTTTAGCGAATTTTCTTGGTATTTCATAACGCTCGGCATATTATTTTTCTTGAGCGCTTCATTTATTATTTGGAACGAAGGAAACGTTTCGTGAGATTTTGGCGGAAACAGTTCCAGGACGGTTTTAAATAATTCGGCCGTGTCAGTCGAATCTCCGTCCGTTTCTGTCGCTTTGGTAGGTAAAAAAAAAACAAAACAAATTCGACATAGCGAAAAAAAAATGGATAAAACCTTATTTCTTATTAAAAGAATTCGATACAACTTACGTTCTTCGCTCGATTGTATCGGGAAATCGTCTTCGGACGTGATTTCTCCATCTTCTAAAGTAACCGGACTCTCGTTTACATTCGTATCCGAAACGACTAAAGAAAAAATAAAATAGAATTTAATTTTTTTTTCTCGTTCCATCGGCTCTCGTTTAACGTTTATTTTTATTCGCGTTAGGAGTGTTGTGAGATAGAACGCGATTATTACGGAAACAATCTAACCTCTTTCGTATAAGGATACGGGAGACGAATTCGTTGTTATTCCGCTCGAAGACGCTCCTATATTTAGACCTAATCGTCGAAAGGCGAGTCGAGATTTTTATTTTTAAACCGCCAACGGGTAATATACGAGATAATATTAAAAAAAAATAAACAATCTTACATCTGTCGTCAAGCGATTCGAGAGACGAATTCGCACGCAATCCGCTCGAAGACGCTCCTACGTTTATATCTAAATGACGAAAGATTTCACAAAAAAAAAAAATTGAACCGCTAACGCTATTTATAAATTTTTTTTTACCATCGTATTCTTTGGCATTCGTAATTAACTCTTTAAAAATATTCGCCATTTCGGCTATTTTCTCGTTCGAGTCGAGCCTATAATTCTTTTTGGCCGTTTCCTCCGTATGAGCGAGTAAATCGGATATTTTTTCCCTTTTGTCTTTCGGCAACAGTTGAGCGGCGGATTGAAACGCCTTGCGACAATCCGTCACGGTCATGTGCCGGATTTTAAAATGGTCGAGAAATCTTAAAATAAAAATTTGCCCTTAATAAAATTTTAACCAGACGTTAAATCTTTGCGAACCTCGTAATTTCCTTTGATCCGTTGAGAATTCTAGAACCGGTAGACGACAAAAAGAAGAAATCTAATCGATCAGCGCCGCGAATTTTAGGTCTGACGAATTTTAAATAACTGTAAGGAAAAAAAAATACTCGAGCGTTATTATACACAAAAAAAAATATTAAAAATAAAATAAATACGAAACTTACGTATCCAAAAGATCTTTCTCTTCTACGTCTAAAACTATTTTAGCGCATTGAGTACTGGCCGTTTTGTGCTCTTTTACTCGCACGATGAACATCGTACCGCATTCGGACATTTGTCCGCTTAAATATTCGTTTATCCTTAAATTCGTGCATACACCCGCTCTTTGACCTTTCAATAGGCAAAGTCGAGATATAATATACCTACCGAAGGGAAAGAAAAAAAAGCAAACCGTTTTTTTAACGTGTTTTACGCGTAGTTATCTTTTTTTTTGTTTTTTTGTTTTTTATTTCGGCGCGACCGAAATAAAAAGACCATTTATTTTGGTTACTTTTTCTTTGGAACGATAATAAAAAAAAATTACCGTATTAAAAGACAATAATCGTCCGTATTAAATTTTTCTTTCAAATTTTTGACGCATTCCGAAATACTATTTTTAATATCGGAACGAGCGAAAGGTTCCAAAATCGCGGAAATTTTCAAAGGTCCGGATCCTAAAACCATCGTGTCGAATTCTTTGCTTACTTGTTCCCTTCCAATTTTTTTCGCGATGGGTTTCGTCCACGACGCTATAACCTTTTTATCCAAATGCTCGAGAAAATTGTAAAATTCTCGATCCTCGTTGTAAATGTTAGTGGCGGTTTGTAAAAATTTAATAAATTTTTGGAGAGCCACGGTCATATTCTTTACGCTCTCCGCGCGCATTACTTTTTCGTGAATTCTGATAAATTTCAGAATTTTTTCGACATCCATTAAACTTTTCACGTTAAGTTTCGAGGGATCCAAATATTTTAATAATTTGTTTATTCGCCGGGCAATTTGTCTTCTAGCGTCTAATATTTTGCAATAAAAGAAAATTTTTTTTTTTTGGAAATCGCTCGGTCCAAAAAAAAAATTCGTTACATTTATTTTTTTTTATTTTAAAGCTTACCGGGGCTCAAAGTGGCTTCTTGCATTTCCATAAAAGCGTCGAATTGCGCCAAAACGGGTTCCGTGTCGTCGAAACAATCGTACACGCCGGCTTTTTGAAGTTTTCCTTTCGTCGACGTCTCGCTCCAACTCCAAGCGGTTACGGGTTCTCCTCTATCAACTTCGCTATCGCTATCGAATTCGTCGCTTTCCGATTCCTCGTTGAAAATTCTTTTTCTTTTTTCATCTTTTAGCGCGAACGAACGAACGAACGAAAAAAAAGTATTATTTTAATAATTTTAAACCGAGTGTTTAAAATCAGTTTTCGATAATATATATAATAAAATGTTTTTTTTTTCAAAGCTCGCTTACTCGTCTCTAATACTACGTTGTCCGAATCTTTATCGCGTTCCGAAACAATCGGCTCGGCTAAGCTCGTATCTAATGGCGTTATATTAATCGTACTAATATCTTCCGAAGTAATCTCGGCTATCGGAGGATTCGAAGGTACCGTTTCTTCCCTTTCCGTAACCGTAAGAGAAGCGTCGACTAGGCTATCGCCGCTTTCCTTTTCTCGCTCGTCCAACGCGTTATCATTTTCGTTCGACATTAATACGACAACTCCGACGTAAAATAATAACGATTTCACGTCTAGATAAAAAGAATAAAAAAAAAACCGAAAAAAAAAGAAACCACTCGTGATGTTTCTCGTAATTTCACCGTTACTTAAACAAATGAAAAAAAAACTTTTTTTTTCTCTTACCATTCAAACGAATAGTCGAGTTTTCGCATCTCTCTTTGCCAAGGTATTTAAAAACGTCGCTTTCGGATATAGTGATGGTTTTAAAAATTTGCCGTTGCGTCTTCGCAAAGTGTTCGTCCCTTTGTTTCTCCGATATCGACTTTGCTTCCTCTTTTGACTTACCGTGCTTTCGTTTTAAGTGCTGAGGCAAATAACCTTTGGAGTTAATTCCGCAAATGGGACACAAAATATGAACCCTATGCGTCGCTGTTTTTTTTTTGAAAGAGATTAAATATCGTTTTAAATAATAAATTTTATTTGGAATATTAATATCGGTAACGCGTTTATCATTTTTATTTCTTGAATTTTATAACTTTAATTTATTCAGTATTTTTTTTTTGCTAAAGGAGTATTACGTTTTCTTTTCTTCGTAGTCTCGGTACCCTCCATGATTAGGGAAAAAATGTTAAATTTTTCAAAACGTACGATATTTGATCTCAAAAGAAGAAAAAAAAGAAAAAAATAATAAAGTCGCTATAATATATTTATCTCGCGGAGCTTATTCATTCGCGGTTTTTTCCCCCGAGTCTGATAAATTTCCTCCGCCCAAACTATCGCGAATCGATAACTTTTTTTATCGTTTTTACCGTAGTTTATACTCGCGCGATTTACCAAAAGAAAATTATTACTCTAACATTCTTTTTTATTTCCATAATTTGATAATTTTCGTTCCTCAAGTTTTTGTTTAAACTATTTTAAAAGTACCAAAAAAATATCGCGATTATTAATTCATATTCGCGGAAGCACTAAATGTTATACGTATTATTATTTCAAAGCTGCCGAATCTCCGTCGCTAATAGATATTTAACACGACGTAACGGTTTCAAAGGACAAAATATTTTAACGTTAGAGGTTTCCTATTTACCTTACAAGTATAGCGTTGAACTATCGTACCGGCGACGCTCTTTAACTACGATAATATTTTAATCGAGATTGCCGAAAAAAAATATACGAGAGCGTTTTTCGAATATCAAAAGTTGATCCTCTCGTATTACCGTAGTTTTTTCACCAATTACCCCATTAAACGAGTGACTTTAATTTTAAATCTTTCGTTTTTTTTTCGCAAACCTTTTCCGAGTTTTCGTTTCTCGAAAACGGGTGTTTTCTTATATATATTTTAGAGTCGACCCTAGACTCTCTCCAACTTTTTATTAAACGTAGCGCTTTTCGTAGGAGTTGCCCACGCTCCGTCGACGCTATAACGGTTTCCTTCACCTTACAAGTATAGCGTGGAACTATGGTACAGGGGACGCGGTTTAACTACGGTAATATTTTTAATCGAAACGAGCCAAAAGAAAAATTTACGAGAGCGTTTTTCGAATATTAAAAGTTGATCCTGTCGTATTACCGTAGTTTTCACTAATTTGCCCATTAAACGAATGGTTTTATTTTTAAACCTTTCGTTTTTTTTTCATAAGCCTTTTCCGAGTTACCGCTTCTCGAAAACGGATGTTTTCTTATAAATTTTAGAGTCGACTCTTGACTATCTCCAATTTCTAATCTAAATCAGCGCTTTACGTAAGAGTTGCCTACGCTCCTTCGACGCTATAACGTTTTCCTTCACCTTACAAGTATAGTGTGGAAGTATCGTACCGGGCACGCTCTTTAACTACGGTAATATTTTAGTAGAGACAGCGTAAAGAAAAATGCGCTTTTTTCCTCTCGTATTACCGTAGTTTTCAACATTTATCCCGATCCAGCGAGTGTCTTTATTTTTATATCTTTCGTTGCCGTATTTTTCCGAGTGTTCGTTTCTCAAATACGATTTTCCCTCACCTTCCAAGTATAGAGTGGAAATATCGCACCGGGGACGCGATTAAACTACGGTAACATTTTACTCTAGACGGCCTAAAGAAAAATGTACGAGAGCGTTTCGAATATTTAACGTTTTTCCTCTCGTATTACCGTAGTCAATGTCATTAATCCTTTCCCAACTTTCGGTTCACGAACTCGGGTGTTCACGTATTTTTTTTTTGAATCGACCCGAAATTTACTCCTATTTATTTCTTATAAACGTAGCGCTTTACGTAGGACACGCCTACGCTCCGCCAACGCTATCACGGTTTCTCTCACCTTACAAGTATAGTGTGGAACTATGGTAACGGGGACGCGCTTTAACTACGGTAATATCTTAATCGAGATAAACTTTCGAATACGTTTCGCGTTTACTCTCGTATTGCCGTAGTTTTCATCCATTAGGTCGATTAAACGAATGATTTTATTTTAAAATCTTTCATTTTCATATTTTTTCCGAATTTTCGCTTCTCGAATTCGGGTGTTTACTCATTTATTTAAGAATCGACCCGAAAGTCTCTCCAGTTTCATTTTATAAACGTTGAGATTTTCGTAGGAGTTGCCCACGCTCCGTCGACGCTATCACGATTTCCCTCACCTTACAAGTATAGCGTGGAACTATGGTACCGGTGACGCGCTTTAACTACGGTAATATTATTAATCGAGACAGTCTAAAGAAAAATGTAAGAGAACGTTTTCGAATATCGTTTTTCCTCTCGTATTACCGTAGTTTTATTCAATTTGTCCATTAAACGAATGACTTTAATTTTAAATCTTTTGATTTCTTTTTCATTAACTTTACCGGGTGTTCGTTTCACGAAAACGGGTGTTTTATTACATATAATTTAGAGTCGACCCTAGACTCTCTCCAACTTTTTTATTAAACGTAGCGCTTTTCGTAGGAGTTGCCTACGCTCCGTCGACGCTATCACGGTTTCCCTCACCTTACAAGTATAGCGTGGAACTATGGTAAAGGGGACGCTCTTTAACTACGGTAATATCTTCATCGAGTTGAACTTTCGAATACGTTTCCGAATATTAAAGTTTTTACTCTCGTATTGCCGTAGTTTTCATCAATTCGGTCGATTAAACGAATGATTTTATTTTTAATATCTTTCATTTTCACGATTATCCGAGTTTTAGTTTCTCGAATTCGGGTGTTTACTTATTTATTTTAGAGTCAACCCTAGACTCTCTCCAACTTTTTTATTAAACGTAGCGCTCTTCGTACGAGTTGCCCACGCTCCGTCGACGCTATCACGGTTTCCCTCACCTTACAAGTATAGCGTGGAACTATGGTAACGGGGACGCGCTTTAACTACGGTAATATTTTCAATCGAGACGGCCGAAAGAAAAATGTAAGAGAGCGTTTTCGAATATGAACGTTTTTTCCTCTCGTATTACCGTAGTTTTCAACCATTTGGCCGATTAAACGAATGATTTTATTTTAATATCTTTCATTTTCACATTTTTCCGAATTTTCGTTTCTCGAATTCGGCTGTTTACATATTTATTTTAGAATCGACCCGAAAGTCTCTCCAGTTTTGTTTTATAAACGTTGAGATTTACGTAGAAGTTACCTACGCTCCGTCGACGCTACCACGGTTTCCCTCACCTTACAAGTATAGCGTGGAACTATGGTAAAGGGGACGCTCTTTAACTACGGTAATATCTTCATCGAGTTGAACTTTCGAATACTTTTCCGAATATTAAAGTTTTTACTCTCGTATTGCCGTAGTTTTCATCAATTCGGCCGATTAAACGAATGATTTTATTTTAATATCTTTCATTTTCACGATTATCCGAGTTTTCGTTTCTCGAATTCGGGTGTTTACTTGTTTATTTTAGAGTCAACCTTAGACTCTCTCCAACTTTTTTATTAAACGTAGCGCTCTTCGTACGAGTTGCCCACGCTCCGTCGACGCTATCACGGTTTCCCTCACCTTACAAGTATAGCGTGGAACTATGGTAACGGGGACGCGCTTTAACTACGGTAATATTTTCAATCGAGACGGCCTAAAGAAAAATGTAAGAGAGCGTTTTCGAATATGAACGTTTTTTCCTCTCGTATTACCGTAGTTTTCAACCATTTGCCCATTAAACGAATGAGTTTAATTTTAAATCTTTCGGTTTTTTTTTTCATAAACTTTCCCGAGTTTTCGTTTCACGAAAACGGGTGGTACTATGGTACCGGTGACGCGTTTTAACTACGGTAATATTTTCAATCGATACGGCCTAAAGAAAAATGTAACAGAGCGTTTTTGAATATCGCTTTTCCTCTTGCATTACCGTAGTTTTCAACACATTTGTCGCTTTAACGAGTGACTTCGTACTTAAATCATTCCTTTTTATAAATTTCCGAGATTCGGTTCTCGAATTTGGGCGTTTTCTTATTTATTTTAGAGTCAACCCTAGACTCTCTCCAACTTTTATTAAACGTAGCGCTTTTCGTACGAGTTGCCCACGCTCCGTCGACGCTATAACGGTTTCCTTCACCTTACAAGTATAGCGTGAAACTATGGTACCGGTGACGCGCTTTAACTACGGTAATATTTTCAATCGAGACGGCCGAAAGAAAAATGTAAGAGAGCGTTTTCGAATATGAACGTTTTTTCCTCTCGTATTACCGTAGTTTTAGTCAATTTGCCCATTAAACGAATGATTTTAATTTTAAATCTGTCGGTTTTTTTTTTCATAAACTTTTCCGAGTTTTCGTTTCACGAAAACGGGTGGTACTATGGTACCGGTGACGCGATTTAACTACGGTAATATTTTCAATCGATACGGCCTAAAGAAAAATGTAAGAAAGCGTTTTCGAATATAAACGTTTTTCCTCTAGTTTTACCGTAGTTTTCAACCATTAGCCCATTAAACGAATGACTTTAATTTTAAATCTTTCGTTTTTTTTTTCATAAACTTTTCCGAGTTTTCGTTTCACGAAAAACTGGTGTTTTCTTACATATAACTTAGAGTCGACCCTAGTCTCTCTCTAACTTTTATTAAACGTAGCGCTTTTCGTAGGAGTTGCCCACGCTCCGTCGACGCTATGACGGTTTTCCTCACCTTACAAGTATAGCGTGAAACTATGGTACCGGTGACGCGCTTTAACTACGGCAATATTTTTAATCGAGATGGGGGTTTTCCCTCTCGTATTACCGTAGTTTTCAACATTTTGGTCGATTTAGCGAGTGTCTTTATTTTTAAATGTTTCGTTTCCATAATTTTCCGAGTTTTCGTTCCGGTTTTCCCTCACCTTACAAGTATACCGTGGAACTATCGCACCGGGGACGCGTTTTAATCACGGTCTACCCTTCGGTGGCTCGAAAATATTTTGGGTTTAAAACGGATATTTGAAATCGCGACGTTTTATTTCGGAGTTGCCGAACTCGGAATCGCCGCGATAACGTTTTTTCCCGTCTCTATACGTTTGGCGTGAAACTACGATATCGGGGACGAGCTTTAACTACGGTAATATTTTAATCGAGACGGTCGAAAAAAATATATACGAAAGCGTTTTTTCCGAAGTCCTTTTTCCTCTCGTATTACCGTAGTTTTCAACCATGCGCCGATTAAACGAATGGTTTTTAATTTAACGTATTTCGAAAATTATTTCCGAGTTTTCGCTTCTCGAATGCGAGTGTATTCTTATTTATTTTAGAGTCGACCCAAAAAACACTCTCTAAATTCTTTTATAAACGTAGCTACGCTTTACGTAGGAGTTGCCTATTCTCCGTCGTCACCCTAACAGATTCCCCTTACGTATAGCGTGAAACAACGATAGCGGGGACGAGCTTCAACTACGGGAATTTTATTAATCGCGTTCGCCGTAAGTTTTTTTACTTTCGCCGCGTTTCGCGAGACGCACGACGGCTTTGTTTTCTCGCTCGTACGCGGACTCGGGATATTTTTTTTGCGCCGATCGCTAATCTACGATAACAGGGACGAGAATTAACTACGGGAATTTTAGTAATCGCGTTCGCCGTAAGTTTTTTTACTTTCGCCGCGTCTCGCGAGACGGACGACGGCTTCGTTTTCTCGCTCGTACGCGGACTCGGGATATTTTTTTTTTGCGCCGATCGCTATTCTACGATAACAGGGACGAGCGTTAACTACGGTAATTTTATTAATCGCGATAGCCTTAAAAGTTTATTTCTTATTCCCGCAGTTTAAACTTAGCCGAATAAACGAGGCATTTCTTGAAAATAACATTTATTTCAATCATTTACCGAGTTTAGTTTCTCGAACGCTGGTTTTCAACTTATTTCAATCGCGATCGCCAGTTTTTCCTCTCGTTTTGCCGTACTTTTCGACACTTTGGCCGATTTATCGAACGAGTTTTTACGTCTTTCCGTTTTCATAAACTTTTTTTCCGAGTTTTCGTTTCTTATTTTATTTTAGATTCGATTCGAAACTCTCTTCAATTTTTTTTTTACGTAAGATACGTCGATTTCTCCGTCGTGGCTATACCGGTTTCCCCGCCGTCTTATAAGTATAGCGCGCAACTACCGTAACGGGAACGCGATTCGACTACGATAATATCTGAATCGAGATAGCCGGAAAAATAATGTACGGAAGCGTTTTTTCGAATATTAAATTTTTTTCTTTCTCGTATTCCTATATTTGCAATACTTTGACGATTTAGCGAGACACTTTTATTATTTGTTTTTACAAATTTCGTTTTCGTAAATTTTTCCGAGTTTACGTTCATCAAAATCTACTGTTTTCTTATTTATTTTAGAGTCCGCTCGAAAAACTCTCCCAATTATTCCAAAAAAAAAAACCGTAGCGCTTTATATGAGGACTTTCAATTTTATAAGAAAAAAAATTTCAGAGTTTCGTTTCTCCGAAATCGGTTTCGTGTTTAAATGTATTCAAATTTGCGGAACAACGCCTAAGCGTAGCGCGAAACTACAATAACAGGGACGCGCTTTCAATACGGGAAAAAAAAAATAAAAACGAGAAACGTTTGCAGACAATGCGTCATATACGACACCATAGAAATAATATTACAGCATCATTTATGACACATTGAGTCGATTGGAAACACTTTCCAATTTTTTTTTCAAAAAAAAAAGAAAACGTAGCGCTTTGTATCACGATTTTTCAATTTTTTTAAGAAAAAATTATTTCCGAGTTTCGTTTCTCCGAAATCGGTTTCGCGTTTAAATTTAACAAATTTTGAGGAACGACTCGTAAAATTTGCGCGAAACTACGATATCGGGGACGCGCCTTAACTATTTAATTATTATAGAGTCGGCCCGAAACACTCTCTAAATTTATTTATTTTTTTTTAAACGTAGCGCTTTGTATTACGACTTTCAATTTTATAAGAAAAAAAATTTCCGAGTTTCGTTTCTCCGAAATCGTTTTCGCGCGCTTAAATTCATCCAATCTCGCGTAACGACTCTTAAGCTTAGCGCGAAACTACGATAACGGGGACGCGCTTTAACTACGGGAACAAAAATAAAAACGAGAAAACGTTCGCAGACAATGCGTCATATACGACACCATTGAAATAACATTACAGCGTCATTTACGACACATTGAGTCGATCGGAAACACTTTCAAATTTTTTTAAAAAAAAACACGTAGCGCATTGTATTACGATATTTCAATTTTATAAGGAAAAAAAAAGTTTCCGAGTTTCGTTTCTCCGAAATCGGTTTCGCGCTTAAATGTATCCAATTTTGAGGAACGTCTCGTAAACTTAGCGCAAAACTACGATTTCGGGGACGCGCGATAACTACTTAATTATTTTAGAGTACATCCAAAACGCTCTTGAATTTTTTTTGAAAAAAAAAACGCAGCGCTTCGTATAACGACTTTCAATTTTACAAGAAAAATAAAATTTCCGAGTTTCGTTTCTCCGAAATGGGTTTCGCGCTTAAATGTATCCAATTTTGAGGAACGACTCGTAAAATTAGCGCGAAATTACGATATCGGGGACACGCGTAAACTACGTAGTTATTTTAGAGTCGACTCGAAACGCTCTTGAATTTTTTTTTGTAAAAAAAAAAAACGTAGCGCCTCGTATAACGACTTTCAATTTTACAAGAAAAATAAAATTTCCGAGTTTCGTTTCTCCGAAATCGGTCTCGCGCGCTTAAACTCATCCAATTTCGAGTAACGACTCTCAAGCTTAGCGCGAAACTACGACAACGGGGACGCGCTTTAACTACGGGAACGTAAAAATGAAAAATTTAAAACGAGAAAAACCGTTTTCACACGATGCGTCACATAAGACACCATTGA